>OV884009.1:46239776-46839776 GCA_930367205.1 Acanthosoma haemorrhoidale
TCTTGGGGGATCCGTTGAAAAGAAGCGTATGGTTGGTTGGTTTTATTTCGGATTTAAACCCCCTAAGACATCAACGCCATCGTCTGGTGTGTTTGAACTTATTTGGGCAGTCCATCAATCCGAGTACTGGGACATGAGTAGAACTCTGGCCATTTTAAACCAATATATAATTAGCCATAACCAATAATTATAGTTTATAGTGCTTTTATAGGACATGAGGTCCAGTCGGAGGATGTTGATTAAACACATGTTAACTAACTAACTGAGATACATTAGTTCATTGCAATTACGGGGACAAGTCCAAATCCTTCCAGCTCACTGTGTGAGGCCATGGATGCCCATGTAGACCCATCCAACGGTCCTAGGGCGGCCAGGGCACTGACCATCCCGACCATCCCTCACCCAAGGCAGCAGGTGATATTTAAGCGTTACTCTATTTCCTACTAAGTTTGTTGTGTATTTAGTATATAAATTAAAAAGTATACGATCGGAACGGTGTAAAATATTGCGAAGTAAATCAGTTTTAGAGAGAAAAATGTTTACGATGTTAGCAGTCATTATTTTTAAATGCTGCTGGAAATCTTGCTGTTAGTGTCAGGATATTTTGAGGATGCCTATTTAAAATGTATCATTAGAAATGGCACTCCTTGAATATATGAAGTATGGTTAAATCACTGCTATATTTTTGAGATTTTGGAGGTTCTTGGATGATATGATAACCAGGAGTGAGTCTACATTGTCTTACGCTAAAGTGAGCAAGCGGTACTGCTTCTAAACTGTTCGATGTATTCCATGGATTGGCTTCTCTTTAGATATATTTCAGCCTACGGTGGGCTCTCATCGCACACCGAATACCATTGCTTAGATATTACTTCATTAAGTGGGTGTACAAGTTCTGAAAATGTAAGTACAACTTAGCTTCGTCCTTGGAGAGTTATTCCATTTCCCATGACACCCACACATCCGACTGCTAATATGAAATACTGTCTTGTCCAGTTCCACCTACATTATTTCATATGTCTAAGTTGGTGAAAATAGGAGTGATTGGAGGACATGGAGTCCCTTTAGTGCACTAAGAGAGTCTGTTACAAGACTATATTCTCAATGGATGCCAAATAAGCTGCAGAGGTATTGGATATTACTTTTGTGTGTTCGGAGGATGGAGCCGTTGATGTCTATGTTTAAACCCAACGGTGTAAGCTTGAAGATAATTGGATTAATTGCTAAAAACGCTCTTTGAAGTAGGATGATGTTCTAATATTTTTAGTAAATTTTGTCAAATTTGGGTGTATTTTCAGAGGTCGATTTGCTCATGTAATTTTTCTTCAATATAGAGAATCCAGAGGTGATTGAGCAGTTATTAATACGGTTCAGAGAAGGCTACCTGAAGTTTGGCTTAAATATTATCAATATTTTCGGCTCTACGCACGATGACAAAATCATTCACGAACAGCATTAATTGCTAGCTTAGAACGCGGTGTTGAGGTATTCTACATTTTTGCTCTGGAATTCCCAATATTAAATTTGACATACGGATAATGAATAGACTTCGTGTTAAGAATTGACCTAAGTAATTTAATAGTGACCGTTAAAGAAAGTAAATCTAATTTATTGGAGGAGTAGGATAATGTCAACATTATCGAAAGCATTCACTATATCAAAAAATGAGGTCATTTGAATAATGATGACCACTGAAGTAATTTGTTGAACATACAATCCATCATAACTTTGAATTGTCATCTGCTCAAATAGGTCGGCTGGATGCAACGTGGTCTTTACCAGCCTTCGGGATGAGTACAACTTCTCTAATAACTTTAATTCTGAGAGAAAACTTTTATTCCATAGACAGTTGTAATATTCCAAGAATGAAGTTTGGAAGCTGCATGATCATGTCATAACGGATCTCATTTGTGCACGGCGAGTATCCTTTTACATCTTTTAGGACTGAGCGCAGCTCTTCCATTGTAAACGGACGGTTGTTCTGGGTTTCATTGTCCAGATTTGTGTGATCATTTTTTGATTTAGGCTATTCCTGGATAGATTCAATATTTCAGAGCAGAATTCGAAAATTGATCAACTATTTCACTTAGATCATCAGCCAGTTTGCCACTACAGCCTTTGGTAGTGCAATTCACGGTCTCTGGAGCACTTTTTCGATATTGAACGCTACTTAATTAATGTTTTTATGGGTTTATGAGAGTAGATAGTGCAAAACGAGGTTTGTGAGGTCAGAAGTGTTCTTCCCCTCTATTCAATCTAACAATTCATAGTTAATCCTGTTTTTTTTTAATCATTTTTATTAATTTTATTCATTCTCTATTTTAGAAAATTCTTGCAACCTTTCACGCTCATCCTCCCCGATAATATCTCTTATATTTTCCTTACGATCCATGTTACAATTGTTAGCCATTTCACTTCTGTTCATTTATGTTTGTTTGTTTTCTCTCAAAATGTTATATCGTTGGATCATTAAAGTGGCCACTCATATTCCTAGCCAATCATATTTATATTCTAATTATAACTGAGTGATTCATTTAAAATAATTCATAATAATTTAAATAAGTCAGGTGGACATATTTATTCTTACGGGACGATACCTTTTTTTTTTTTTTTTTTCATGTAACAGGATTGAGTGTACGAGGAATGAATAGAAATGTTAACGCCTAAAAAACATAAATATTAACAGGGAAAAATGTATTAAAATGCCCCTAGGCACACAACGTGTGCAACTGACATTGAAATTGTAAATAAAATAGGTTTTTTTATGCTTTTCCCAGTATACTCCAAGCAACGGGTAAAAAAATATCCCGAGTATATTTTATAAAATAGAACATCCATGTTTCTTTTATATTCATTTTCGTTCTAATATTTTTTTCGTAACTTGATATCAGCTAAAACTGAAAACCCCTGTTTTATGTTTTGTGAAGCAATATTTGTTTAGATAAAATATAATATTACATAATAATATTGTGGTTAGTTTTACATTCAATTCAGTTAATTAGTAAATACAAACATATTTTGTTAGTATTTTAACTTAGGGGCTTCAATCTTGAGTATTCAATGTTTGTTCAAGACTTATTTTAGTTCATATAACTAACATAAACTTTGAGTTCCATTTATGTAATATAACCGCAGATGAAATGCCCGTCAACGTTAGTTTTTGAAATTTCCTTAGGTTTTGCTTGGGTTTTCCATAAAGAGTAAGACTTTACATTTTGAGGAACCAGAAACACAGAAAAAAATATCAAGAAATCCTCAGATGAGTTTTCGGTAAATTTATTTAGCACAATGGTTCAAAGCCTCTTTATTAACTTCAAAAAAAATAATCTCCGATGAACAAGAAGAGTAGGGAACTGTCTATGTTCCAATCTCAGAGTATGAAAACAACTCTATGTACCACGAGTTTTTGTTAACTTATTTGTTTATTGTAACAAAGTTTAATAGTTAATCATCCTAAAAATGGTCATATTGTAAAGAAAACTTGGTATACTTACATTACGTTCATTAAAAGTGATTTATGGCAAATGCATATTGTCTAGATGCGGCTGGTTGTTCATTTTCCCACTTCTCAACCCAGGTTTTCATTTCATTTTTATTTCTCTCATATTCGTGTTTAGTATTTTTGTTCTGGCGAAATGTAAACGACTCGCCCCTGAAAATAAATAAAAAAAATTACTCGGCTATCGTTTAAAAATTACAAAAGTATTTTTTTTGTATTAATCTCTCTTCATATTATTTATTAGAGGAAATTCAATTATGTTGACACTTAAGTAATTTTTTTATTTTAATTTTAGGATAAAAATTGGGGTTTATGGTGAAAATTACAATAGCTAAAAAATTGTTAGAGTAACTCAAAATTGGACAATAATGGTATGCAAGCGGAGTGTAGATTCAAACCCTAAAATATAGCAATGTACTTAGGTTACAGCCGTTTTATAATTATCGTCGTTTTTATTATTAAGTCCATATCAAGTCCGGTGTTTCTCCTGCCTTAACTCGAATTTCCTGGAAATATGATCAAAAACCCTGCTTCGTGAGGTTCAACCTTCTTTGGAGAGTGTTCACTTGGTTCTTGTGCGTCATATTACTTGTACTGAGTGACTCAATTATTTGACTCTGCATCTTCGAGTGCTCCTCCAAAGCTTTTAAAAAGACGGCGTTTTTATGGTAAATCTTCACCTGCTTTACATGGGGTGATTGATTACGATTTTATATAGATCACAGGTGATGGTTATAACATCAAGTACTTTTTTGCTACCACTAAGAGACATCACATTTCTGTTCCGTTGAAAACACTATTAATTAACCCATCCATTTTGGCATAACGACCCAAAATTCTGTGAGGAATTTTTGGAATATTTAGTATTTCTAGTGCTACCACATCACTCTACATCTTTTTTCATTATACGTTTTAGAGTTTCTATATGTTTTATCGTCCGTGTTGGTACTATATATTTACTAACGGTTTCACGAAGTTGACTTGCTCAAATAAATTGATTATCGTATAATTTCAGCTTAGTTTCCCAGTCTGCTGTATAAACTGTAGTTAAGAAATACTGTTATCTGTGCCAACCTGACCCCGCACGCAGTTACCACCACTTCATTCAACACCTAATACGTTAATGTAGCAGCGCCACCGTGCCTAACGATAAATCAGGGATAGGTTGCGCTTCTCGCAAGGCAATCTACCAAGAAATATGTGGTGTTACATGGAAGAACCCGAAGGGAGTGTGAGATGACAAGGGGTTGGGACTGCCAAAGTATCCCAATACTGCTGAGTAAGTATGGACGAAGTTTATGGCGTCGGTGAACCGCCTTAAGGATGAAGTTTCTGAGCTGAGGGTCTTGACAACGTCAGTGAACGGCCTTAAGAAAGAAGCCGGGGTGCTAAAAAAGACCTGACAAAGCAGGTAAAGATTTCTCATAAAAACGCATCTGCTTAAAAGATTTGGAGGAGCACTCGAAGCTGCAGAGTCAAATAATTGAATCACTCACCACAAGTAATATGACACAGAAGGACCAGGTGAACACTCTCCTAGGAAGGTTGAACGTCACGAAGCAGGGTTTTTGATCATATTTCCAGTAAATTCAAGAATTCTGGTTAAGGCAGGAGAGTGATTTAGTTGTATAGTTACCTCCAGAAGATATGGACTGATGGAGAGGAAGTAGCAACGTGCAGACGAAGCCCTCCTCTGCAATCGCTGGTCAATATATCTACAGGTCGGTCCTGGCAGCGAACGAGCAGATTCGCACACGTGAAACAGAGTGGGGGTCCACTTTGACACAAAGTCACCCGGCGTTATAACCGGGACGGTGATCAATCATATACTCAGGCAAAGACGTGAGGCTGATGAAGGGACTGTCAAAATGCTCTGGTCAGGTCAGATGCGACAATGACCTCCAGCTAATTTTCGTTTCCGGTCTAATAGGCCAGTCAAATTAAACAAAAATATTGATCTGGCGAACAAAATTACTCGTACCAATATTGAAGAGCATTAAATTTTGTACAAATGACAATTTTGTTATAATACATCGAACATCGCCTATACCTTATGTACCTTAGATATGGCTAGAAACTTAGAATTTTGGCCATATTTGTAATCTTTTCACATATTTATTGATTGTTCGACCAGCGTTTAGGCTAACTAGAAGCAAGAAAAATGATTCCAACATTCAGCGCTTTTAGGAAGCATTTAGCAAAGATCCTTTATTTTGATGTTTTCTACGGGTTGGGGGGGGGGGGGCGGGGGGCTTCAACTTCGAAACTCCCATGCCAATTAGAAATTAATTTAACCAGTTATGTAGAAATTTAATACGAACTACTAAATACATTAGGCTTTTGTAAACATCAAAGACCTATTTGTGAGTAGGTTTAGGTAGTTGTGAATTATTTTAGTCCTAAGGCGAGGGGACAAAATGCAAATTATAAATAAGTACGTACTAATTATCTTGTATAGTTTTATAGTACTTAATAAAGGCATGGGATGAAAACATCTCTATATTTCTCTATATTCTTTATACATAATTATGTATTAAGGCCCACTCCCATTGGCCACTACTAAACCACAATCACAACTACTAAATTACATATCTTGCAGATGCACAAAGGGATGCCTTAAAGATTGTTGTTGCATGACAAATGGTTTGAAATGTACGAACGTTTGTAAGTGGGGCAATCTCTGGTTAAATTTAGGCGAAGATGTTGGTCGCGTTATTACAGAAGAAGAATCAGAACTAGACATATTCGTTCTTGGGTAAAGCAAAGAAAAAGAAGCAGACGAGGTAGTGGCTTCTGAACCGCCATTAAAGAAAATCAAAATATACACTCGAAGTAAAAATCATAATAACTTTCGTTTGAGCACTTTTTCTCGAACTTCATTTGATAATTAGTTATTATAAGATAAACATCAGTGTTAGTCGAAAACAATTTTTGGGGGAAAATAGGCGACGACCAAAATTTAAAAATAAGTCATTTGTACAAATTGAATTCTCTTTAATATTGGCAGAGTTAATTTTTTTGGCTAGATCAATATTTTTGGCTGTATTCCAGCTAAACTGAAAAAAAATTTAAAAAGCTGTTAATTTAACAGATTCCTTTGTTGTTATTCTATGGGTTTTTGCCAATTTTATTACTTGATAAATTTTTGCAAGGTGTAATTATTCATGTTGTTGTTTTTTATGTACTTTGTTTTTTTGTTTTTAGTCCTGATGAGACCTGAATCAGGCAAGACACAATGAAAAAATAAAAAGTAACAATTTGGGGAGACTCTAAAGCCATCCAGTGTTTTTCATACAACTGTTATATAAATTTACAATTGTCTCTTACAAGAGTTTTAATTTGTTTATAATATTATAAGAAATCATGATTTGATCGAATGGTTCAGTCACTAGCGCAATGAAACATTTGAACACATAGCAAAAAATTGAATTTGATGAGCAAACAACAAACTTTCGTCCCATGTTAATATGTGTTTTTATGACAATTATTGTTTTATTTTGTGTTTAGTAGTTAAAAATGCATTTTCGGTTACAATATTTTTAACACTCAGGCAACTATGTTGTATTAACATTTCGACTTAATGGTTTTGAATTTGAAGCCATGGATATGGCTTGTTTAAAATAAGTTAGTAACAGCAAAAAATAAAAAATTTTGAGTAGGGACCGGAATTGACGTCCTTAATAATATTCCATATGTATTAGAGCTTAAGAGGAATATAATCACGTATATTCATTAAAACTGTTTTTCTGAAACCCGAAACAGCGGAAAACTGAACCGGAACGTAGTAATACTATGATACAGCAAGCGACACAAAGTTTGTTTTGTGTAATTTGACTTTTACCAAAAAAACCTTGCTATATTGATAAGTACTCATACTATTAAGTATGTTCGTAAAAAGTCAAATTACTCAAAACTAATTTTGTGCGGCTTGTCCTACTATTGCATAACTACATCCAGTTGTGAAATAGCATCACACTATGACAAAATTTACTCCAATTAACTAAAATGGTTATCTCAGCTTTTAAACTAATTAAAAATAGCATTTAAATAATCGCAAAAAATTATTATATTCGTCGGGAGTTAGGAGGAGCTCTCGAAAACTCGCAGCCCCTTTTAGTCCCTGACGCGATAAAAAATATTCTGAAGGGATGCAAATCCTAGCATATCATTAAATTTTCTTTAATGCTAATGCAATATTAAATGGTTTTGACGGGCATTTATTTTACCTTATATCTGCTTAAATTTACATTTCAAGTATCTCCGCTAATCGATCCATGGATTAGTAGCCTCGTCTTATTTTCTATTACTTACTTACTTATTAAGCTTTGTTCCAAAGACGCGTGGCTTGGCGAATCTTGTATGATGTTTGTCTTAACTCACGCCTTGGAAACATAGGCTCGTCATGTTTCGAGGTGATTGACGGTGGCTCGTCCTTTCCCGTGAAATGTCGGTAAATCCTACCGAAATCAAGCCACAATCGGGCAGATGACAAGCCAGTACGACTCGTCCCTTTCCTACGACCGTTTTTTGTTTGCAGAAGTTATTTTCAAGTAGTGCGTAATGGAGTGGAATAATGAAGTTATAATGGAGTTCAAGATTTTGTTCCTGACATAACCTATTAAATGGATTTAACATCGAAGACAAAAATATAGAAACCGGTTGTATGATGCTTGGAAATAACATTAGTATGGAGTGTTCTTTGAAAGAAATAAAAAAGCAGAAAGAACATCTAATAGCCTCCTCCGATTTTTATTCAATGACACCATCCACTGACGTCTGTTTGCTTTTCACCGTATTCTCCTTTAAAAACACAACAGTCGACAGTACATGAGCCACTGTGTGTTACGTCCTCGTCACTGTCCGAGATAGATGTCTGTCAATGGCGTGTTGGCGAGAAGGGGAGAACTTGAGATTTGTCAAACCACGTTCCGTGGGAACGGTTTGCGCTCTGAATTCGACGGACCACATGTCCGCGAGTACGAGCAAGGTTCATGGGAACAAGGTTTAATGGGTATTGCTCTTTTCCTTAATACCAGAAACTTATTTTCACCCATGTCGAAGTTGCCGGTCCACAGGTCTGTAAGTACTGTAACCAGTGTTGGCAGCATTGATAGTAAATATTAACAATAATTCTACAACAACCATCACCATAGAGATACCAACAAGACAGTATCTTTGCCTTGTACAGATCTACCTTTATCATTTCTGTTATTCTACCTTTAATTTATTTATCTTTAAGATTTTTGATATGCCTTATTTTAGATCAAATTTGTATATATTAGTATTAAGTTTCAATTTCCTTTCTTTACCACTTTTCTTTGATTTTCACCTATTATATATAGTTCAATTTCCTTGTAAATTATTTCATCTATACATAATTTGCCTATTTATTTTTACATATATTTTCCTCTATTGTTGATATTGTGAATATTTCTTCTGTAAATAGATTTGTTTGAAAATATTCTGCTTGCTGCTTTATACGAGTAACTTTACCCAGCCCTTCTCCTAAGAACTACACTGGAATAGCAGGGTTTTTTTTTGTATGGCCATATTTTGGTATATGGCTCAGCATAATGCTTATATTATTAACTTAGGTTTTCAAGCAAGAACCTCAAGGAGCTCAAGGTTTGTCACGCCACACGCTGTGGGAGCAAGGGCTAGGTTAATCTCCCCCTAAATGGTCTGGGATTGGTAGAGTGCACACCATTGCTTTTTTTCTGCGTTTTCTGTGTTCAGTTTCCAGGAAAGAGCTGACTGAAAGAAGCGAATTTTCAAAAAAAGTAGGCTTATGATCTGAAAGATAAATTTTATTAATTTTTTTCTTAGCTCACTAATTATAGGATTAAGGATGAGGGAAAAATAAAGGAATATTTGGGTTGAGCGGATCCTTGTACTAGGAGTACCTGCTTGAAGGTGGTGTGAGGGAATTAAGGAGTGTGGGAAGCCTCGGTAGAGTTTCATTGTTGCGGTACAGTGGTGAGAGTATGAGAGTAGAGTCCCTTTAGGCATGCAGTGCAGTCTTGGATAGCAGTGATGGGTGCCCGCTAGAGGCTTGTTATTGGTGGGCCAAGCGCCGTGATGTCCACCATTTGGTCTGCTTTACCAGAACTTGAAAGTTGCCATCTTGCCGGTAGTGGTGGGGGTGACATGTCTCGAAACAGAGGGTTTTGGCTATGTTTCATCGAGTCAAAGAACTTGATGTGTCTTCTTTGGATGGTTTCGGTGATGGTGGGGACTTCGAACTTTTCGTGGATGTTGGGAGCTTTCATATCACGAAAAGGAGTATGCCAGAGTGCCGTTTGCAGGATTTTGTTCTGGAAGGTCTGGAGTCGAGTTATTGTGCTAGTGTGTAGGAATCGGAAGAGTGGTGTCCCAAACAGTAGAGCTGGCCTCAGGACGCTCTTATATATTAACAGTTTCAGCCGGAGGGATATAGCCGGGCTTGTGCGAGATGCTGGAGAGAGTAGTAAGTCCTACGTACTCTTTTCAACTTCTTCTGCAGTTGTGAAGAACGTCACGTGTCTGCCTAGGTATAAATTTTATTACTTATGATATTTTTTTTATAGCCACTAGCTCTTTTGGGCTCGGCAAAATCTCCTTAGCGTCTGATCCATTGGAACAGACATCATAAACTTTTTCAGGCTAATGAAACCCTTTCAAAATTATAATAACCTTTTTCTTATGTATGTTTTTTTAAAATTCTGAAAATTTGGGAAACATGAATCGATGAATAATGATTTAATTTTCTAAATAACTCTGTTCTATTTTTGTTTTTCCCCATGAATTTAATGATAGATGATACCTGATACTTATATACTTAAATCATAACTGATTAAATGATACCTGATTCCTGTTCCAGACAATACTGAATCATGCTTTGCTATCCCCAAGGATCAATGTTGGCTATAAATACCGATATTCATCCACAAACACATCAACAGCTTGAAATAGACCTTACGAAAATATCTCCTTTCCTTGGTGTTAGCATTCCGTTGTATAAACACGGAGGGTGGGGTGTGTGGAACTGTTAGAGAAGGGCATGCGAATTCTTTAATAAATAATAATAATTAAAAATACTTTATTTGGCGGTATTGATATAGTCGGATTGCGGGGTTGGTAGCAACTTAAAAAAAAATTAGTTCGTTTTCAAAAAAATTTAGCTGTGTGGCGGGCCAAGAAAATTCCAGAAGTACTATAATAATTTCAGAGGTACTAAAAATCACTGACAATTATTCTCGAGCCCTCACATTGTAAGTGACTTTATGAGTAATCGTCTCCCAGCTGTAGACGATCGAGAAAAAGGAACGAATAAGGAGGTAGATGATATAGTGTGATGGTTTGTTTTATAACTAGCTTTATTTTCCTCCTGATCCTCTATACACACGGTACGGGTTTGTTTACCCTAGGCTACGTGGTATTAGGCTTAACATTGCCGTACCGCTAGCCGTAACTTATGCTAATAATAATATAATAAATAATAATAAAGCACGAAGATAGACCGACAAGGAGAACTATGCCCGTTTTAATATGTCTTCATAAATATAATACTATATGGAGATAATCCTCTAAAAAGAAATGCCAATATTTAAAATTAACACCATATAAAATAAAATTCAAAAAAGCCTTTGGCGCGTCTGCAATAATTTATTTTCATTTTTACATTAGTTGACGTTTCCTGTTATTCAGGCAATTCCAGAACTACAAATGATATGATTTTACAAAATCATTTTTCATACTCTTCTACTACCGAATCGATAAAATCTCCAAGATCCATGAAACTTCTTTTTAAAAATTACAAAAAAAAAAATTCGATCTAACAAAAGTATTACTCAAGCAGCTTGTGGGATTGAAATGTTTTTTTTTATTTAAATTTTTAAAAATAAGTGTTATATAACTTGATAAAAATCCAATTCCGTATGCAATGGTAAAAGAGCATGACAATGATATTAAAAAAAATTATATCATGCATAGTCTTGAAGATGGCTGAAAAGATGAAACGTCAACTGACGTAAAAATAAAGATAAATAATTGGAGAGCCTCTAATGTCTTTTTTTGAAAATTTGTTTTTTCAAGTGGTGTAAATTTTCATAAAGTTAGATATACATAGAGCATGGGGCCTAGCCTTTTGGTTTTTAAACTAAATTTCATTTCATACATAAACGAAATAAAATACATAAAAAATGAGCTTCAGTTAGATCCTTATATATTCATAAAATTTTTTTTTTAAAACTACTCATTATATCATTTTATTTTTCAAAGCACACGAATATTGGAAAAAATGTAAACATCCAAAATCTCCAGTAAAAACTTATTTGAAAAAGGTTAGAAGAACAATTATTTATTGTTATTCCCAATCTTTTTTTTTTTTTTTGGATACCATTTAAATTTGTTGAAAAATCGGGATAACACGTCGAAAATCTTTTATAGCTCCCAAGCCACGACTTAAGAGAGCTTTGAATAAACTGCACGACTGTGGAATATGCATGTAAAATTTCATATTTTACGAACAGTCAGAAGTACAAAAAACTATGGTACCATAACTGTTTAAAAGTAAAGCAACTCCCTTTCGGGTTCAACCACGAATTTCAGTCGAACGATAGAAATAACTTAAAAATGAATTATATTTTGAAACAGTTCCTAAAAGCTCTGAAAGGGGGGGTTTAACTTTTTTATTTATTTTGTACTTAAAAGTTGTTTCGACAAGCTAGTTACTGCTTTGGAAGCTTTTGACAGACGCCTGTCAGAAATAACTGCAAGCAAGCAAATGATGAACTCCGTTGGATTTTCAAAGTTTTCACGTTAACTCAAGTTTGTTCCCAGTCGTTTAGAATCGCTTCAGTCATGGACAGAAATAGGCATCAAATAAATATATAGACAGGTTACAATTCTGTTATATTATATATTAATATACACGGCTAACAATAATAGACAAAGAAAAGAAATCGATCGCATTTAACATCTGTCGAGTGCATTTCTCTGCCTTTAATCGCTGCTGTGAAACTAAAATCAATTCTGGGATACGCCTATCAAGGACAGGTGTTCGGTCCAAATGCCTGTTAATGCTTTGCCGGCTGGAGTTTAATAAGCGCGTGTTGTCTCAACTTCTTCACCTCGGGCCAATAGAAGTTACCCTCTTCTAGTTCGACCAACCATTCCATATTTTATCAATAAATCTTTGGCGTCAGTATAGACAGAGGGAACTAGTTCACGATCCCGGCACCGCAAGAGCTCACGAGGGAGCGGGCGTGTTAAGGCAATAATTCTGAGCTTTTTCAGACAGTCAGAATCAAACACTTGAAGTGCACACACTCAATAGCCTTTGTGTATTGATTAACAGCCAGGAAGTAAGGTATATTCTACCAAACAATTAAGATTACCCTGTCTGCCATTTTTTTTTTGTTATTGCGCCACAAGGACAATATGAAACTTGTGGCTTGTAAAAATTGTGTACAAAACAGATTACGCGATTCATTAAATCCGAAAAAAATAAAAATTGAATTGCATCGTCAAAGTACAATTTTTGTTTTTGGCACCTTCCTAAAATAGTAGAGGTTTCAGATCAATAGTTCCATCGAGCCCGAATTTCAGGAAATGAAACTTCTTGAAGCCAATGAGTTCCAACTCCCTCTTATATCACACATGTATCGTGTACCATCTAAAAGATGTACACAGAATGCCACAATGGAAGGAGAGGAGCCCTGGGTACTTGCCCGATTCCCGGTACTTCGTTTCACTCACAGATGCAAGATTAATCCCCTTTCTTCATGCCAAGCAAATTCAATATTTTAAGCAACAGTTTAAGGTGGTAAATAAATTTCTATATATAGGATATTGCACGAAATATTTAGTGCGTAAGAGAAGCGACCAGAGTTAAGGGAAAAAAATGCTGTCATCATATTGGAATATCCTAACATTCGAATGAACGTATTACTAAATAATTTATGTTAAAACGATTCTGTATTTTATATTTTACAATGCGTGTTATTATTTTTACAAGTTATTTACCCCGAATACATGAACTTTCAGAGTTTTATTTGTGTCAACAAAGAAGTTTGTTAAGTTTAGTTCTATATCGGTCGTAAAGGTCATTAATTTTACGACCCTATTCCGTAGTTGCTGTTAATGTCGACCCGCTACACCGGTTATCTTCTAAGATGGGATCGATGAGCCTTACTTAGTTTACTTACATCAAATCAAATCATATTTAAAAAAAAACGCATTTTAATAAACAAGACTATAAAAATATAATTAAAGATACATTAATGGAACAAGACAGCTTGTTGTTGCTTAGATAGAGGAAATATATTTTGCAAACTACTAAAGAATATTTAATATTAAAGCAATATAAATAGCTCGTTTGATGCCCGGAATCTGTCAATTTAGAACGCGAGGAACTTGTGTGTTCAAAAACACAGTGACTCAGGAAGCCTTCGAATTCCTAGTCCCCTATACTGCCCCGACTCTGGATCTACTCCTTTGGAGTGATACTTGGTAACATGATATGCCTGCTTGGAGGAACGACTGCATATGGCACATGTATATGCTGCATGTTGATAGAAATACGGATGGACATTAACATTAAAACGTTCATATTTATTTTACATTGTACGCTTAAATATTTATGGTAAAAACTACCTATGCACCTCAAATCATATGTCACGAACATCATAATCATTTTTTTTAATGGAGTACAGTACATCTCATTGTTAGAACAGAGTGTTTAGTGGACTAAAAACAGTAGTTTTATTACAAAAATTGACCAATGTCGTTGTGCCAACTTCTTCAAGACGAATAAATAGAATTTCCCCTCTTCTCGGCCCAGAAAATATCCACCTATGTTTCCATGTTTTAATAATAAAAACCTTCAAAAGGCGTCAGTTAAAAGAGGGGAAAACTAGTGCATGAAACAGCTGAAGCCAACTAGGGGCCGCGGCGGGCTAGCCTCACCTCTGTCCTGCCTATATAAGGCCCATATTAGGGGCTTTTTCGTAGACTCTCGGAACCCGGCACTTGAAGTGAACACTGCTCTCTCTCTCACTCTCTGCACTTGCGCTTGCTGCTCTACTCGAACCATGGCTTTCTTATTCAACTACCTCTGCACCTCTCTTTCCTAACCTTGCTATGTTTTAGTCCGGCGTTGTCAGACCCCACACCTTCCTAGTAGGAATTTCTGCCTTCGTCTCGCTAAAAGTAGTACCTCCTTGGGGGAGACCTCTCCCTCGCGGACGATGGTTGCCGTGGCCCTACAAACTTTACCTAGTAGCATCTCCCACGGCAATCCAGTCTGCCTCTCTCCGGTTCATACTCGCCTTTTGGATCCGGACAGTTTTCGCCTACCCTTAGATACCAAGTGTGAATTCGTGGTCATTCCAAGACCACATAAACTGCCTATAAGTCTACACTGTTCCTCTTCTGAACATTGTGCACTGTCGGAGCACACGTTCTATGATATTATGGAGTCAGTCGTATCTTTACGTGGCCATCGCTGATTTCGAATTTACGGTGCACGTGCACACACACCTTTGAGGTATGAATCCCGTGCTACGACGGAGAGGTTATATCTTCAGTGGTAAACATCTCAGAGAATTCAGTGACTACGCGTAAACCAACCGAAAATTGATTTCTTCTTATAAATATTGATTCTGCTATTTATATCACTAATATATTGTTATTTTTTATAGAATTTATACAAAAAAAAATTCCGCAACAAAATATCAACCATTCAGGGTGCACCGACTACATCATCCCCCCAGATTCATTACTGACAAATGTTATTCAGAATAATTTTAATTTCTTTTAATATTTATGCTAAAACAAGTTATAATGTTATAAATTTGACTTTGAATCCTTATTGAGAAAAAGGTAGTTAATGAGGCAATGGCTCATTGAGAGTGTACGCCGCACCTTTGAGGTTTGAAGCCCGTGCTACAACGGAGAGGTTATATCTTCAGTGGTAAACATCTCAGGGAACAGCCGGCCATGTTGACAGATTAATGTTTAACACGGCCATGGTAAATGTAAATTTACGCAAGGCAGGAGAAGTCTTAGCCCAATGAGCGACGAACTGCAACAAGCTATTATAACTGGCACCTAATACTTAAAACAAACGTTCCCACTTCCGCTGTTTGTCGACGAGATAGCCCGGCGTGCCATTGACCAAACACACACATGCCCTTTTCACCGCTTCAACTCGCGCTCTCTGTGCTGTTGTATTCAACTGGGACGATTCGAAAAAAATCTTCATTTAAGAAGAGCAGTTCATCTAATTCTAACGGCCAATTGTCATAACTCAAGGGAAAGATTTATAATAACATATAGTAATTAAAGAACTGTGTAATTAACATTGACAAAAGAACATAAAATCGTATATAGTTACAAATAAAACAGTGTATGTACATATTTACGTATATATTTACATCTATAAGAAATTTATGTACATAGTTGCATCTATAAATGGTGTATATACATATTTATAGTACATATATACATCTATAAATAGTACATACACACATACAGTTGTTTATCATCATCGAAATGATTTTGAAGAATAAATAAGGCGTTAAAAAAGTCATTTCACAAAACACAAACAACTCTGGCAAGGAGAATTTATGAACGGCCGCTCAAGTATTACGCTTAAACATTTGTTTGTGTGGTTTATTCATCATTAATTATGATTAAGTTGCAATTAGTGGCATATCCCTGATTGTGGGAGATATCAGCTCCAAATATGTCACTAACACGACCGAAATGTTTTAAATAAGTTTTTTTTGGTATTATATGACTATTATACCGAGTTACGTAACTTAACTATGCTAAACAATCCTAATTGTTCATTACTCAATAGCACTTGATGTTAAGTAATCAAGAATCCCTCATGTCCATTATACAATTACCTCAGATGTCTTAACCTCAATCCAGAGATCTTCTGTGTCTGAACAACATTTATTTATTTATTAACCCAAAACTAAAGTAGAAGTACCACTGATGAGTAAATACATGATCATCGTTATCTTTGACACCTCCTCTGTTTTGGCACTAATGCTATAGTCCGGGGAGGAATTAGGGGGTTGATCCTATCGAAAAATTCAGAATATGAAGGCCTAGTTGTAGTAAATGTACTTGTATTTCCCGTATACATCACTGGATAAGTATAGATACTTGTAATTATAATTTACCTAATAATGCACATATATAGTTTCAGACAGACACCGGTGAATGCATATGGGTTCCTGACATTGAAAAAAACAATTAAACTCTAAGAGATTAACGACACCCTTAGAACCACTTATTTCCACCCCCTAAACTTTAAATGTCCCCAAAACAATCCTTGATACGCTCTTGCTTTTAATACCGTGTTATGGTTTCGTCTGTAGGACTTCTCTGTCTGTAGATTTATATTAATCATAAATAAAATATTAAAAATAAATAATTCCAACAAATATAAAATATGTTAATATTGGGAGGATAATATTTTACTGATGCTGCAAATTCAGGATTATGGTATTATTTTGTTTAAAATAATAAATTACTGAACGTTTGGTTTGAGATAACTCTTTGAAATATTAATTCGACTTTAAAATAAATACATTCGATAAAAAGGACAATCTGAATAATCTGTTTTTGTTTACCAAACCCGTGAGGACATTTATATGTACATATGTATGGACTATAAATGGAATTAATAGTTTCTAGGGATACTGTTTAACATATCAGAAAAGGCAAAACTCGTTCATCAGTACTTGAAATAGTACTGATTTTTTGAGTTCGGGTTGAGTGGACCCTTAAAATATACAAAATAACACTAAAGACTGAGTTTAAACATCTATAATGAAGAGAGAAGCCCAAGGAGAGAGTAACACGTTTCAGCGTGACATTAAAGTCCAGCTGGCCGCTATTGCACTATGCAAGATTGCTCGTAAATCCTGACCGCTTCCTGCCAACGCTGGGAGTCGGACCTTTCCTACGCCTATGAATTATTCATCTCAGGGCTTCTTGGGTATTTTTAATTATGCGCAATATTAAGAACTTGACTCAAAATACTATTAGCAAAAGAGTTCACTAATTATTGTATATCATTACTATAATTCAACACCTTAGAATTCCATTAACACCTCCTTTTGACAGCAGTGAGAGCTTTCAAAATTCAACGTTTACTTCACCGCGAATCTGTTAAAGTGCCAGTTACAACACGGTGTGAAAAAACGACTCTACGATGTGACAATTATTTAATTTAAAATAGAAGAAAAAATTATTTGACAAAATAAGAACAAAAATATCCTTGTTCAAAACGTTATATATATAGATATAAGACGTTTAACAGAGATAATAACTTTATGAAATAGTTGTAAAAACATAATTAAAATGCGCATTATCGGATACATCCCAATGTAAAAGATCACATAGGAAATTTTTCCTAAAGAGTAAATAATAAAAAATAATAACCGTTCGGTATAGCTGTATAAATAATGTTTAAAGTTCCAAAATATTGTCTTTATGTTTCATACTCTCTCTAACGAATATAAAATGAAATAAAAGTAACGTTTACTCGCAGTAAAATTGCATTAAGGTACCTTGATGTGAGACCTTAGCACCTGATGATGAAGTGAGACCTGAAGAAATTCGGCCGAAAGCTGTCACTTCACTCCTAGACTTATAAGCTACTAAGGAGTCGGGGTCGGATAAGCCGACTAGGCCTCAAGTGGACTGATAACAGATCGGTAATACGTTCTCATAAACAAATGTATTTATTTATTTATGTATACTTACATCACCGGCCGCAACCTCTCAACTCTCTGGACTCGTGCACCAGGCATACCTTTTATACCTAAGGGGCCTATCGGAAATGATGGAACGAGCAATTTGTTATCAGGTGCATGACTATTCCGGGGTGTCATGGGCTGCGTGTGGACATAATGGAGGTCTCCTACAGTTTTTTTTCTTAAACGGTATTATTAATACTTTTTTCAAATTATAAATTAATATGTACAATCACATAATTAAGCTCGTAATTCCTTCTACTGCATAATATATGCGTTTTAAGGGGCTATTATCCTATAAAACCAGCAATCTTTTAATGGTTAAAACTTATATAAACAGGACTAGGTGAAGGGACTCGGGATTACAATGCAACTTTAAACTAGTGCGTTCCGGCCTCGACTCCCTTCTGCCATCGAATAAGGGATCCCACTTGTCAGTTATGCCGACGGCGGACCATTCGTCGGAAAGGGTGTAATCCATCACCCAGAGGTCAGTGGGCCACTATCCTTTTCAATTCCAACATCGAAATCAATTGAACCTTTGATTTATTCGTCCCGGCTCAACCTTAATGTGCCCTTTGACAGATTATTTTCGGAGTGGGGATAAAAAAAAGCAATAATCCCACCGTGCAATATCCAGTACGATTAAAGCAAAACAACGCGACAGGCTTGTCTAATGTGACTACCATTCACCTCGGTATGTTTCAGGACACTAAAATAAGGGGGGCAGCTTCAGAGAAGCAAATTACACACACATATACAGTTTATCGCACAGACAGCTAAAATATTAGCCCCATTCTAGAGCAGCCGTGTCTACATTTCACACATTTCCTACTGGGTAAAATGTCTCTACGAAGGGGTTTAGTCATCTTCACTTCTATAGCACACTGAGACTTGTGAGCAAATGAGCAATCGAGCCGGTTTCAAAGGTTGGTCTGAAATACTATTCCGTTTCCTCCACAAATATGCGTTGTTTAGGCGACAGCCATGATATTTCCTTTATTTATTTATTGTTGTTTGTTTGAAAGGTGATAAGATTTAATGTCCTGCTAGCTTGTTCTGAAAATTTTTGGTGTTATATAGCAAATAAATTAATCATAATAAAATAAAAATAGATATATTGTTTATTTGTATCCACCTACCTTTTCATGAGGACACTGCCTCTACGCTAAAGTCAAGCAATTAAAATAATATATTTACTGAACAGAGCATCTTGATTAGAAAATTACAATTTGCTTATACGGCACTATTAATTGTGATGTAAGAGCTCATTCATACCTATGTACAATTCCAGTCGTACAATATACGCATGCAAATTTTGCCCGGGAGCCCCTCCCTACTCCCAAGGCAATTCCGCCAGCAAACTGACGGAAGGGCCGGAAACAGCGGAGCTCTCCCAACACCCTCTCCAACCGTTTCATACCTGGTGAAGACCAGAGAGAGGCCAAAAAATATATTTAAATGAATTGCATTGATTTGAGACGCCATTTTTTATTCAAACTACTTAATTTATTACTATCAAGATCTGAGCTTACTGGAGTGGCGTAAAGTGATAATAAAATATCGATTCCTTTGATATTGTCCCAAATAATTCTTTTCCAAAGTTGAATTTCGTGTAGCTCAATGAAAGGAATTGGACCATTGAAATTTAATAAAGGTGCAGCATAATTGAATTTACGATAAGATAAGTGAGGTATTTACATGGATGAAATGAAGTGAAGGATATGATTAAGTTTGACTTATAAACTAAATAATAATATATATTTTCTCCTATTTAATTCTGTAGATAGTTGGTATCATGAAGACGATTTCCCCAGCCTGTCCATTTTCTCCTTTCTCCAAAACTGATCTCAACTCTATGCCGTCTATTCAAGCACTCCTAAAACTGACCTGTGTTCCGGACCCTATGTAAAGAAGGTTGTAAATGACCATCTTAGTCAACTAAAAGAGTCTTGACATACTCCTTTCGAGCGTGTTTATACCAAAGGCTCGGCCCGGTCTAAAGAAGGGTGTTTTTATGATCTGCACTCACTGATTCGGTAGACGGGGTTTAATGAAACCCCGTCTACCGAATATAAAACCACTACATCTTAAAAAAAGTGTTATTTCATTTACTCCTAGCCCTCTGCCTTGACCTATTTTCAATCCTGAGTAGAAAGGTTTATCACTGGTCGTCAACTTGACTGTAAAACCTTTTTAGTGGGCAAACAACCAATACACTTATAAGCTACAGTCAATTTACATATCTCATTTATGTTATGTTATAAATTATATATTATGAGGCGAGATACGCATATAATACATGTGCGGTATTCAGATCTCACCAGTTTCAAATCCCCCTTTAATTATCACCACCTTACCTCCTAAAACTTCCTTCCTACCCAATGACCACGGGTAGGAGCTTAAGATAAAACAGCACAGAGGTAAGTCTTTTCACATTCCTCATTTCACAGTTTCATTGATCCTAGATTCTATTTCATGTGACAAAACGTATTCCTTGAGTTCACATACATCCTCAAGGACCGCTATCCTCTGTATAACCTAAGTACCTCTGATTGCCAGCCTATCAATCAGAGAACAACGGGTTACGCTTTTTGTCCAAGAAAATGGAGTGCTATTCAACCAGGAGGGTTTCATTTGTATCCATCCAAATTCGCGTTTATTCCAGTCCCATTTCTATAGATTCACTTATTTTGCATCTACAGAAAGCGAGAAGAACAAACATACCCTCATGCCTAAGCATATTTGGCACCCACAGTTGAGTCGTCAGTACAAATGTGAAACCACTGATCTTCCAGCTTCCAAGCAATAATTTCAAGTATTTTACTTTCATCTTTTCTGAATTTCACTCGCTTTGATGCGTTTAAATCAAATGAGCTCTTGGGAAAAACAAAAAACGTAGCTGCCCAACGTCTGCACTCAAGTGTGGTACCCTCCTGAAGGGTGAACGTTTTTATTTGACGTGAGAAAAAAATATAATTTTCTTACGAGACTCATTTTAAATTATTTTATGCGATAAAAAGCGGATAGATACGGAAATAAAAAATATTATGATGTAGTATGTTATTATACAATACATTAAGCTATTCTGTTTAGAAGCTAAATACAAATAACGCCAAAATATTGGGTATAACCATTTTCGGTTACCCATGATACTGCAATAACAGCGCAAGGATAGTGGGGCTTAAAAAATGAAATGTGATTGTAGGTATGGGACAGTCTAGCAGAAAGATATCATAAGTTCTCAGAGAAGTAAGATTTCTTAAACGTGGAAATTAATGGCTATGTTATATATATTAATATTATTATATAAATACTGGTACTAGGATTATCCATGGATGCAGAATCGCAAAGAGGAAAGCTATTGGAAAGAGACGGAAAAAACCCCGAAACGGTTAGAAAATCCTTTAAGTTGAGATCACCAGAGTTTTGATGATACTGTCTAAATGTATTTCATTCGTTTGAATCATTTAATACTACATTTATTGCTATAATAAAACGTTTAAAGATCTGTTAGTCTCAAAGAAAAAGTATCCAACTTTAGT
Organism: Acanthosoma haemorrhoidale; assembly: GCA_930367205.1. Taxonomy (NCBI): domain Eukaryota; kingdom Metazoa; phylum Arthropoda; class Insecta; order Hemiptera; family Acanthosomatidae; genus Acanthosoma; species Acanthosoma haemorrhoidale. The sequence continues at coordinate 46,261,577 of OV884009.1, forward strand.
GCCCGATATCTCAAAAATAGTTAATCCCCCCTCCCCCCAGTTCATTACTTTTTTCCGTATTCAAAAAAAGTACTGCTCATTTCAGCCCAAAATTTGTATAGGATAGTATTTTTTTATTTATATTCATTGTTGCTTCTGCATTTATCGCATGTTAGGAATTGATGAAAATGTCAAGTTAACAAAAAACAATGGAATATTCACAAATAAAAACACCAACGCACCTAACTTCACAATAAGTGCATTAAGAGCACAAGGCTTAAAAAACAATTATAGTCCCGTTTCAAGGTTAATTTAATTTACAAACGTAACGAGATCCTAACAAGTATTTTATAATTCTCTAACTTCGTCATGTAATTATTACTTAAAGTATTAAGTGTACTTTATTCAGGTAAAGCTAGTGTCGGCCCTAGTAACTTGGTGCTTGGTTGCTTAGAAAGTTTGACATCTCTAAGCTTAGTCCTGCTTCAAGTTTTGAGAAGGGCTTATTATTGCTTCTATAGGAACCCGACAGTTGTAAACGCTTCACTTCTAGTTAATTTAGCATCAAAGCCATGTTCGTTTTTCAAACCTTTTTTTAGGTATACATATATATATATATATATGCGAATGTGCATAACAATGTGGTAAGTATAAATTTATTCAATTTTGGCAACAAAAAAAATAAATGCTAAAGCAAAAATGGAAAAACCTATGTAAAATAAAATGTATACCTCTGTTATATAAAAAAAGGAGATGGAACATTTCAGAAAACTTCCTGTACATATATACACGGATCGTAACCAAAGTAAAGACCAAGAATATTAAGTTATGGTACAATGTTAAATTTAAAACAAATCTATTACATTTACAAATATAGATAAAATATAGTAATAATGAGTATACAAAAAGCAATAAATATATATACAAAAGTTTTACGGTATAAATAAATTATTTTCCAGCTCGCAAGATTCTGACTGGAAGGTAAGCAGGTGCGGAATAGTAGCACCCATTAGAGTGCTGCAGTTCTGCGAGAAGGGATGTAAAAGTAAGGAAGGCGGGATAGGACTAGGAGCGGGATAGACTGGACTAGGATTTGAACTGTATGCGATTGTATATAAAGAAATGGTGATGAGAATTAATGGTTAATTCCACCCGTCTCATCCCCAAATCTTCTCTTAAAATTCGCTGTACTGAACAGATTTCTACACAACTTCTTCAATGGTCTGTCGTCGAGCTTTCAGAACGATTTCGTGAATTTTTTTGACATTCCCGTTGGCTCGAACCGCCAAAGGACGTCCAGAGCGAGTTTAATCATTAATTTACATTTCCCCACTATTAAAACTGGGAAACAACTCATATATTTGAGTTTTACACATAGCATTATCATTTATCAATTCAAGAGTTTTTATCAATTCGACCAGGAAACAAAACTTCATTTGATGATATTATTATTTGATGATATGATTATTGCTATAATAAAAAGTTAGAAAATCTGTTAGTCTCAGAAAAAAGGTATCCAATTTCAGTGTCCGATATCTCAAAAATAGTTAATCCAACACCCCCCCCCTACAAGAAGAAAAGTTGAAAAAAAATACTTTCTTGTTTTTCACAGTTCATCACTGCTGCTCGTATACAAAAATCAGGCATCACAAAAACGACGAGCGGGCAAAACAACTGTCACAAATAAATAACTACAAGCAGAGCGAACAGCACTTGGCATACTGCATGGTGAAAAGTTGCTCTACGTGGTCCTACCGTCGAAACCCAATGCCGCAAAACCTCCACATACAACGTAGGTTCGGTTTGTTTTGGGTAAACCATCGTACATCAAGCATCTACCAACATAATTACGTTTACTTTTCATAGAAAGCAGCTATCACACTCGTAGGCCTTTTTGATATCATGTTACTGATTCTTAGTATCATTTTGTGTACTCCTGTCATGATAAATTAAATGAATTGCAAAAAAATCATAGGGATTAAATATGCGGAGTTACAACGTTTAAAAATCTATAAGGCTACTTCCTTTCAATATAATTTCGTATGTCCAACTAATACACATGCACACATCCTGTGTGATCATACCGCCTGATAATTGTCTTAGTATGTATATTGACTGATACAACGTTTGGCAATTAGCATAATTGCCGACTCAGGTTATCTTGCCAAACAACACGGTTTAAAATCGGCACATAGCTGCTTACATTGCTCCCATTTACATGACAGAAGTCAATTCCGGCGGCTGCGTGGACACGTCTCGCTAACAACTGAAGTGCAAATATAATTAACGCTGCGGTCGCTTGATTCAGGTAGATTCCTGTTGGATGCCCGTTTCGGATTCACGGTTCACTTGCCCAGCTAAACTTAACTCTGCGGTCTACAGTCAGATATATCCTGCTTCGTCCGATAATCAAATTACAAATAAAACAATTATCAAAGTGAATGTTAAATCCCCAATAGCAGCCGTGTCTACTGTAAACCCATTAATTAACCTTCCTTTCATCTTTGCCAATAGACTGTATTTTTGGTGTTTGGCCTCGAGTTGTATACTAAACAGGAAATCGATAGCTAAGAATGCATTAGCAAACACAAAGAGTTTGATGCAGTCATAACAAAGACTTTTTGAATTAATTTTTTTGCTAATTTGTCACCCATTTGCGTTGATACTGTAGTATTATACATATTTTATAATACTCAGTAGGGTTTTATTGGTTATAAAAAAAAAATACTGACTAGTGTAGAAATATAATATTTTCCAGCCTCTCCAAGAATATATTTTTATCAAGCAAGCGCTTTTGAGATTTATTGGAATTTCGTTTTGCGTTTCCGTCTAGAACGGGCCTCTGAACTATATATAGTCTGAAATATGGTGTGAGAATGCTTGACAGTTAAAACATATTATATGTAAACTAAAACATTCAATGAAATACATGTAATGCGTTTGTTGTGGAATAAACGTTTAAAATTTTAATACGATTGGATTATTTTTTTGTAGAGTGCAAGTACATACAGGCTGATATATGACCATTTCTGGCTTACAGTGAAACGTCGGACTCTACAATAATCCTTTTTTTGTGACGAGTTTAGAAGAGAATAAAAATAAATAATTGATATTTTCAATGGAGTAAGTGAATGGATTACTTTATTTTTTTTTATATTTTATACCAAGTGGAATTCTATCTGGAATTGAATACATTAGCATGGGAATGGGAAATGTTCGCCAAAGACCTGCACAATCAATATCTCTTCACACCTGTGCCTGAGATGGCCAACATCTCCCGAGATATTCTCCGATAACGATCCTATTATTCAAACGCAACCACTGAATATTTCACTTCATGCATTCTCGACTTTATTCACCTCTTTATATGTAAGGAATCATGTAAAAAAATCTTTATGTTACTCTATTGGCAATCACATGATAAGTGGTTTTAATGTTATAATTTCGGAGAAAAATATTCATAATTATTTTATATTTGTACTTTTATAGTATATTCAAGGATTATTGGTCTAGCTGTCTGTGTCTCAGCAGAATTAACTCGATTACTACATAACAAAGTTTGTTAGTTCGGTACCGACTTTGGTGGATAAATGAAGATGGCTGGCTAATCGACTGAACTTTGAATAACTTTAAGTTCGTGTTTGTTGATTGATACATAATATACATTTAAAATATTGTAACATTTTTTAGTGTTTAACTAAATCATCAACACTAGCCAGCCTCAAAATATATTTAAAATTACAGTTAAAAAAACCTTTTCTAAATTTTTATAAAACAGTTACAATGAAAATAAAAAATGATGTATAATATCTCTATAAATAATTTATTTAAATATTTATTGTGGTTTTCCTTTTTATTTATAGACCAGTATCACTGAAAACGTTCAATATTCATTAGAAAACAATTGGAAGCCGAAATAATTCTATTAGAAAGCAAATATCTGGATTTTTCTAAGTGCGCAATTTTTTTTGTGGGGCTCTATACTTTCATTATCTCTACTAGTGAATACTCCCGCCTTCTGCCCATTAGAATAGTACTCCTTGGAAGGGGTTAGAACCTTTCCGTGCACTACGCCTCTACAAGTAGAACTCCCCCTCATAGTCCAGTCTACTTCCTTCCTGTTCACACTAGCTTTTAGGAGCAGATCAATAAACCTCCGACTAGGCCACCAGCAAAAGAGAAAAACAATAGTCTCTATGTACCTCATCAGATTTATGGCCTTAGAACCTCCTCATTGCAGGCCTAACATCAGTGTTTGTTTGTTTTTTGTGGGATTATGTGAAAACCCTCAGGTTATCAACGCCGTTTCCATTAGGGGGTCCCACCGGGGGTACCTGGCCGCTCATTATTTTTGTTTATTGTTATCAAAACTTGGTATAGGTACACATTGCATTTCGAAAATGTATTGTAGTGGTCGTTTCAGATCATTATTGGAGTACATACCGAATGAGAGCCAGAACAATGACGATTCCCTCATATGTAATACTAAAAAAAAACACTAGTAACTTTAGTATGAGTTGAATATTGTGTGGTATGTATATTGAATTTTAGTAAAAACGTTATAAAATTAGACTCCACTTGTAATGTAGTGAGGGATTTGTGCGTGGAAAATACTTGAACAAGAGGGACCACTCCGTTGGGCAAATCGATTTAATGTGAGCTATGTAAATGAGATCTCGTACGAGATTTGAAGTGGCTGAGTCAGCTGTGCTGTCTAGTTTGACAAGATTATTACAAGAGTTTTCGTCAGACACTTTTACTTCTTAAGCAATGCTTATTAAGTATATTACAAGTATTATAATCAAATTATCATAAACATATTTTCAATTGGTTAACGATACATCATAAATGATGTTAGTGAATAGTGTTTTAATGCATGCAACTTGGACACCTACTGTCTTAATCGAGATGTTAAGTTTAGCTCTTGAGAAACGCGGTAGATACTCGTCTACAATACCATAGGTGACGTGATTTCATGGTTTTCTTCACATCCCAATACTGAAAAAAATCATGACCCATCATCAGCTCCAGCTACGCCAAGTATGTTTAGCTCAGAGGATTAAGTAGTATATTGAGCATTTCAACGTACCTACGTAGAGTATTTAAAAATAAGTGGACTTTACTCATTTATAATGCTTAGCAGGCTCATGATTTTTATCATGTATTCTGTCCTTGTGTCGTACGAATATGCTAACAAGTCTGGAAGGACTAGGGAGCCACCCTCAGAGGAATGCTAAGGAAGTACTAAATAAAAAATTTGCCTCGTTATAAGGCTACATATCGAATCCATTGATACAGCTTTATCAATTTTAAGTTTAAAAATATAATAAGAGGCATCGGGTCTATTAAAAAAAAAAACACAAAAAGGACACAGTTTAACTTTGTAGTGCTAGTTTCCAGGTTTATTTTAAGGCTTTTGACAAATGATGTTCAGATATGACAAATAAATAGTGTAGTGAATTAATGTAATGATTTTATCATTCACAGCCCAGAAGATGCTTGAATAGGAAAAACTTACCACATAACTTAAAACTGGAAAGTTGCCACATTTTATAAAAATTGTAAAGTGTCTCATTTTGGAGTGTTACTGTAAATAATACTATATGCGGTAAAATCAATATAAATAATAAGGGTGAGGGAATTTTTTTTTTCCTCATCAAACCAAAAAATTATTTTGTTTGGTAATTTTACTGACTATATATAAATTAAATAAAGGCTATACCAATTTGAAAGTGAAGAAACAAAATCCAGAGATGTCCTGGTTGTGATGTTGGGTAGTTTATTAAATGATTCTGAGCACACAGTATTTGTAAAACTGAAAACTGCCTGTACACAAGATACCTATCTGAAACGAAACCTTTATTTTACACAACGAGTTATATATAGCCTAATAATATATAGCTGGAAGCCTGGAGCCTGGCGAAGGCATTTACAAGATATTATAACCAATTTAGAATATATACAATAGAGTATAGGGTGATTTATCTTATGTAGTCGCTACAGTTGGTTTTTAGTCGCACTACGAATGAGCAGGTATCATGCTGTACATGTGTTATCTTCCTATCATTAGCTAATCTTGTGATGTCGCGTCTTAAAAATCTATGTTTGCGTTCTAGGGTACTCTAGAAGTGGCAAAGTCGGGAATTGATTCTAGCATTACGATTGAATAATAAAGGGAATATTCTCAAAAGTTACGCAAGAATAATAAATAAAATGTTTGCAAAGGAAGTGATAATATTAAAGAAAATGTTCACAAAAAAAGAGGGAGTAATAGTAAAAGCAATACAAAGTTTGACAACAGCCTCACCAAGAGAGGGAAACATAAAAAGGAATAGGAATAAGACCGGCCAGTCGAAGAGGGGAAAATCCAGACCTTTGAAATAAAACAGCATAGTTGAATTGCTGATAAAATATAAGAACGATTATAAGAGCTTAATAAGGAATAAGAACATGTTTGGTATAATAAGAAAGAAGAACCAGCGAGAGAAAAATATCAGACAAGCATAACAGCGAAGGGAAAGATGTACGAAATAAAAAATTTCTTAATTAAATTAAATTAAATTAATTAAAAAAAGTTACTTTGAAAAACGATAAAATATATCGAAACGTCTAAATAAAGTTAGTGATCCTTCGCGTGTAGATATCTCACTGGATAACCTAAGAAGTTAAAGTACTTAGCGAGAAGGTTATCTGCAGTGATATGCCAACTAAGAGCCATTGAGAGCTAAATTGCACTAACAATCAATTTAGTGCTGTGGAAAATGTAAATAATACTTTTTAAACACATTAGGTCTAGGACATACGTTGCTTCAGCCTTAAGAAATAATATTTTCTGAACCCTACCCATGTAGTCGCATAAAAGTTAAATGAAAAATATTTCTTCCCTATATGAAAAAAAAATTAGGAGTGACCAATTAATTAAAACATGGCATATCTGACCCTATATAAAGTTAAAACAAACCCTGCCTAATTGGTGTTTTGTAAAATTACATTAAACTTATTAACAACTTCATTATCATTATAGGACGAGGCTATTTATTGAGCACGTTTTACATAAAACCTTGGTAATAGTAAAAATAAAAGCACCCCATGAAAAGTAACAAAGGCTAATTAATTAATCATGTTTGTTATTAAATAAGCAATATTCTCTTATCATATTAATTCGATAGAGTTATTTATGTTCTCAACGTCTTGATAATTAATACGTAATATTTTATTGCTCAGTTGTTTGATAAATCGCACAAATTTTTAACATGTACATCTTCACTTGTATTTAATGCCAAACTTGATAAATCTTCAAAAACAAATACAATCATAAGGAAACGACCTCAACTTTATGATGTACTCTTCTTTTCACACCCTTACATCATCTTACAATCTTATTTGGACAATCTTCATGCCCAGTTTACTGTAATTTAAACCTATAAAATTTATGCTATACTCTCTTCTCACCTTTTATGAATGTATTTATAGAATACTAATGAACATTTTACAATATCAATAAAAATAAATTTCAGTAAATAAGTTGGTGGTGGTCTCGCGATTTATTGTAAATATATAAGTATGTCATGGAGTCCCAGCACTGACTGACTACCAACCTCAGTAAATTAGTCAGTAGATCGAATATGACCGGAGTCATCAGTTTATTTCACAAAATCTCTTCAAAATGTTCATGTATCCATTAGTAAGATCATCTTCCTTTGTTTGACTATTCAAGCTTATGGGGAATTGCGTGTCCTTTCTTAATTGAAACATGTGTATTTGAGATCAAACTTGACAAGTGTGATTAAGTGCGGTAAAGTTCTATGACTGTCTACAGATGATGTCTTCATTTTCTAGTATTTTTTCTAACCGATATATTTAATCGTATTTTTAAAACCACTCACCACCCAATTCTCTGGTCATATTCCATTAATGTCTCTTTTAGAAACCTGGTAAGTCACCTAATGATCCCTCATACTAATACCTAACCAATCGACTTCCAGGCAAATCTTCAGCATTCTTGATCATATATCCACAGCACTCAGGCTTTCGACCGGGTTTGCTTTACAAGCTCTTTACCGTAGACCCTTTTTCTAATACTTCACTCCTATATATCAAACAGGTTCTTTTTGGTCCGTTGACTAAGAATACTCCAACTATTATCCCTTTCGACTAGGAGCTCCTCAGGAGAGCGTCTTTGATCCCATCCCATGCACCCAACACACCGCTGATATTCCTGTGAACCTTATCACCTTCCTTGAAACTTTTGCTGACAACACGACAATTATTTGCTTTTATGTCAATCCGCTAACCACATCAAACTTTAAATCACGTCACAGAAATAGTACTATTGTCGCATCCAGGTCAATGAAGACAAACGCGTACACGTCACATCCACACTTCGACGAGGATCCTGTCCAACAGTCACCATATTCCTCGTATCCAGAACTGCTTGACACGTAGGTTTTCTTTTGGGTTAAAGACTAACGTGGAACACTCATACAAGACTAAAGAGACAAGAGTTACTGAGGAGGTTTTTGATAACTTTATAGACTGCTTAATAGGACCTTCAATCTCTCTCTTGAAAACAAACTGCACAAGCACAAATGGTTATTAAAAACGATTCCGACATACGGACTAGAACTATGGGGTACTATCAAACCTCCTAATATCAAATGAATTCAAACATTACAATCCAAAGTCCTCACAACCAAGGTCTTCATTCACAATGATCTCAAGGTACCTACAACCCTTGACCTTATAGCCACAAAACCATATGGTCAACTCTTCCTTATGCAGGTAACATATACTCATACAATCATCCTTGTTGGCTAATGTGGTGGTGGTGGCCTCGCGATTATTCTAAAAAGATAAGTAATACATGGATTCACTTTAGCTCTCTTGTTTGGTTTCTGGGCTTACCTAATGTTGAAACGATCGGAGAGTGAGGGGGGGGGGGGGCAACGATGCTCGCCCCACATTTCTCCACTAGCTTCAGTGGAGGAACAGTTGTGGGCATAGGGGCTTCAGGGGAAATTTTGGCATCCACATATTTTATGTTGTTGGTTTGAGTCTGAATATATAATGTATGAATGAGCTCTTATATCACAATTATTAATGCTGCATACGCAAATTGCAATTTCACAAATTATGAACTTTTTAACACATATTTTCTACAAAAAAAAAAAACTATTTTGATTTTATACTTATATTTTACTGGTCAGTAACATAATTGTCAACTTAGTGATACCTTCAATTTATGTATCCCTACTGCCCCTAATAATTATAATTAGGTTTGTACTAAACTTTATTTTTATTTTTTTTTTTTACAGAAAGTTGATGTTCTGATAGAAAATTGGTTGGGCTTGAGGGAATGGGTGGAACCAACTATACCACCACAACCCCCGAACCCTCAACCGAACCAAAACCAACCATGTCTCAAGAGGAATATGTCAAAATACAGTTTTATAAAACTTATGATGTAATGACAGGGGTAAGCAACCGCTTCATTATTACTTAGCGAAATAAATACGCTGTTATAATTTCTCAACTCCAGACTGATAAACATGTCATATACATATATCCTAAATGTTTCATTAGTTTCTTTACTATTGTGTACATTAGTTTCCTCACTTATCCTTCTAGCCCTTAGTTTATTTATTATTTTTATAAATTAGCTCTTAAACATGTTAATTCTCGGGATTGCTATAACTTCAGTCATCTTTAGATATTGAAAATTGAATTGATTAAAATTCAATGAATATATATATTCATGTTTCACTGTATTTGCTTCTTATTTTTATTCTTATCAATATCAATTGTTGTTATCATCTCCTCGTCGCCCACAAATAAATTAGAGGAAAATCTTTCAAAAATTTAACCCATAAAATAAAACTCAAAACCCATAAAAAGGGATACAGCTTACCTGCATTATACAAATGAGAGAAACTAGAAATAAATGTTTTAATTGATTTTCAAAACTAAAATCGATCAACATTAAAATTAAAAATTAGCTAATCGACATAGCAAATATATTTCTGAATTCATTCTTTATTTTTTTCAGGTTCGAATTGCTGCAACATTAGGAGGGTTTTTTAGTCTTATGGTTCTTCTCGTTATTTATAAAAGCAAGTGCAAATCTCGTTCGTTGAGCGATGAAAACCTTGAAGCTGCAGTTGCTGCTGCTGTGGTCGAAGAGGAAAAGTTGGAAATGGCGTTCGGAAAAGATTTCTGCTTGTACGGAGGAAGACATTCACTGGGGAACATGTATGCCTCTGTGAGCCACACTCGTTTTTCTTCAGTAGGGGGTGGCTGCAGTATTTACACCCCACCTGTCCGGATGGGCTACAGCCCCCGAGCGAGGGTCAGTTTGCCGACATCCTCACCTTTCATCTATCCATCTCCTTTCTTCGGCAGGACAATGATGATCGACAACTCGTCTCCAAAATCCTACAAAGAGGTATATAACCTTAATTTTTTTTTAATGTTTTATATTTTTTTATCAATGATGAACAGACTGCTATGTTTCTATCAGTAAATACATGTAATTAAATTTGAAATAACCGTAATTCCATCAATAACTCATTGATTTAAACTTCTTTATTTGAACATAGTCATATACACTCTACATGTATCATTAGTACTTTTACTATTGTGCATGGTAGTTACCTGACTTATCCTTCTTTCCTTCAATTTATTTATCTTTTTTATAAATTAGTTCTTAAACTTTTCTTTTTTCGATTGATATATCTTCAACCGTCTTCAGATATTGAAAATGACTATTTTTGTTGACTTGTGTTCTATTTTGATCCCTAGTGGCTTTCCCCTAACATATCTTCTAGTGGTTTGGTCTATTGATCGGTTCTTTCTCCCGAATGACTCAATTATTTTTCTTTTCAATTGATATGGGTTATACAGCCTGAACTCTCCATACCATACTACAGATATTTCTTCACTGTTAGTACTTCTTCATCTTTTCTTTATCAATACATACCACGGGAAATATATTTATCGGGTCTATTGATTGATTATTAGCCGATAGAATAATACAAATCTATTCTGCAGGATGTTGAAGATGAGTTAGCAGAATCATACCTGGGAGCTGGACAACATCTATTACGAGTCCCTTCCAGTAGACGAAGTTCGAGGAGTTCAAGAAGACTGAGTTCGTTGACTTGCTCTAGCTGTGACACAAGTTACTTAGAAAGAAGAGGATCAGCAATGGAAATGGGTCGCCCTATTTTGCCACCATTCATTGGTAGCAGAAGAGATCGCCTTGACGAAGAACCTTGGGATTTTTATTACCCAATAGATATACAAGTAAGATCCTTAGCCTAAATTAGAATTATTAAACAGTGGCTTCAGTCTTATTCGGAGCAGTAACTCTGAATTTTAATTTTTGCCATGTGTAAAAAATATTTTCGTGGACTGTTTTAATAGTCAGATACCCTCGTTTCAAATCTAATAACGATTGAGCATCTATTCGTTGAACTCAAATTGCCTCACAGATTATATGATGGCATTAAATTTTTCCTGGTGTAAATGTTGAGTCATAAATAAATGAAATACGTTTATTTTTATGTAAACCGACTAATCATTTTTTTAAAAATAAATTAAGAAACGCCAGAGGCCCCTAACCAACCAATAATAACAAAATGTGACGTGCAGCTGAGGTATCACATGGTAACGTGTGCGAAGTATGAACCGTTTGCTGCAATCTGATGTCAAGCTTTCTCATGCATGTGATATTAATCCAACCAGATCTACGGAAGACAAGTCCCTTGCTGACATTGGACCTGCTGTTGATAATTTCCCCTGTCCAATGTCGTCCATCGTCAACATTTGTGGATCACAAAAACGTTTGTTGCTAAATCTTCACCCATGGCCACTATCCCTGTAGATAATATGTACATCATGTAGGATACAGCCGTAGATCCGGCACTAAATGTCTCAATTATTAAACTCAATTTTCATCTTTGCTTTGAACCAATTCAGGCGTATTATAGAGACAAACACTGACCTTATATGACCATAATTGGACAAGCGATGATCTCATTTATCTGAACACAGTGGATTCAATAATCAATTCGAACTTCAAAAAATGACTTCATTTTTATAAGTATGGTTACATACCTACCTCATTCTAAAAACTAATATTTGACATTTTTTTTTTCTAAGCTCTAGTTAGAATTTTCGGATGAGGGATAAATATCAAATATTTAGGGTGATCGGATCTTTGTACTAGGAGGACCTGCTTGAAGGTGGTGTGAGAGGAGTAAGGAGTGTGGGAATCCTCGGTGGAGGTTGAATATTTGACAGCTACTTCCAAACGAATTTTATTACTTGCAACAATAAGTAGTGCATAAAACAATTGCATTAAACAAACAAAAAATATCATTCAAAGCAAATCCAAGCGAAAATAAAATATTAGGATCTTGAATATTCTAATAAATTACAAGACTAAACTAATAAATATACCTATTTTGTTACGCTGACACTGTGTAACAATTGTTGCTTTGTGACGCTTTCTGGTGGATCAATCCTACAACATATAATGCGTGACATCTCTTTTCATTAAATGTTCATGTTGTATAAAAGAAACAATTAAAAGGAAGATTTAAAAGCAAGGTGGAAAGTTGAGATTGTCAAGTTTTAGATGAGAATTGGATCAGTGTATGTATGTTATATTTTCGACATGAATACTTTTTATACTATAATATATCTTGAATTTATGATTTTGATACATTAAGGCGGTCTATTCGTACGATAATAGTTAAGCTCAATCCACCCAGGCATGCAAGCTGGTGTGAGGAGGGATCATTAGCTTGGTGCTTTATCCACAATAGTTGACTTAATGCCTCCATTTTCCCATTTATTATAAAACTAATAACCCTAGATACCTTACTAATACCCTATAGTATTCATTATTGACCCCAGATAACAAATTCATGTAGACTCGTATCCTCAACATATATATATAAGCTCTATTATAATTATGTCTTGGTAGACTGTTGATAAAAATGATATTGCAATCCCGCAGAATATATTCTTACTTACAGTACATTGCACACGTCGATTCACCGTATGTTTAGTACCTAGTCTACAAGTATAAATAGCTACATCTCAACCTTTAGTACAAACTCCACACATTAGTTAAGAGAAAATTTCTTATAAAGTCCCATATTAAGTACAAATTATATATTTAACTATGGACCTAATTTATGGTACAGAAATATGTACGCGTATTGCCATCCGTTTATAAATATGGATTTAAAGATTGAGAGAGTTGGTGAGCGATGAATATTGAAGTAATAGAGTTCCTAATATATTTTCAGAGTTTGCGGCACGGATAAGAAAATAATGACATAAAAGAGGATAAGTGAGAAGGTAGTCTGAAGGAAAGGATTTATAATTACGAGATTAGAGAGCTGGTTTGAGTTTGGAAGGCTTTAATGGTATGGAGTATTTTTAGTCATGATAGTGCTGAAGATGAAGCAGCATGAGGGCGATAATGGACCAGCGGGTGATTTGGGAAATGAGTTTGGTTAAGTATCAAACCAAGGTTGTTCACTAATATGAAAAAGTGGATACCAAGAGCGATGCGTCGATGCGAGTCGGCATTTAGGGTTGTGAGGATGTGACTTATACTTATCCTCCACCCCATGTGTGAGTATAACCTGCTTTAGTCTGCCCACTTGAATGCGTAAAGTTTTATACTAACTCTACTGTGTCATTTTAAGAGCTCTAAGAACAGATCGGTTTCCGTCATGGGATATTCGCCACCTTGCCGATCTCCATGGAAAATCAATGAATTAAACTAGCACGTTTACTTTATGATATTGACATTGCAATCATTGTGTTCGCTCATTGCAGTAAGCATACTTACGCATCTATAATAACCAACTTGACTATGGACACTCTCTTGAGAGCAGGAAGAGGAAACCAACAAGGAAATTACTGAAGTCAAAAGAAGGTTTATTAGCCTATGCTGAGTAAAATCGTGTCACGTCTAATTAGTCTCTAAAGGGTCTGACAGCTAGAACAACATGACTGTATTGAGCCTAAATGAAAACTATCCACATCTAGTCACAGGAGAACATTCTACGTTCTTATGTTTCATAATAAGGAACCGAGAATATAAAAAAAACAAAAGAACGCAGATGCTAGTTCTCTGATGAACATGCAAAACTGAGGCTCCACGACACTACTAGGAGCTCACAGATTGGCTTTATTAGAAAAGAAATACTAGTCATCTCTACTGACAGAAATCGAGGAACTGATGGAGCCAGGCCACTTACTTTTTGTCCTATAGTGTTTTCTGTAACTGTTTAGGGAGAATGATAGCCTTGATAGCTAGCGCGATCAATTATGTTTATGCAGATGCATATACGCTCACTAAATATTAGTCACTTAGGCTTGGTAAAATCAGTTTATTCTTATTATTATAAAGCAGTCGTATTATTCTTCGGCTTTCATACGACGATCGCTGGGATTTGTGGGCCTAATTGTGACAGTAATGGAATGGTATCGACTGAATATGTTTTCGATAATTTGATTCAGTGGATCCCGAACACTCCGGGTCCTATGGCAATGAAAATGCGGGCAGAATGGTTAAGAAACAAAGTGAAAATGTGGACAATAACCTATGAAAATGGGAAAATGATACAATAACCTACCTAAAGTGAAGAAAGGATTCATCAAACCACTGTTAATACAGGAAGCGCGCTGACCATTTAGAAAATACCCACACTTCCGTAAATGTAGAGAGAATAATATGGCTGGAATGAAAGCACACTTGTTGGACTGCAAGAAAATTAGGCAATGGCTCTTCTAACCAGTGTTGGATAAAATAGAATAGCACCCACTGGGGATAGAGTAGTAGGTGGGAATGCGGAGTCCAATACATAAAAACTATCTACCATGCGTTTATTTATCCTGTGTATTTTAAGATATGTTTTTCAGTCATGGCTAGAGCACCTAAGCAAAATCAGACTACAAGACAGCGTATTACAAGAGGTACAGGGGACATCTCCATCAAAGCAGTTCAGGTGCTGGTCCTGATGGCAGTCTCAGAGTCAAGACTGGCTGAGAGAACATGAAAGCAGTCTATCTTGCCGAAAAAGAACCGAGGGAAATATTGGAGAATGTAGAATAAATACTGTGACGAGTTGTACCACGAGTAATTACTTTTCTGTAGACAGGATGAAGACAGTCGGTGTCTTTAGCTGGTCTGTGTGTTGCTAGCACTGGAGTTCTCGATTACTTTCTGAACATGGAGGATTCAAGAAAAACTAAAAGAGGAGGAACACGAAGATCGAGATATCTTGTGGTACCAGACTTCAAGTAGCTAGTCTACAAAGACAAGAAGTATTTCTCCTCTTTTGCTAGAAGTGGAAAAAAACTCAGGGTCTGAACTATTCGGCATGTCCCTCTTGGAAGGCTTTCCAGAGTGGTACCCGTGATATTAATAAAGGATACCTCCTCCACACATACAAACATCCGCCCGAATAAATGGAAGAAATTCCATTGGTGGCAATATTTCTGTTAAAGGTTCTGCAGGACGAATAACGCATACCCTTAAACAACAACAATTGATTAACATCAGACAAAAACAACGTGCAGTACCTCGGCATGATCCACACTTACAGCAATGCAGAGCTACATGATGCAATGGAAATGATATCCAAAATGGTAAGCTCATTAAAGGCTCATGGTAGAGTAGTAAAATATGTTGGCAACCAGGATGGCACGCCAAAAAGTTAACCTGTACAGCTCTATTCCTCTATCTACAGTGAAGGTCTCCACTAGATTTTAAAAAGGATCCTCCGCTTCCAAGAACATCAGAACCTTGTAAGAAAACCTTTTATCAAAGCTCTAGCAACTCTCTCGTGAGTAAAGGCTACGACACACTCACTGTTGAAAGAAAGCAAAGGATATGTCAAGGAGCTATTTCGCTTGTTTCCACATTGGCCCAATGCCCCCCCCCCCAATGCCTAGAAAACCATAAGAACTCATTTGCGAATAGCACAGATAGATTGGCCCGGTCGGGAAAGTTAAAATATTTAAATAGTAAATCTTGCATTGTGGCCCCAACCGCTAAATAAACATGACGACCTTGTTTTAAATTTTTGAAGTAATTAGAATAGTAAAAATCTTATATGGGAACCTAATGGGAAGGGAAATAGGCATTTTTTCGAAAAAATACTGACGTTTACATTTATTGTCCCTATACGTCTTTTTAACGAGGTTTATCATCATGATCAAGACGTGATACTTTCCTCACATACGCTTGAGAGTTTCGTACATTCTCGTTAGGCAAACCAACAAACAAAGAGGGTGAACTCGAGATATATGATAAATCAGTCACTTCTCCATTGTGTTTAATAATTCAATACACAATTTATTGATTATTCTAATATCGTGTAAAGCTTAGCTGAAACTAGTTATTTAATAAGTATTAATACATTTCCCCTCCACCCAGTCTCCGTCCCCCAAGAATAAGGCCGGGGTATCCGCCGGGATATCGGCTTCCTTCGGGAGGGGGGGGGGCTTCCCCCATTTGAAATTCAAGAGTTTTCAATTTTGAACCCTTGGTTCAGCTAAGAACTCGTAGACTCTACTAGACTATGCATACCAAGACCACGAGTCGTTTATGACTACTTGGTTTTAGGCCTATAAAAAACGACAACCAACCAACTAATAATACATTCAGCTGATAAATCTGATAGCTAATGATTATTATGAATAGTAGCAATTATGTTTCCCTTTATAGACAATTAGCTTGCAGAACCCAGCTTAACGTCACTAGTCAACAAAGACGGAACTTAGAGAGGTCTTCTCCTCTTGGCTAGAATTGCTAGGGTCCGGACAATTCTGCACCTCTCACTAAGGTGTCAAAAATAATGTTTAATACTCAAGTCACTAAAACTAATATTTCGTCTGATATTTTGGTTATTGTAACACTTCTACGCTATTGTATGATTTTGATTTATTTGTCAATTACTCTTTTTTGTTATATACCAAGCTCCTATGATACAGAAAACCCTTGTTAATGCTAAGATTAAACAACTATATTTTTAAATATAGTGTGTGCCTAAATGTAAGGCAACACTTGCAAATGAAAAATAAAACTTTTACTATTTTTCTTGTCCCCAAATCAATAAATATACTCATATACAATAAATATCATTTAATATATTTGAAAATAAAAATGTTAATTATTGTTGATATCTACAAAAATGAATGGTATAAATATTAAAAATACCCGTCCCACCACTTCTGAATATGTATATGTATATTTGTTTTTGTTTTTTGTTCCCTTCTTAATCGGCTAGAATTTACAATCTCCTTGGGTCCTGCCTCAATGCTACTCATTAAAACACTGATCATAAATATTTGATTGATACATAATCAAGATGTAATACATACTTACCTTGTTATGTCTTCATGAATTTATGCTGTAAAACATGGAAATTTTACCATAGAAATGTGGGTTCTATCTACATAAACACACTAGTTACACCGACAAAGTACCCTGATTTTAAATAGTAAACATAGCTTGGCTTCGCTTATAGATACTTTGTGCACTTTGTTTATGCACTCTTATCTATAGTAGAGTTTTTTTTATAGATCTTGTAACCAAATATTTTCAGTAATTTCTATAAAAATAAAAATATTCATCAAATATGTATAAATTTTATTTTATTTTTCACAGGTTATCCAACCCACACCAGAAATATCTCCATGTGAATCTCAAACTTCTCTATATAACTGCCAACTCAATAACGATGGACTGAAAGTTCCAAGAGTAGCCCCTTTAGCATCAATCAGTAGTTGCGGCATACCAAGTACTGAACAAGATAATCACTCACTTGGCTCAGACTCAGTATTTCTCGATGAAGAACTAATAGATACAGAGGATGAAGCTGAAGAATTTTCAACTGATAGTGATGCTGAAAATATAGAATGTGATATACCGTCCATCGATCAGAAGCAAAATAAAAAGATAATTAAAAAAACGTGCTCCACGTTAAAAATCACAGGGCGTTCAAGAGACAACAGGGTACCTATTCGTAGATTTTCAACACCTAATCCATGTACAACCGCTGGTGACAATCAGTTTTTACACCTAGAAAAAATAGAAGATATTGCATGTCCATCAACTTCAACAATTTGTAGGATGATTTCAGATGGAAAAATAAATCGTGTTACAAAAACTTCAAGTGACAGTGATACCATTCATGCAAGCGCATATTGTGAAAAACAAATAGGTGAGAAAAGTGATAAGTCTGTCTGTGTTCCAAAAGCTTACATGAGTGTTTCATGTGATCAGCTAGTGAAAATTCTGCAAGAACACTCATCAGAAGCTGAAGGCAGTAAAACATTAGTAGAACATTGTACTTGGTCACAAGAGACATTATTTTAGCAAAACTATCAAAACATTATGTTATTTTTTAATCAAAAATTATATTTTATAGTCAGTACTATTATAAATGTTTTTTTTTATTGTTTTATCTCAGCAATATATTATACACCAATAGTAGAGTTAAGTTGTTGAGTTTTCTTTGTGAAATTAAAAAAAAAATAAATGTTCTCCCTCATTATGTAAATTAAATAATGTGATAGAAACATTGACACTATAAATTTATATTTTACTAATAACAGGTTGGAGCGAAGAGGACGTAATATTTTTGTGAGAAAAAAAGTTATGCATTTATAGAATGGAATTTGCCACTTTATTTGATTTATTTTTTTTATAAATTTCTGTTAATACCTTTAGTACAAAAGTCTGTTTTTAAAATCACATTCACAAGTTGTTGCTGTAATAAAGGCTTTGGAGCTGCACAATGATGCAGATTCTTTAAAAAGCCTGAGCCTATGATTTCTTTAAGTTAGATTCCCATTTGATACAATGAACATTTCAGGGAATAGGTAAAACTGTGTTTATCACACAACATAAATGGCAATATAATCAAGTAAAATATTTTTAGTTTCATAGTAAACATTAATTTCAGTATACATGAACGTACTAAGTTGTACATATATTTATACATTTATAGTAATATAGTAAAAACCCGAATTGCAGAAAAAGAGAGTTCATTTATTTTAATGATTTCATTTGCATACATGTGTTTCATGCACTATGTTCTAATCCTTTTGAACTTGATATGACTGCTTCCATTGGCAGATATAATCTAACATTTCACTTAGAAAATTTGATGAATAGGAAAAACTTATTAATATCAAACAGTTATAATCAAAGCATTCCTGGGATTATTTTCTTTTCTAGTATGTACTGATATTGATGTAAATGGGGTTATTGTTTTTACTGTAAGATATTTCAGAATGTACGGATCTATAAACTTTATAGGGATGTGTAAATTAGAAAAATTATATATCTATCTATATAATATATTATATAAATGTTATAAAGAAACCATAAAATTGCATTTCTCATAAGTACAGTCAATTAAAAACAATCTTTAAAAATCTGAAAGGTACTACAAGGTGTAGTCTAGAAATTTCTTTGTAAGCCCCATTGATATCAAGTGCATAATTACCGAACATTAAACGTATTACAAAAAGTCATCATAATGTCTTGTTTTGTAGAATTAAAAATCCATAAATATGAAGCGCATGAAACAGTAGGAAATTTATACTCAAAAGTATGTTTTTAAAAATATTATTTTTATATGAAATTGTTTCTAAATTTTTGGACATACTATACTTTAATGTACTATAGTACAATGTAACATTTAAATGTACAATTCAGTGTACTTCAGTAAGGCAAATGGTTTGGTATTGGTCATATGTAATTTATAAGGGGTTAGCCCTAAGTGTATAATTGTATTGTATCAACATTTGTGTTTGTAAATCAACATATAGTATCTTTCATGGGTAACAGTTTAGGCTTACTATCTTAATAAGTCAGTATTTAACCTGAACACTAAATTTTAATGTTAGATAAACAGTAACCTTTTTTTTTAACTTTTCTTCAATGTGATTACTCATGTAATAATGTTTTGAAAAAGGTTTAGTATCTAAAGACTTGTATAAAGTACGTACGTAACAATTAAACATGTATAGGCGATGTAAAGTGTTGATTCTGTAACGAATTATTTTTGTGCAAAATGTTAATCTATTAAGATAGTTAAAATTAATTTTGTGTATGTGAAATGATTTGAAAAAAAAATACCCTCAGTTCCTCTTGTTGTAAATTATTGTAAAATCTGTTATAAATAAGAAATTTAGAATGTTATAATTATTGTAAACCTAATTTCATTGACATTTATGGCTATAAAAATACAATATATCAAAGACATATATAATTTTTATATGTATCTCATACATAAATTACAATTCAACAACTGCTACACATTTTAAACACATCAATGATATTAGCTAATAATGCAACCCACTCTACAATAAAAAAGACATAAGTAAATGTTAGTTAGATGTGATTGTTTCTAAGTGACTCATAAATTTTCTTTCAATATCTTATAATTGGTAATTTCTAAAATTTTAAGCGCTTATAACCAAAAAAGGATTTTATCCAAGTTTTATTGTTGGATACATCCAATATAGAACTGAAGAGACTTTAAATAACTGTATAAGTAAGGTTGAAACTAATATTTATATACTTAAGTATATCAAAATGCCATGAACCGAATCCAGATACAGTTCTGTAAGGAAGTTTGCATTAAGGGGATTTGTGTTTGAAAACAACTAGTAGATATCTTTGGAATTGTAAAATCTTATTTTACAGAGTGTTGGTATTTGATAAGACAGAGTATATTTTCGCAGTGGTTTGTTAAATAAGCTCAAGCTTCATAATATTTTTATTGACAACTATATCATATACACTGTCAACGATTCACCTATTCAGGCATCTTCAAGAACTATAATTATGTGAAAAACAAGATTTATATAATTACATTAATGAAAAAAAATAGTATATCATATAATTTCATGTTATAAATATAATACAGTACAAAAAAAATTTAACTACTGAATATTATGATTTGGAATGTTACGAGGTACATTAAATAAAATATAAAGATAGGAATAACATAGAAGAACTTTAGTAAATAGACAAAATTGAGTTATATTTTTGTGAAGTTTATGATAGACATTTTTTTATATCATTACAGCATTGGTAACATAATTGTAAAAAAAAATTAAATTATAAGATAGAAGATATGTTAGATATAATTGAACAATAATTATTTTAAAAAAACAGTTAATAAATTTGATGTATATAGAAATACTCAGAAATTATATCTAAAATATAATTAAAAAATCCTTTAATTTGAATCATATACTTCATAAACATTTATCTTAGGTTTGGCTATTTACTTACATAACATTCCAAATTATAATATTCAGTAGTTAATTTTTTTTTGTATTGTATTATATTTATAACATAAAATTAGATGCTATACTATTTCATTAATGTAATTATATAAATCTTATTTTTCATAATTATAGTTCTTCAAGATGCCTGAATAGGTGAAATGTTGACAGTGATTTAGTAGTCAGTAAAAATATTATAATTGGGAATGGTTTTGCACTCATGCTATGAAGTCATAAAGATGGTGGAATTTTCAGTTACTAAACAGAGGTTAGTTGCTAGAGGATTTTTGTATATAAAGTAAGCTGCGCCCGTAACTTGCACTTTGACCATGATACAAAAGCTATCAATTCACTTTTTGATTTGGTGACTGAAACTTTCCATGTATATTGGTCCAAGGTATTTTTCTCCATGCTCACGGTGGTTTCAAGCATTATTCGCACCAGAGGGAACAACAAAGCTCTCCAAATAAGTAGTAAAGTGTATCTGCAGGTTGGAGCTCTGCTATATCATAAAAGCTACAAACTAAACTGAAATGATTTTAGACTGAAGCTTTCTACAATTACTGGTCCAACATTTCAGTTTACTCTGCAGGCTCATTTCAACATCAATCCAAACATTGGATACTCTAAAGTTCACGATATAAGTATTAGGCTATACCTGTAACATTTATTTAACCATGAAACGAATGCTTTAAACTAAGCTCACATAGTATGACCGAAAACCATAGCCCAATATTAAATACGATCAAGCGTAATGTTTCAAATCATAATCAGTTGTTGTTTTTTTATCAAAAAATTAACCTTTTCTGATAAACCATTTCATAACTTTTAAAAAAACCTGAAAACCTAAAATATGTGCTCAAAAATCGATACACGAAGAGACGATCTACATTCTTTGCGATCAAAACTTTCTGATTTTGATCTTATTTTTGCATTTCATGCATTTAGTCAATTGTGATTATTAGTAACTACAATGAAATTTAAAAAAACAAGCCTGTATTGAAAAAAATTATATTAATGTCGATCAATCCTTTTTCCAATGTTCTTAGTAAATCTTACAAACAGCCGTCCATTTTCGAGTCTCACTCACACAGTGGATTTGTTAAATGATCACAATTTTCTGATCGAAATAAATAATGAGGAAAAAAAGATTCATTGGCATTATTTTGATTTCCCAATACAGATTAAAAAAGTGGTAAACCAATTTTCTTTCTGCTTAAGAACTTTATTTAAAATTTTGAGACGAACAGATTAGCAGGTATTGTATTATTCGTCTAATTGACACAGGCAGGCAACTCCACGCAGGACCCAGTGATCAGGAGGCTTCTGGGTTCCTAATAAAATTGGTATAACGTAATTCGTGGAATGGCCTGTCGTCGAGAGAGTTCCTCGTCTCTCTGATGTTTTGTACAGCGGGCAAGTGTACCGCCCTTGTGTTTGAAACAGTTCCCGTTTTATGGGTTTGATCCATAGAAGAGGAAGTTCATCGCTTAGAATTTTAAACACTTCCTCTTCAAGTGCATTTCTGTAATTAAATATTTAATCTATAATAACAGTCAAAATTTTGTATGTATGTACAGTAAAATATTCTGGTAAGGTATATTATACCAGTCGAACCAAGAGTCACCTCGCTATTTACTGACTTTAGTTTCTTACATCATTATAAACTAAAATTAATTTGTATACATACATAAATAAAATAAGGGTCATATAAAGTAAAAAGAAAAAACTATACAAAAAAAACACTCACAAGACACGGCGCAAAGTGGGGCAGAGGCGGAAAAAAATTATTTTCCGGAAGTGAAATTATTGAAAGGCTGCTGCTTGTTTCCGGCACTTAAGTAGCCGCAGAAGTTTTGTGTCATAATGATTTTACGATAAAAAAAAATGTTTAGGGCGTGTAAACACCACTATGCGAGAAATCGTACATTTTATTAAAACTACATAGCTTTTTAGAAAATTTGCTTAACTCAGAGGGTCATTTCTAAAATGATATACTGTTGTATATTAAGTAATATTGTTTTTGTATAAGTACTTGAGTAAAATATATGCACTGGTCGGGCAATAAATCGAATTTAAATGCGATTTTGAGCAAATACTAAATATTTTCCGTGATTATCTCACGTTTTTAAACCTGCAAAAACCTCCGCCTTCGGAATGGTTTATTTATATTTTACATCATCTCATGTAATGGACCTGTGAATTTTAGCTGCCTATTCCTACCTATCTGACCGCCACGCCATTTTAAAGAACACACATAAATAATAACTTATTATTGTTATTATAATAACAATAATTAGAAATTGTTGACATGTACGGTTGTTTACTCAACTGGAGTATCATATATAGGATTATCATTCACATTACAGGTCAATTACATTCTTTACATAGTCGTTGCGTATTCGAAATGGAATCGACCGCAATAAAATACAGTAATCTCTGTGATTTTTTATCGAAAAATGAATCGTTGGACATTTTAATTCAGAAAACCTTTTGCCACATTGATGAGGATCGCGTATGTTTATTTGCTGGGCGATTAAAATATCGATTCAATGTAATTACAACAGTTTAATATAATATTTAATTCAGTAAATAGGGACCGAAATGTTTTCCGTAAAAAGTTCACCGAGTGGATGGAAAATGAATATGTGTTCAGTCCCGGATATTGACTTCGTGGGACTAAAGAAAACAAAGATTGTGGGCAAAGAGGTTAGAGGAGCAAAGTTAGCAGTCTTCAAGCATCCTAACCTCAGGACGTAATAAATAAGGCAGCGTCCTCATCCAGTTCCAATCACCATCGTACAGTTTTCGGTGCCGATCTAGCGTAATATTTTGTTATTCAAGCTAATCTTAACATGTACTAGTATGAAGTGATAAGAAATGCAGCCTAAAACGTCGGGTGCCCAAACATTTCTTAGCGAAAAAAAAACATAATGTCAGAGAAAAAGGAATCCTACCCCAGTGACTAATAATGCTGATACTTTCGCTGAGGTCCTCTTCCAGAATAATCTGGATCATACAGTCTAAAGGATTTTTTAAAACCACAACTGGGGAGGAGTTGGAAAAATTGTACTGTAAAGAACTGTTTTGACCTCAAAATGGGGCTTTGATTGGCTCCGGCCATTAGTTATTCAATCATTTCTTTGGAAAAAAAACAAGAAAAAAAAAAATTGTATATATAAATTCTTTATTTTGCTAAAATTACAATCTGCCTTATCAGGCAATACGTAATTGAGATACGTTCTCATTCATACCATATTTACAATTCGTCATACACTCGCTCATTCATACAATATTTACAAGCATCCCAGAGGCCTCCCAAATCCACATGGTTGTCACCTCCCTCGCATGCGAAAGAGGAAGTGGAGTCTTGGGATGCCCCCACGCTCCTCCATCAGCCGCGTCACCGGATACGAGCCAGTGGAGGACTACGAAGAGCGCGAGAGCCATCTACGCTCAGGACATGATTGAAGAAACTGGCCATTGCCAGGACTCCCACTGTCACGCATTTATAGCAGGTCACGAGGCCACTGCCGTTTCAGTCTCCGAGGAGGATTATAGGGATGAGTGGTGCAGTGCAATAACTGTGCTACGAGATTAGGGTGGATGAGTTCAAGAATGTAGGGTATATTAAGATCGTTATGAAGGCATTTGACGTAATAAGGGGCTTTTGCTATTGTTCTCAGGACTTTTGATTGAAAGGATTGGATACGCTTGATGTTCGACTTTTTTGCTGTCCCCCATAGCTTTATTCCGTATGTTCAGATTGGCTTAAGTGTAACTTTGCAGATTAGTAATTTATTTTCTATTGAAAGATGGGATGTCCTTTAAAATAGTCTGTACAGTTGTCCAAAGCTTCTGTTTAGTTATTGTATTTCTAGCCTCATATTTGGGTTCCAGGTCAGTCGTTTGTCGAGATAGAAGCCTAAGTACCGTACGTACTGTGTCTTGATCGCTTCGTTTTCTTGCCTTTCCTCACAGAGCACGTTGGTAATTTGGCGAACCTTGTATCCTAAACCTAAGAAGCTCCTTTTCTATCTCGTCTGCTGGTGTAGTGGGATGCAGGTTTCTAATCACCACTCGTAGCGATCTTTCCTGCTTTAACTGATAAGTATGGAAGTCGGTCTTAGTTTCTTCCAAGTATTTGATTATCGCTCGATATGTATCGGGAGTGTCCGGAGAAATTATTGTGTTCCGAGACCGATTGAGGCACGTGTATTTACCTACGATTTCACTTATTTGAGTACATATCAATTTAAAATTACTAATGTTACGTACAAATATCACTGGTGGCTTGGGCTGTGTGGGTGTTTGTGTAGAGTCCATGTCCTCTATGTGAACAGTTTACCCAATAGTCAGTTTATACAGTTCTACGAACGGTAACAGTTTGTAACCGTTAAAGTAATTAAATAACGAAATAATTCACACATTATTAATCAGCAAATCAAGATCCTTTTTAAAATTATATAAAATATATTGGTTCATGAAATGAAGTAATTAATTAATTAGAAACACATAACTTCATGTTTGCAGAGACACGTATAATGTTAACCAGTCTATCCAAGGATCAAGATCCTCTTTATTTCTGTTACTATTTAAAGGATTTACAGCTGAATATTAAATACAGCTTATAATAAATATTTTAGATACTTACGCTTCTTTGTCCCATCTCGCTCCTACAATAAATATTCCATAGACAATTACTCCATCTTTTGGAGCTGTAACCTGGCTCTTTTTTTTCAATACTTCAAAATCGTACGTCAGGAGGTCAATCGGTATCGAATAACGTCTAGCATAATTCTGTAATGCTCCTGTCAAAAAGGCCTGGGTAAAAAAAAACCCTGATAGCCAAAATGTTTTTGGTTTACCTTTCTGATACCAACCCTGTAACATCAGCATATAATAATTATCATGTTTGAAAAATAAATCTAGTATTACGTTGCTATTTTATTATTAAACTCTAAATTGTACAGCGGTAATTATTAGTTGGGAAGGGTATATTTATAATTTTTTACATAAAAAAGTATCCAAACGAATTAATGTTAGACTGATTAAAATTATGTTAATTATGTAATAAATTATTTTTAAATTTATATAAACGAAATATATAACGCATCAAGTCAATGAACAATATCAATAGGTAGTTAGGGCGTGGCCGGTGATTTGAAGAATTTTCGTAGTAATAGAAACTTACTAATTAACCAACAAAAAAAAGAAACCATTAAAATTGATATCAAATTTATTTTTTTTATTCCTAAAGTTAAAGTTGTGTAATAGCTTTGAGTTTGCTTTTGTGTTGTCGTCTTTAATGTGTCCTTTCCAATGAAGAAAACATTAATAGTTTCCCCTTATTCGTTATCATTCTTTAAACAAAAATCCGGAAGTACACTGCCCGACAAAAAAAGTGGTACACTTAGAAAAATATTTGCTTCCTTATTGAATTATTTCGGCTTTCTATTCTTGACTTGCTGAAGTAAATTTAAAAGCTCAGTGACCAGGATCAGGGCCATTGTTGACAGGAGAGCATCGTACATCTCTAGTCATAGAAATTCGACACCACGCCAAACTCTCCCAGTGACATTACACTCAGCGTAATTAAATTCTCATCCGTCCATCTGGCGTACAAAGAGAGGGGCGTGACTCATTAGAAAACTGTAAGTTTTTCCATTCGTTTTCAGTCCACATCAGGTTTTCCCGAGATATTCCAAACGAGCTCTACAATGTTATCTGGACAACAATGGCCATCAGCAACGGAGGGCAACAATGGCCCTCTAAGGGTTTAAATTTACTTCAGCAAGAATTCTTCTGACATTTTTTGCACATATCCCTACTCCCCGAGCTGTGGTAGTCTCACGAAGAAGTTGAGCAGTTTCAGTAGCAGTTGACAACTGATTCCAAAGTGTTTGTAGTACAATACTCATCTCTTGACACTGTCACTCGCGGCCGACCTGATCCGGGTCTGCGATTGCACAAACCGGTCGCACGGTGGTATGTAATTGCTCGCCAAATAGTAGTTTCAGGAAAACCAAATCCACAGGCTACATATCTTTGGCTTCGACTGTGTTCCACTAAAGCAACAACACGAGTCACTTTCTCGATTATCCAAACCATTTTTGAAATTAAAATTAAAAAAAAACCAAAAAAAAAAAACCTTTTGCTAAATTTACAGAGATCAGTTACTTGATCGAATTTCTGTATAATTTTTTTTAAATAGATTTTTTGAATACTTATTGGGAGTTTCTTTCATATTTATAGCCCCATATCATTAAAAAGCATATCGCCAATATTAATTAAAAGCCAAAATAATTCTATTGGGAAGAAAATATTTTCAAAGTGCGCCCTTTTTTATGTGTGGCAGTGTAGTTGAATATTCATATTTTTATATTCAGGTCGATGGTGTATTATTTTCGCGATCGCTATCATAAAAAATACGGACGAACAGATGAAAGACGATTACAAGCCCCATATTGAAAGTAGAGCCCCTCCTTCCTTTGTGCCTTGGCTATCATACCTTTCTATGATATATAGCCTATTATTATAGTTAGATACCTATTCATTTAATTATTATAGCTCTCTGGGATTCACTTCCAGAATAAATATATTTAAAAACAAAAAGGATTAATAACCGAAGAGAGCAATTTTTATTTTAGGCTCTAAGAACTTTATTAAATATAAATTAAAACATTAAAATTTTGTTCTCAGCTTCCCCATCTACTCACCCTCGTGAGGGAAACTGAGTAACTACTCATCTCTACTAACTACTAGCTATGAGTATCTTCACACTTGTACATTGTACACATAACATTTCGCTACCATCGCATGCACTCAAACGCTCAAGTTGCACTTTTATTGTTTAAGCGTTTTTACTTCAATTTCCCTTAGCTAAAGGTGAGTTCAGTTCAACGTGAATTGAAACATTATTTACTGTTACCTGTTATTATTTTGTCAGATTAGGAATATAATTTCTGGTAAAATGTTCATTTCCGTAGCTGTATTTAAAGATACTGAAGAAGGATATTATACCCTCCTTTCAAGCATATGTTCCAGAAATTATTTATTTTAATTTATAAACCAAAATTTGGACTTACCTCAAGAAATTGTAGACGTTTTACGAAGTCGGTTATGTAGGATCCTAGGGGCTTAAGACTTGGATACGAATACTTGCCCCACGAGGGTGGTATTTTCGATGTGAGGAGAGAAGTGGACACTGCTTCTAATTCTGAAGTCATTACGATTGATCCTTTAAGTGCTTGGACCAAATCTCGAATAGATTTTTTGATACAGTCCAACAGTTTATTAAAACGCTCCATTTCTTGCACCAATACTGTGTTCATGGATTCTGCGTATACTGTTGGGTATGCTTTCATAGCTTGTTCAATGTCAAATCTTTCAGGTAACTAGATGAAACATTGTAAATTAATATGGCGTTTTTAATTAATTAATCTAAATTTAGTGGCATGGTACAATATATATGGTAGCTAAAGGGGATGTTATTAAATAGAAGTTTTGTATCATTTTTATTCAGATCGTATGATATGGAGAAAAATAAATTAAAACAATTATGAATAACTTTATAACTGGATATAATACTAGACATTTTGTTGTTATGAAATTGTCATTAAGTGAGGACTTGCACAAACTAAAGGATGAGTGAAGTGATGAAATGTTTGAGGAGGCAGATACAAAATATGAACTTAGTCCATCAGATAAAACTGGGAATACCTCGGAGGAGGGAGCACTAGAGGAGCCATAGAGGGAAAGTTTTTAAAGGATTTTCTACAAATGTGACAGAAGTGTTCTACCTCATTTTATGGTATAAGATCTTTCTAATGCTCAGCACCATACATGAAGAGTTACTCAAGTTCATCCCAAGCTCCAAGGCTGGAATCGATAACTGAATGGACAAACATTTTTATGGAAAAGTAGTCCCAGTTCATCTCAACCCTCAGCGACTCAATAATGTGAGGCAGGCACATTTCACATTTATGTTTTGTTCTTGCTTATATCTTAACGTTAGAAGGAATGTAAAATACAAATAATTTAAAAGTTACAAGAGAAATTATAAGTAAAGAAGGATAAATTTTTCAATAGCTACTTGATGAAAGGATCATTGCCCTCACCGTTGTTTAAACAATGAACGAAATTCAATTTTTTTTTAAATATTTACAAGCAAAAAGATTTACGCAAAAAACGAAGGAACTCCATAATGAGATATTTAAGGTAGGGAAATTGGACCCTTGTGAGTTTCTTTAAACCAAAAACAATTCATTTTATTCGCTAATCGATTTCAGTCACCGAAAATGTCTTGTGAACAAAAACTTTGTTAAGTGAACTGAAAGACATCATATAATTTATTTATTTACTAACGTATTAATGTGATATGAAATAAAAAAAAAAAAAACAGTGAAATAGTACAGAGAATTTTTTTTTTTTCATACTTGCCGGTAAAAACATTTCCCGAGGGCTTAACAATAATCAGAAGAACAACGAATTAATCTCCTTATAGCTTTGGAAATATAAATGCTACGGAGGTTTTTTTTTTGGTTTTTTTCCTCCTAAACCCCTTTAAATTTTAATACAATGTTTAAAAATATGAACAAAATAATCGACAAATTTTTCTCCTCATTCTGCTATGCACAGATGCATTTGAAGGAGGTTGGGTTACATATATAAGATTGAAGTTAAAAGGTAAAGACATAAATATATTACAAGGTGATGGGGCTCACCTACAGTTTAAAAAAGTGGGAGAAAAAACTTACAAACTAAAACCTAAACCTAGAACCTAAGACTAAAGCGTTCCAGCCGCGACAGCGTCCTGCCATCGATGGTGGAGCGGAGCGGGGGTTAGTGTTAAACACTGGGTTTGTCTTGCAGGGAGTCAAAAAATTTGATATGTCTACGTTGGATGAATTCATCCACCGTAGGCAGCTCAAAGATCTCGTGAAGCTCACTGTTGCTGCGCAGCTCGAATGAAATACCTCTGACCACTTTCATCAGTATACCGTTTTGGAATTGTTGGAGTTTCCGAGCTTTCGTATACGTCATATAACGAAAAAGCGGTGCACCATACAGCAGAGTAGGCCTGAGTATGCTCTTGTAGATCAATAGCTTGAGACGCAGTGATAGATTGGGGGAAGTCAATAAATGCGTAAGCCGGAAAGACTTCGTGCGAGTATGCTTCAACTTCTTCGTAAAATGGTTACTAAAATGGAGGTGTCTGTCCATACGGAGGGGGGTTAGGAATGATGAAGCGAATGGAATAAAAACATATAATTATGGCAAGAATCAACTAAGAGCGTGTGTCTGGGATCGACAAAGGTCCATACAATATGCTCCAAAAACTAGATGCACAAAAAACTTGCCACTTACAGTAAATGAGTAAATTTTACAAAAGTTTTAATGTAAGCTATAATAGCACATAACATACTTTCTCCAGAATCCCAGTGCTAATGCTAAGCAGTAAACTGTCTTCTTCGGCACTTCGTTCTGAGCCTAAATGCAACACTTTTAATAATGAGTTTTGTAGCTTGTCCATATCCAGAATTTCACGAGTAATTCCTGCGTTCGAGTGAAGCCCACAAACTTCAGTAGGCATTTCCGCTGGTAGTGACTAGAAAATGAAAAAATGAAAACTCGATATAATAACTGTAGCAACCGCTAACTATATATGTAAATTACCCTACACTCTGGTTCATAATGTATTATAATAGAAATGCAAATCTATGTAACTTCTGGTAATAAATCATAGAAGGATCGGCAGAGATAAAAACAAGTAACAGAGGATCGAGGGTACGGCAAGACACTCTGTTTCCTAGTCTCCTGAGCTGCCCTTCTTGTCACTTTACACCAGGGCCACCATGGCCCTGGTAGGCTCACGCTTCACTCTTTTCTAGTCTCTACATACCGATAGCCGCTATCACCCGTCGCGATACGCCTACTCAGCCTTCCGCTGATCTACTCTCGCTATGCCGCACCTCTACGACGGCACTTTGCCACACAGCCTATAGCAGACCTCTGACGACTTGTACTTATTACGCTGCCGATCTCTCGCCCGAACTCTGAAAACTGGTCTTATTCTTTATGAACCTCTGAACCTCATCCTGAACACAGTGTCTTGTCGGGACACATTCCTATCAATAAATGGAGTCAGATATTAACGCCTACATGGAACATGGTCCATGTTATTAACTACAACAATCCAACAATTGTTGACCTCCGACAATTGTTCACCTTTTCCGACAATTGTTCACCTCCGACAATTGTTCAACCATATCCCGACAATAACAAAAACATACTTTTTGTCAGGAACATTATACCAGCTATGGCTGCTAAATATAAATCACAATGTAACTGACTCAAATAAACAAATTAATTGTGACATGGGACTCTATGTCATATTAATTATCAGACAATGAAAAAATATAGTGACAGGGCCGGGTTGGGGTCTACATTGCAGCCAATTAAACGAATCTTGCTCTGATGTGATGTTTTCAGAGAACAGACGAGATCCACTAAGGAGATTAGATAATGACAAGATAGCTTAGTTGGTAAGAACACCCTGGGTGGAAATAAGGATGTTTAGGTTTGAATCCCAGCCTTGTCACTGTTTCTTCAACTAATAATTATTTCGATTAATAAATATATATAAACTGTACGTTAAGAAAAAAAAAATATGATTTGTTAAAGTATTAAATGAAACATGTTTTCATATTCACGTGGTAAAGTAACACAGGTTATATACTTATATTTATTATATGTATATAATATATAGTACTTAATACATATATAAGTTAATGGTCGTCAGCGAAAAACTTAAAAAAGAAAAAGGGTTGAATGAAAGTACAGATCGAAAGTTGTCACAAGACTGTTTACATTCGGGATGTTTACATCCTGATGACTTGGGGATTAAGCTGGATACCTACGATGTCCGAAGATTAACTTATATATATGTATATATATTTACTATATGTATATAATAATATTTATATATGTACCATAAGTATATAATAATAATAATATATATATGAATATATATAGGTAATTTGGGTTGTTTGGCTCCGGTGAGCAAACAGACGTGCCGTTTCAAATATCTATGGATAAATAAATTTCTCCCCTTTTTATGTTGCAACCATTGTGTGTTAGTGCTAATGGTAACCTGGATTACAAAATGTTGAGTCCCACGGAATCTACGTACCAAGATTTGGCAAAGTAAAAAAAGGAAGCTGTGGTACTACAAGAAAACTTCGATTCAACAGGATCAAACGTTGAATACAATGTGGAAACAAGTATTCCTTTAGAGGACTACGGGATAAGGAGGATATGGAGGCAGAGAAAGAAACTTTCACTACAGAAACTGTAAGTGAAGGTACCGCCAATAGTTCGTAATGGTTTACTTACGAATGGTTTTCAATTACCATAACGAAAGTTTAAAAAAAGTATTATATAGTACTAGCACACAAAAAGAAAGCATCAACATAAAATTCTGACAAAACCGTGTAATTTTAGAACATAGAAATTGTTTACGCGGGAGGATTACCGCGAGATGATTTATCTGTCGGGGAAATAGCTCTGGGAGGTGCTGCGCTCTAGCAAGCCAATTGATCTCAGAAACCGTTTTGGGAGTAATTCGCCATTGTGCTCTATTAGTTTGAAGAGGCTGGATCTGGACTCCGATCGAGTGGGGTGTTTGCCAGAACCAGGGAAAGTTATTTCCGGTTTTTTTTTTATTTTCAAATTTTCCGATGGTTGGTGCGTGGTTTCATTTTCTGGATATCAAAGTTTTTCATATGGGTAAAACGATCCTTTCATCGCCGACCACTGGGGAAGAATTGTTCGCTGCTTCTGAATTCTTGGCGTGGTCATCAAGTGGATTCGGGCTTGTCCTAGACTTTCTCTGTCCTTTCCTATCCCTCATATTCCTCCTAGAAGCCGAACCGCTGAAGAAAGAAGCTATCCAACCCCAGGTAAGTGTGAACAGTTTTTCGTTATTGGGGGTTTTTGAGAGGACGAATAGATATTTTGGGTTTTCGATCGTTTGGAAAGCCGATCGATAGTTTTGAAATTCTCAGATTCAATTATTTTATTGATTTGAATCAATGTTTAAACTTTGCTAATTAATTACAGTCCACTGGCTATACCAGAAATATTGAAGACTATAAAAAAACCAAAAAAAAAAACCTTTAATCAGTTAAAGCGTCAAAATTGGAATTCCACACTTATTCTATCCCGGCAGAAATGGTCGTAAAAAATATTCGTCCAAACATAACATAGCATGAATAAATTCATCCTAAGCAAGTCCTAATAGCAAAACATCTATAGGTATTATCAGTTTCTCAAATGACCAAGGTGGTAGAGGACCGTGGGATTAAGCTCCCGATCATTGAGGTAGCTTTCTTTCCTGTAACGGACCACAAGGTGGTGTTTAAACACGTGTGCTATTGCTCTCTTGCATGGGAGAGATATAAAAACAAAAGAGCTTTAACCCAATGCTAGAAATGTCAATCCTTCTCACCCGTAGCTATCAACTGTACCGGACCTGTGAAATGCAAAAAATGTGCTGATTATTGGGACACAAGATGGTGCATATTAAATGACAAAAATAAATTGCAAAAATCCAACCAAAACCATGAAGCTAACGACCCGGGTGTGACAAGTATCAACAGCACCTGGCGAGGAAGAGTTCTCTAAGAACAAAGTACGTGAGATTCATGAAAAAAAATCTATTAATATAAATTAGTCATGGCTCAATCTTGTGGCAGGGTTTGCTTTACAAGCTCAAAACATATTTACTATAGACCCTTTTTCTAATTCTACAGTCCTACCTTTCAAACCGCTTCTTCAAATTCCGCTTTGACTTAGAATATTCTAACTACTGTCCCATAAAAGCGGGAGTTCCACAGGGCAGTGTACTGGGTCCCATCCTCTATAACCTATACACCGCTGATGTCCCCTCTATCCCCAATACCTTCTTAGCCACATTTGCAGATGACACTGCAGTCTTGTCATACCACTCATACCCCGATGTAGCATCCCGGAACCTTCAAAAACACCTTGAGGAGATCGAGTATTGACCTTGGAGCAACCAAAGTGTTTTTTAATTCCATTTCTCTCCCTGTATCGAAGATACAGATATATAATGTAGTGATGCTACAGGAAATACAAAATAATTTGTAAATAGATTCGCCAGAGGATCTATAATTATATATAATTATCTAATGTAAATTAAAAGGGGCTATGAAGAAAAAAAAAAAAAAAAAAAAAAAAAAAATGTATCGAAGATAGTACGGTACTTATGCTTCCACCTCAACAAACGGCTGACATAAAACCCACAAACGAGGCTAAAAAGGCAAGAACTAAACAGACGTTTTGAATAACTGTACAGAATAGTTCAAAGGACATCCCACCTCTCAATAGAAAATAGATTACTAATCTACAAAGTTATACTGAAGCCAATCTGGGTATACGGAATAGAGCTATGGGGGGCAGCAAAAAAGTCGAACATCAAGTGTATCCAATCCTTTCAATCAAAAGTCCTGAGGACAATAGTAAATGCACCTTATTATGCCAGCAACTAAACCCTTCATAACGATCTTAACATACCCTACATTCATGAACTCACTCCTTCCAAGTGCAGGAAATTCCATATTCCATATTACACTGCACCACTCATCCCTATAATACATATAGGGGGGGGGGGCTGTCATTTATGTGTTAGTTATAATATTTAGGTGGGATTCTAAATTCTTATAATGATTCCAAATGACATCATTTTGGAATTTTACAAATAGATCTTTTTTAGACCTTGAAAATGGCGAAACCTTGGTCCGCTCAATATTATAAAATATAGATTATTTTAGCGACTAATTGGCCATAATATTTTTCCTTCTGCTAAATTTACACTGGAAGTCTCAACACATAATTAGTTAACATGAATAAATTTACTTGGAAATAATAAAGGTTTTACTCACGTTTATAAAACTCACTACATTGCTGTGAAGCATTGTTCTTGGAACCACAAATGCTGAATTGCCAGGACAGAGACTGAATGAATTTTCGCGAACGATCTGTTTGTTCACGAAACGTTTTATAAGAGTGTTCAGTGTTCTTCTGTCCCAGTCATCCGTGACCCTTCCTCCATAATTGCACTCCCCGGTTAGATACAGGATTGCGGCATATGGAGAGGTCCTGTGTTTTTTAAGAAATAGCTAGAAAAAAAAAAATTTGTGAGTTATTTATAATTGAATAATTTAATTTAAACAATTTTTTCAGAAGACGTTTAAACGTATTTTTTTCACTCTGATAGCTGAGTATACTTTAATTATAAATGAAATAAAGCATGATAATGGTCACAAATAACAGGTATGAAATCTAATAAAACTAAAATTATCGAATAACTATAAAGTGCAAATGGCAAGGTACAGATGACTAATAAAGAATAACGATTATAACTACTCTACATAAACAATAACTATTGGCTTTAATGGGTGATGTTTGCTTTTCCTTGGTGATATAATCCTTCCCTGTGGTTCTCCGGTGATAGTGTTTCAATGGTTCAAATTTACTAGAATGAAATTTCAATTAATTCTAGTGAATTTAAACCAGAGCTCTATGGCACTACGTAAGTAATAAACAATATTGATTTCTTTAATTGATGAAATTCAGATAAAATCCCTTGTCAGGATTGTCACTAGGGGAGTGCCTAATCACTCTAGCCCTGGTGACAAGTGCGGATTGTTCAAGTTTATAACCTGGACAATCGTTCCATGTCGGCGTTAATATCTGACTCCATTTCGGATAGGTTTGCGCCCCAACAATGCACTATGTTCAAGAAAAAAGGTACAGAGGCTTCATAAAGAATAAAGTCAAATTTTCACAGTTCGAACAGAAGCAAAGTATCACTGAGTAACGGTCGCGAAAGACTGGTGGGCCCGGGTTAGGCACCTCCGTTAAATATCTAACCAGCCTCCTTGAAGGAGCTGAAAAGGTTGCTTAGTGCCTACGAGATCCTAACGTGTGTTAAGGAGTACCGGGCCGGTCCTAAGTAATCAGTCAGGCGGCTGACGGGATCACTTAGTACCTGCGGTTTCTGCATGTGTTAAGGAGTACCCTGCCGGTCATAAATAACCCCTGGAGGCTGTAAGGGTCTCTCAGATTTATGACTGACAGATGAAGACCCGTCTAGTGTTACTTTGCTTCTGCCTTTTTTTTTATTGTTAATACATTTATAATAATTTAGTTCATCTTATTTTACTTTGCTTACAATATATATATGCAATAGAGTATAGGGTGATTTAACTTGATAGTTAGAATCGCTACATCCCTATTGCGTAAACGAAATGAATTTGTTTTTGATTATTTTTATTTTGCATTAATCCACATAGAGATTAAGATCAAAGTAAAGATTGCGGATAAGTTGCAAAAATAAATTATATTAAACTGGAAAAAAATTTCATATCATCCTGTAAAAATAAAATAAATAATATCTAAATTTTTGTAAGTGGTCCGCATCAATTCGTGAGCAGTGTAGTATAAATCATACCATCGCAATCACCTATTCTGATCGCCCTTTTAGGCCACAGTGTAATTATATTCAAACAAAAACTAGTTAAAGCAATATAATAATTAAAAACAATAATATATTTCTAAGCCTATGGTTTGGAACGTAGTATTATAGAGAATGTTCTATTCTTGTACTATTTATGAAAGTTACTTCAAGGTAATTTTGTGTCTTTGGTTTCAATCTTTATGTTAGTATCATAAATCCTCTGCGCTAATAAATGAACAGTCGTTAAATTAGAACTAAATTGTTAGCCTCTTTTTAATAATAATATAAAAAAAGTCGGATAAGAGTGATGTAAAAACCCAAGTAGGTTTAAAAAAAATAAAATTGGACACACTTACTTGTAATTGAATCACGGATATATCATAGTCGGAATCGTTAAAGCCATAGGGTATGTTCCAGCCGATTGGACCAAATGTTCGTCGTTCGAGAACGACTGCGTGGAAAAAAGAAATTCCCAAAAGCAGTCTATGGAACATAAATTCTTTCCCACGACATGAATTGTAAAATGAATTCTCGGAGAGTAAGTCTGAATTGTAACAGTGTAAAAGACTGTTCTTCAAGCCTGCTGGAGCTTCATTTATAATTTTAATTCCGTTCTGGAGAACGGCAACTGGAAACTAAAACAAAATATCGTTATTATCAATAAATACTCATTCAAAATTAATACTTAAAAACTACCCAAGACAGTCTTTACTGAGCCAAAGGGTGGCTCTCATTTCATTCCAAAATTCAGGTATGTCGTCTTTCGTATGCGTCTATGGATGGTTGTTTTACTGTAGCTTTTATTTTCCCTGCCTAGGAACGTCATCCCAAAGTGGGCCCAATGGCCCGTGAGGTGGGTGTGTGTATTCCATTATTGAAGGGATTGCTGTACCGGTCAACGCACCATGGTTTATTATTTGAAAACCGTTCTTAATCATCATAATAATATACTTAGAATGACATAATACATTATTGTTAATCCCCTTTAACAGTATATAATCCATACAGACATACGACGATAATTACAAATAATATACAGTGCAATATCGGTAACCCAAACATTCCAGTAATCCGATCTGCCGACCTATATCTATCTTATTAGCTGTTTTAATATAAATTTGTCAGCGCCTGAAGGAGAGTGGATTCATTTAGCTTTGGAATAATAATTTTATTTACAGTGCCACATCAAAATAAGACATAAGTTAGCGTTGCGGTATGGAGCGTTGCGGTGACGCTTGTCTGTTCTAGACCGGGACCCACCCAGCCCCCTAGCCACTACCTGAC
Source organism: Acanthosoma haemorrhoidale (assembly GCA_930367205.1). NCBI lineage: Eukaryota > Metazoa > Arthropoda > Insecta > Hemiptera > Acanthosomatidae > Acanthosoma > Acanthosoma haemorrhoidale. Next base: position 46,299,717 of record OV884009.1, read on the forward strand.
TCCCCCTTCAAGGGCCTCTGACTAGTTTTTTGCAGCTGCGTCTTTTATTGTTTTCAATATTTACACTGGTATGACTTATGGTTTGGTAATGTTATTTACATTTGTTTAAATTAATTTACAGCATATTTAAACCAATTTACAATACATATGCAATAGAGAATGATTTATCTTATGTAGTTGGCGTTCGCTACAATGATTCAGTCGATCTAAAACTTCAAATAAATACTCAACAATACTACATAATATTAACGATTACTGTTGTGTTAAAAAAACATTCGTGATTTCTCAAGTCTAAAAAAAGTGTCATTTCCCCAGCTCAGAAGCTTTAAAGTTTTTCCCCGGAGGCTAAGTATACATTAAATACGATAAAGCAAAAACCATTACAAAGGTATTGGAAAAAACAAACAAAGATACCAAACAGTAAAAAATGCATACTTAATACGATCCAACTCGGGTTTGTTAGTTTTATAATTACGTCAATTTTGTCAGCTATGCTGTACGGTGTCCCACTATATACTCAAACTGAGAACATAAGTAAAAGTCTTCAACAAAAATAAGAAAAGAAACTCTCTCGAGAGGCTTAAAGACGCCGATCTGTATCCGTTGATAATAAATGTAATTCGGTTAATAATTATCACTTTAAAAAAGCAATAGTCTGATGGGAAAAAATGGTGACGGAACTGATCCCCAGATCATGTGGCTACATGCCTGTAAAAAAAGTTTTTAATGTTGTCATTTTTCGTATGCATAAGCTAACTGCATTCCTTTATTATTGTTATGTTTAGTGTGAGTTTTTGTATTATAATTGTTGTTTAACGGCGTAAAAAGTCGGTTAGTGATGATCAACGCGTCATCGAAAACAAAACAAGCGATTCGCGAAGATGCATTCATATCAATAGTATGTTAATGATATATATACGAGGTTTTATCAACAAGTAACGAGAATTTTCGATTATCTTAAAATTTATTTTATTTATTCATCCATAGCCATTTTGTCCCCTTCAAAGTAATCCCCCTCAGATATAATACACTTGTGCCAGCCATTTTTCCAATATTTCAAAGCACTTTTCATACTCGCTTTTCGAAATAGCTCTTTGCTCCTTTAGCGATTCTTCTTTTATATCATCAACGGTGTCAAAACATCGAAAATTTATTACAAATTTTTAGATCCATTTTTTTCGAAACTAAGAATTGCTGTGAACACTAAAACACGTATAACCTTAGCGACTGCTACTAAAACGTAAATATTGAAAGCAGCTGCAAATTTCAACGTATTTCAGTGACATGTGTGACAATATGATAAAAAAACAATTTTTACCATCGGAATCATAATTGCCCCGAAATTATATAGTTCTCGTTACGTTTTGATCATAATTCGTATATATATAATATGTGGAATACACAAGAATGTTATTTATTTACAGAATAAAAAAAACAAAAAGACCTTATAAGGTAATGAAATGTCAAATTTAATTATATTCACTTTACATTATAAGTAATTATCATGGCAATATTTTAAACACTTACTTTATTCGACGGATAACTTGTTAGGAACAGGCGGAAGCCCGGAATTTGGTTTTCATCCTTCATGCTGGGAAGCTCCTCGCAAAGAGCCTCCAAATCCGGCATCCATGAAGTTAGTAAGTGACAGTTTTGTAAGCATATCCAGTGATTCGGTTGTAGCTTCTTGCGTATCATATTTTCTGCGACAGGGCCCTGTAGCAAAAAAAATAAATAAAATAAAATGTTAATGATCAACGATTGTGGCATGTGATTAGACTTTTTTTAGTAATTATCAGAATAAAATATCCGTGTGTGCAGAAGCTAGGAGATTTTATATTTCCCCGTCAATGTCTGAGGCTCAGACGGGGACAGCGCGACAGATGAAGTGGTAAACAAACATCTTCTACCCCTTAACCATTTAGCTCCATGACCGGCACCGTGGGAAAATCACAGTTAACAATTCATAAACAAAATTGTAATATTTACGAAATGCTTCTCCGAAACCAACCAGTACCAGATAAAGTAAAATAACGAAATTAACCGAATTCGCGATATTTAGGGCTGACGCTGGATTGAGATCTAACTTATTCTATGCTTCTCAGCAACATAAAATCAAAGGTATTGAATACAATCCCCCACATAAATCAAATAATCGATATTTGTTTGATTTGGGGTACCGAACACGTGACCTCTCCTTTGCCTTTGAGAAAGAGCAAGGTGGCGTTGAAGAGGAAAGGGTAAGTGTACGCCTACCCTTGAGTGAAAGACGTACTCTCACTCATAGTGAATAAAGAATATTTCTGTTAATTATATTCTGGTGGGGGCTGTTCCAAGAAAAAGGAACGACTTTGAAGAATCATTTGACATACCAACGACCAGAAAAGAAAAACAGGAAACGAGGTATTTTAAAATATGTATATTGTAACATATACCTTTTTCATAAATGTTCCCACGCAGCGAACCCTCTAATGAAAAAAATAGGAAGCTACAAAAAAGATTCATTAAATATCTTATCCTATGTAAATATCTGTCACAAGCAAACTGGAGGTTATTAACTTTATCAAAGCCCACAACAAGCAATTAAGCAATAAAATATTGATATTACTGAAATGAACATAATAACACTTAATATAATATAAACAGTGATAGCACTGTATATACTACTATTATTAGACTACAATAGTTACCTGGCCCTGGCCCAATGAAATGGCAAGTAAAGTAGCTTGCTTTTCCTCGGAAAGAGTGACGAGAGAGCCCATGGGATCGGCTCCAGCGGATAAAATGAAAATGATCGGTGTGAACGGACGACAACTTTCGATGGTTTTCTCCAAGGTAAACTGGGGTATGGTGTATCTGTCCCCAAGTACGTGCTCGACGAATTCTTCAATACAGGATTTTAGCTGAAAGGCGAGAAAAAGGATTTATACATTTTTTTAATTGCATTGATTGCTCTATTAATATTAGAAAACTAAGAGAAGGGGGAAATAAAATGACTTTTTTGGTAGGCTCAGCTCAGGTCAAATGAAGTCATGTAATAAAGCTTAGCTTGATGTATCTGGTGCCTGAGTATCTAGAGGAACAGGGAATTGTGGTTTCCACTCAGCCTGCCAGCTACTAAGGCACTGGACCATTCCTCGGCCGGTCCCACCTGGAGAGCTGAGGAAAAGGCACGGTAAGCAGACAGCCAATTATTGTTATGAAGGCTCCTTGCCTTCCGTGCAAAACATTCAAATTCCTACATTTCCACAAAATAAATATACCAAGATATGTTACTTAACCTGCATACTTTACCAATTCACTATTGCCCATTTCCAATCGCTCGTTTCTTATTTTAAATTATAATGATAATCAGTTTTTTTCAAGGGAAACTTGGACTTTCATTGGATGGAGTGGGCATTTATGGAGTTTTACATGAACAAAAAAGTGAAAATTTTAAAATAACTACTGTTGTGGCATAGAAATTAGTAGTGCATATATGTTGTACTGAGGCGTGACGTTGCTTACAGGGCTGTAAATAAAACTATAAATAATGAATAGTATCTAACAAGCTTCCACATCGCAGCAAAAAGCAATATTTGGTTTAAAATTCTTATAACTCAAGAGTAAATAGCACCAAAAGACCAACACTTATCAACTATCTAAAAATTTTACTTACATATATAGAAATCATCTATAAATAATTTTATGATAAATAAAATATTTATAAAACAAAAATTTTATATTTTTTTCAATTTAAATTTTGTATTTTTTTTCCCTTAAGCTTTTTAGCTGGAGATGGCATTATAATAATAAACTTAGATATATTAAAAAGCTTGATGGACCAAAATACCTTGACCAATATCGCTGATGCTTTTTAAAAATGTAATTCTAATTGTGCTCATGCTTTTATCGATAATCATTTTACCTGTCTACTAAAGTATATGAGACAAATAACTAAAATTATAAAACATACCCGGTCTGGTCGGAGCATGCGAAATATTAACAGCTGTTCGAAAATGGTTAGAGTCTTCCTCCAAGGTGGTGGTATATTGGTAAATGTCGGAAGACTGAGTGTGTAGAATCTGCGCCATTCTCTTAGGTTTTCTACAAAGTGTTTGCGGAATACTAGAAACATAAATGTTTCAAATAGATTAATTGAAATAAAACGATTGTTTGTTCAAAAATAATCCAAATATTTAAAAAATTTCTTTTATTCATATGCATATGTAAGAGCAGTCACGTTTAAATTTCAGTACATTACTTTTGGAAATTACTTGAAAGAATTTAGATAATAATGAAATAAGATATTTTGGAGTTATATTAGCCTTAAATGGGCCCAATGTTATAGACTTACAGACTAAACTTTTAAGATTTATTCACAATTTGTCAGCAATTGCTAATCATGATCTTTCAACGGACATAATAATTAGTTATTTAAGAATATAAAAACTTTTCATATAAAAAGGACCTAAGTTAATATGACTCCTATTGCTATCAAAACTATGGAATATGAGAGGAGAGAGAGAGAGAGAGAGCGAGGGAGAGAGCCGCAGACGATCAGATCATGAGTGGGGACGATGGCCAGTGCCAGAAGCCAATAAAGACGAGGGTTATAAGGATGAGTGTTCTGCATAAGAATTTTACAAAACATTTGGATGAGCGGACAGGTTTTGCGGAAATTATAATAATAATATATAATTATATAACACAGATGGCAAAGTATGTTGTATTTTTGTAGTAAACAGGCAGATCAACTAACATCGACTATATTGAAAAATACCAGAAACAATAAGAGAATTAATGAACTTTATTAATTTATTTATTTATTAAATATCATGCAAGTAGAATAAAAAAAAAACTATTACTCTAGGAGGAAGAGATGTGTAATTATAATATACATATATATTATATCTCAAAAATGAAGTAATTGATCACAAATGCGAAATAAATATAATTATAAAGTCTAAATCTCAGTAACAAAAACTAAAGTAAAGAGAAAACCTCGACACTATAAAATAATTCATAGGGATATAATGATGCTATAAATAACATAAATTAGTCAACATTTATCCCATCCCCAGTAATGGCTGTATCAATCTTAGTTTAAAAATTTTGTACGTATTAATTATAACGATTATTATATATGATGGTCTGAGCGTCTGTGGCTCTCGCGCTCTTGGTCAGCCTCCACTGGCTTGTATCCGGTGACACGGCTGACGGAGGAGCGTGTTGGACTTCCTAGGACTACGCTTCCTCCTGTATATCTGTGTATCTGTGTATTTATGGTATAAATGAGAACCTTTATCACTATCACTTATTGCCCAATAAAGCAGATTGTAATTTTGTCACAATAAAAAATTGGTAATCAAACTATATGATCATTAATACTGTACCTTTGAAACTTGGAACTGAATGTACTCGACAAATTTCTTCCCAAGCAGACTTCGGCAACCACGGGGCAACGGTAGGTGGTGTGTTGGTTAATGCGATACCTCCAGTAAGCAGGAAACTCAATTCGTTCACCAGACTAGCACCCTCAGCTCTAAAAAAAATAATTAGAAATCGTCGTAAACGTCAGGGGGACAGTGTCGTCAGTGGTATCAGACATTTTATTTGTAAATATTATAATTATAAATGTAAATATTTTTAAATTATGATCAAATCTTTTTTTTTTAAATCAAATCTTATAATATTATTTCCTTATAGTATTAAAAAATACTTACTGCACTGTGGTCACAGCGAAGATGAATGAATATAGAACTCTGTCCTTATTAAATAGAGAGGTCATAACGCTTTGGTATACTGTAAGATGAAAATCATCAGATAATCTTTTAATGAACAGCTCCTGTTCATTTACGTTGGCTTTTAAGCTGAAAATAAAAAAATATACTTGAATCACAACATAGAATAGAAGGTTAATTACCCACAATAACTAGGTATCATAATTCCTAATTATCAATCGCTATAAACTAAAAGAAAGAATAAAAAAAGGTATTAGGATACCTGGTCTGTATATGTATATGTATATATTGCAAGAGTGATAATGGTATATTGTACACATGGTTTGAATGATGCTGGTCATCAGAATCACTTATTGTCTGATGGGACCATTTTGCTTTTCTTTTTTTTTCAAATAAAGTTTTACTTCGGATATTACTAATTCTGAACCTTACCAGAGGTATGCTACAATATGCTTATGTGCCTTAATTAAATACCAAGTAAATTTAGGTTCATTTATTTATTTAATTTTGGTGGGCATGGATAACCATATGGTCAGAGCCACTTTTCTGCCACACGTTACAGGGGATTTACAAAATTATATAAGATCAAAAGTGATCAACATTGTCTCCGATTTGTTTTTTTTTTACTTGAAACTTCTTTATTGTGCTAAAATTACAATCTGCCTTACTAGGCAATGTAGTGAGCGCGAACAATATATGTAAATTACCCTATACTCTGGTGCGTAATATATTATAATATAAATGCAAATCTTTGTAAACTTCTTGTAATAAATCATAGAGAGGTTGGTAGTCGTGAAACAGGTAACAGAGGGACGAAGGTCCTGCAATAAAACCTGAGAGGATAAGCCACTGTCCCTAATAAATAGACCCAAGCAGACCTTCAGTCACTGTCCGGGGTCATAAAATCTAAAAGCCATGCCAATAAACAGTCCTATAGGGGACGAGCGATCACGTATCGCTCTGTAGAGGTGACATCATAAAACACACCCTTTTAGGCCAACAGTCATAAAACTTAAGGGGGATTAGCCACCTGGGCATCATAAAACATACCCCCTGCAGCCAGGCTCCGCCTTCCGGTAGGAAGGGGGGACGGATATTTAAATCAAGGGTTTTCGCCCTGCAGACCCACTCTTTCCTAGTCTCTTCATCTAGATAGCCGCTATCACTCGTCGCGATACTCAGCCACTCAGCCTTCCACTAGTCTACTCTCTCTCTGCCACACCTCTGGGCAGTCACCTCGTCTCACAGCCTCTAGCAGACCTCTGACGACTTGTGCCTATTACGGTGCCGATCTCTCGCCCGAACTCTGAAAACTGGTCTTATTCTTTATGAACCTCTGAACCTCATCCTGAACACAGTGTATTGTCGGGACACATCCCTATCAATAAATGGAGTCAGATACTAATGCCTCCATGTTATTAACTACAACAATCCGCACTTGTCACCAGGGCTAGAGTGATCAGGCACTCCCCTAGTGACGCCCCCCGACAATTGTTGACACCCGACAGGCAATAAGTAATTATTACTCTTTATTGGGCTATAATTACAATCTGCCTTTTATAAGGCAACAAATAATTAAGACAAACGCTCTCGTTCATACCATATTTACAATTCATCATTCACTCGCTCATTCATACAATATTTACAGACAGCCCAGAGACCTCCCAAATCCGATTTGTTAAGTAAATAACAGATTATTTTACTATACAATTACAAATACACGTTCGCTCCTGTTTGTAATGATATTATTATTTAATCGATAATACAAATTTGTAGTTTTTATTATTAAGCTTGGCCTAATTTAAAGGTAATAATTAATCATATGTGGTGCCAAGACAAAATCATAACAATACACATTAAATGATAATAGCAATTACTCACAGTTTTCTAATTACATTCTCATAAATGCTAATGAACCAGTCTAGAGAGAACTGGTACATTGGGTCCACTTCAGGCAACTCAACGACTGTATAATATAATTGCGAACATCGTTTTGAAACTGGTCTGAATTCTGTCTTGAGCGAATCGATTTTACTGTTGGTCTTTTCGGCTTCCTTTTCCTTTTTGGCAATAAATTCGGCGGTTAACTAAAAATTATTTGAAATTAAACCAAACCATGCTGGATATACCAATAGAGAGTTTTATGACATTGCCTTAAAATGAATAAAAATTTACAATACCAAGAACTAAGATTACTAAGTGAGGCTAGTTTTAAAGATATCTGCTATAGTCTTATTAGCAATGATTCGACCGTTCTGAAATTACAAAGGTACAATTCATAACCCCTTGAAATATAGAGATCACTTTTTGGTTATAATAAATTAATATGGAGTCCGGCTCGTTTTTATAATTTTCAAGCTAACTCAATGCATGGTATTAGACCTAAAAGTTATATCTTTTGAAGTGATTTTGTAAATAGTAACGTAAAAATAATTAAAAAATTATTTAAGAGCCTTTATCATGGAAATAGCCGTTATTATCGCTTAGAAAATCAGTCTATCAGTTATTTTTTGTTCAATTTCTTTACCATTCAAATTTTGTTAAAATGTTTTTACACAAGCTTTTAATTATTAATTTAAAAACTACGGAAGATCAACCAGTATCTCAAGAATTCCGTTTGTAATAAATTGATGTAAATTAAAGCTAAACATTTAAATAAAAAAAATGGTGATTGGATCAACTAATTTATAATATAAATGTCAATTTTTTTATTAAGAGGTTCATTTGGAATTCATGCCTGTGCAAATGAAGGTAATTGCTGAGCCCAAAGGTAACAAAAATGTTAACAGATCCAGGTAGTCGTATTTTAAATGTGATTCAAGATTTTTCATTGAAAAGACTTATTCAGTCTCATGGACCTAAAATAATCCGTATGACTTTTAAGATTTCATAAGTCAGAGCTCTGAAACTGTTAAATATTCAATTGTTGAATCGAAAAACCTTTTCCCTACTCACCAGTTTGGTTTCCGTCTACAACATTCCACTGCTCAACAAGGCCTTCGCGTTGTTGTTCACATGTCCTCAGCCCTTGAAACCTAACAGTATTGCACTGCTGTCATTCTGGATATAGCTCAAGCTTCTGACAGAGTTTGGCACGCTGGTTTTCTTTACAAGCTCAAAACATATTTACTATAGAAACCTTTTCCTAATTCTACAGTCCTACCTTTCAAACCACTTCATATAAGTCCGCTGTGGCTTAGAATATTCTAACTGCTATCCCATATAAGCAGGAGTTCCACAGGGCAGTGTCCTGGGCCCCATCCTCTATAACCTTTACACTGCTAATGTCCCCTCTACTCCCAATACCTTTTTGGCAACATTTTCAGATGACACTGCAGTCCTGTCATCCTACCCAGACCGCGATACAGCAACCATCAAAGTTAATGAAGTAAAATGCTGTTTTATTTTAAATATTTTAAGCTTCTGAAATAGTCCCTGACCTGTGATTTCAGAAAATTTACAAATGAGCATTACAAGACTTACATATATTTTTTGTTTTTTATAAATTTCGTTATAACCGGTAACTAATCAACATATTTCAAAGTATTTGAAAAAATCAACCCGTTTGTATTATCTACCGTTTCCGCAGATCGTATAGAAACACAGAAAGACGGAAAAACACTCTTCAAATTATTGTATAATAAAAAAAATACCTTGGAGCGTTCTAAGATCATTGTAGTATCTGCGCGAGTAAGAAGGTCTTTCCTTTGCAAACATTCTATAATCTTCGCCTCGCAAATTTCCAATCGGGCTTTATTTAAAGCACTTTCGATGACTAAGTTCTTTCTTAAATTCTCTAACTCGGGCCTGAAATCAATTTCAAATTAGTAACATATTTTTTTCCTCTCGTAAGCAGCATCATGTTGAACTGCACGTGAATCTTTTCACTTACCTGTTCATGGATATAATTTTGCTGACTAGTTGGTCGGTCAAACCATCGATCGTAAGAGCGAAATTGATTACGGTAAGCTTGTTGTAAATTTCTGGCGCGAACCTAGGATTCACAAGCTTGGTTGTTATGAAGAACTGGAAATCGTCGTGTATCAAAAGCACGCTGTCTCCAATCGCTACGAATTTAGCGGTCCCTGAAATAAAACATGTATGTTAGGTTATTTAGAGAGAGAGAGGGAGAGAGAGAGAGAGAGAGAGGGAGAGAGAGAGAGGGTAGAGAGAGGGAGAGAGAGAGAGGGAGAGAGAGAGAGAGAGAATAAAACAAGTGTCGGGAGGATTGTGTCCCCAAGGAGGGAGGACGCCCGCCGTGGGCTAGGGTCACTACAACCCTACCCGGATGCATTTGGAGGAGTGCATAAATATAATAAATGTTTTTGTGGTTAAAAGTTCATAGTCTCATATTCAACACTAGGTGATGAGGCTCACCTTCAACTTGTCACCGGCGGGTTCTGAGAGTCTGTCGAATGCCTCAAATCTGACTGCTTATATAGGCAGTCCAGCGGTGGGGGGTTCCCCCTGACACGCCACCTAATGCCTGCAGCTGTTTCGCACACTAGTTTACCCTCTTAACTGACGCTTTAAGGTTTTTATTATTAAAATATGATATTTTCTGAAAGGATATTTTCTGGGCCGAGAAGAGGTAAACTTCTAATTATTCGTGATAAGTTTTTTGAGCTTTTAAGGTATTTACATCACATGCCTACAGACGCAAGTAAACACCACTTCACAATATAGTACCAATTCATAAAGAATCAGAGCGTAGCATCTATTAGCCAATTTAGCTGAAGTTAAACAATAAAACATTTCCCTTCATCGATAGCAATGAACTGGTTCTCAAAAATCATAATTTGAGACCTAACCTCATTTTTTTAATGGAATTGGTTTCCAAATGAATGAGAAATGTTGTAAAGGCGATTAAAATGCTTAACTAAATTGGAGAGTGACATGCAAGAATTTTCCCAAAGTATTTAATTTCCTGGTTACGATTTTTTTTTTTTTTTATCATTTTCTGTCCTTAACTAACAATTATAAACCCGTATCGATGGATATTTTTCAGTATATAAATATGCAAAGGAGAAAATTTTACAACAGACGAGTGAGAAGTCTGTTGAAATCAAACAAGACTGGAAGTAGCTTAAGAGTAAAGAGAGAATTATTAATACTGCAAAGTACCTTCGTAAAAAAACTGTTGTTTTATTAATGGCTCTAATGCGGCGTCGATCGTTTCCCCGATGTCTTCCAGGAGAAGTACGCCTCCTTCTTGTATACTGTATTCCAATATGGGCATATAGTTTCGTGACAATTTTATCACGTTTACTCTATTTGCATATGATCTCTTAATCCATTTGTTCGCTTGGGATTGTGGGTCGATCATCAAGCTGAACCTGCAATAAATTCATTAGTATTAGGATGGGATTAATTTATCAGAATATATACTTTAAATACGCAAACAGCTTACTTCAACGCAGAATCGGCAATAAGCGCATTGTCCACGGAAAATGGGTCATTCGGTAAGCCATTTAAAGCCCACTGAAGAATGATAACTTCTGAACCAAGCGTACCACTTAAGCTATAATTTTCAGACGTAGGAATATTCAATGCACGAATTGCGGACAGCCAATCATCTGTCAACTCTGCCCTAAAAAATGTGATAACCATGATAACATCAGAATTATAATGCATTTATAAGTTAAATAATTCGCATTTTTCACAACAAATTATATGAGGTTATGTTACAACTTTTAAAAAATCCCAGTTCCGTGCTGCGTAGTGATAAATAAACTTCTACACAGCATCATTAAAATGTATCACTTCATATAGATTAAGTACATAAAATATATTGAATTCAATTAAGTACAAACTCAAAATCATCATATTTCCATTACATAATTAAAAATTGGTCCCTTTGTGGATAAGTACTTAATTTCATGTGTAACATACATTAGTTATAAATATAAATTATTAGCTCACTCTAGTTTATAATAAGCTACAAAATAAATTTATCAGTTAAATTCATATACCCAATTATAATAATTGATCAATGCAATGACTGAGATAAATAAGATAAGATTCTGAACGACTTGTACAATTGCAGCTAAAAGTAATTTTTTTTTTTATTACAGGGTAATGGGTAATTGCGGTAAATGATCTCATTCATGAAATATACATAATATTGCGTTCACTCTCTCATTGATACAAAAATTGCAATGTACACACACGTACAATATAGTCATATGTACAAAGCCCAGGAACGTAATAAACTTAATCGAACAGCGGTGCCCAACAGAAGCCGGCTGAGATCCCGGCGGCACACCAGGCCCACATGCTAGGCAGATATTTCATATTCTAAAAAACCCGGCCTCTACCTCACATACAATAGAAATACATCAGTACATCGTACTGATTGTTTTTTTACGTTACAATAGATATAATATATTTGCTTTAGAGGTGCTTGGATGTTTCTGTTAGGAGTTTATTTTTTTGTCAATGGTTGTTACGTCATTTTTGATTGATTCTCATATAGTCAAACTTATCTTTGTATCAGCAAGTTTCCTGCAACAGAATGGACAGTTTTGAAACATATGTTTTATCGTATATGGTTGCATTTGGTGCACCAAGGAGGTGATTCCTGCTTTATGAGATATTGGTGGGTCCGTATCTTGTGGTCTATTCTTCGTCTTCGTCAGGACAACTTCTTCACGGTGGTTGCCGGGGCAGGAGCTGACCCATATTTGATCATCTTCTTGATATCTTTTCTTTCGTCCCAGAATTGCTGCCATCCGTTGTCCAATGGGAGGGCAAGCTCAGGAGTACAGGGTAATCCGACCTGGAGGTGTAAGGCGTGATTTATTGGCCATCTCATTTCCTTTGATGACTATACGGGATTGAGCCCATATAAAATTTATTGATTCATTACCTTTCTTCAACACGATTATACCATTCATGAATTATTTTTACTATTGGATAGTCGAAGTACATATTGGTTAGAACTTAGAATGCAACGAAGGAGTTAAATACTATGGTTATGTTAGTTGTATCTTCTGTCATTGAATAATGTAGTGCAGATGCAATCACACATGTTGCATTGGTGTTGTTTTTATTTGTGATTTGAATCCGGGGTAATAAAGGCATATGCTGCTGAATTGTCCGATTTGCCCCTTGTAGAAAATTAGTGTCGGTTAGATGGCCAAGTAAAAGAGAACATTTATATTTCAATTAGAGGTCAAGCTGCATTTGATTACGGGTTATATTCTTAAGAACATCGGTCGGGAGATGTAATTATAGGCCGGATTGGATAGCAGGTACAGTTGGGATATGTAGGTATCTTCTGAATTGCAGAGGGGACAGTTGTTCCAGTTGAGACTCTGAGGATTCCTGCAGGTGAACGGGGTCGAGTTTCACCAAAAAAGCTGTAGTCTTGTTTGGAGCATAGCAATGACTAATAAACTGTGAGTAAGGCATTCTCATCTTAGTCCCAAGTAGTTTCATTGAGCATCCTTACCATTTGTAGCTTTTCTGTATATTGTTATTCTAGGCTAGAAATGTGGGTATTCCATGAGAGCCGTCTATCCAACGCGAGTCCACAAAACCGGCAGGGTCGCAGTTCCCAACAATGATTCCGATGATGGTGGTGCGTTTTGTAGCCTACTGAAGAGAGTGCAGTCTGTGGAGTTTCGCGACCAGTCAAATATTCTATTTATTTCGGATTTCGTATTTTATATCCTGGATATGTTTTGACCTGTGATTCACAGCATGTTCATCGACGAAAAACATTGATTTTGCTTCTCTTGGAAGGATTGTACCCAGGAAATTAATTGATAACCCAGACAGTTGAATACTAAGAGATCAGCCCTGCAGTATTCTATTGTTCTGCATTCCGACATAGTCTTTTTCATAACCTAACCCTGAAAATTAAAGCCTTGACCCTCTCATAAGATTCACATTTCTGAGGTTAAGCTTAATATGAACCAAGTAAAAATAAATAAACGTTTCACTATTGAGTAGGTACAATTGGTCATCGCCTGGTCAAAATTTACCAAGCGAGGCAATATGCCCCACGCTATAAACCTGTATAAGACTCTACTTGGTGGATCTTCAAAACTTCCACAATCGTGTGGTATTATAAATAATAACCATTCAATTACTTAATACAAACATTAAATAAGGATAGTGAACTAATTTGGTTCAGAACCGTTTTTAGGGCTAAACGTTCAAGTAGCAGGAAATAGTTAAGCTTCCTAAGTATTGTTAGAGATATTAATTAGAATATATTACTGAAGTAGATAAAAAAATATATCTTAAGATAGTATTGAACTATTTTAAAAATGTTTACAAAGGTGGATCAATAAAACATTTCAAACTGTTATGCGTCAAATTCAGATAAAATTAATCAATAATGACTAATAAATATCGATTGTAAACGTACCTCAGGTCCGCAGGTAAAGGACCTAAATAGGTGATAATTCCACAAGAAATAAGAACATCCCCAGGGAGATTGTCGAGTTTGTTCTGGTATTCTTCTTGTAGTAGCTTCCAACGAATTTGTTCTCCTCCAAGACTATCTGCAAACAAAACAAAATACACTTCAAGTAAGCAGGTAGTCAGTCATATATCAAACACCTTCATTCGAGGAAGCCAAATGAAAATCTACCTTGATAGCGAAGTGCTTGGTTGTAATTACTGGTCTCAATGAACAATCGCAGTGTGTATGAGAATTGAAGGTTATGCAGGAGGCTAAAACTTAACATCCCCTCTTACTTTACGTTTTATGAAGCACGCTAATAAAATGTACGTACGAGCATATAAAAAAAAGTATATAATAGTAACGCCTACGAATAACATATAACAATAATACTTAATTTCTAGTCCCGAAGCGTAAACAGTTAGTGTCGTGACAATCACTGTGGCATTGGTCTAATCCATATGATTTTTTTAGGTATATTCAACAACACGTTTAGGATGTTTGGATATTGTATAAGAGGACCTTTGTAAGATATTCAAAGTGAGTTCAAGCACCCAGGTCATTGGCGTACACTACCCTCGGCGGTTGGCTTGAAATCAGGGTATCAAAGCAAAAGCTGTTCTGTCAGCTTAGCTGATTCTTATTTTTGTTGTGGCGTCTCATAAGGTTTTCTGGTCATGCCTGGAAGTCAATCTTTTCCTAGCAGTCCCTGAGAAAGACAGGTGGCCATATCATTCCCATATGCCATATTTTGTTCTTCATATGGCATTTAAAACATGCCATAGTAAATGTATATCTTTCTTTTCTTCACCTTCGGTGCTTGAGCTGAGATCAACTATAAGCTCAAAACTGCCCTCAAACTTTTAGAGTTTGAACCCCCTCTTGTTAACTGGATCACGCTTTGGAACTGTTTTTATAATTTTAACAATTTTCTTTTTTGCTCAAAAGGATATTTTCATGGATCTCCCCCAGTTTAGATGTTTAAACAAATAAATTTAACTATTTTTGATGAAGAAGGGTTGTTTTTTCACAATTCCTTAGTTAATATTTGAAGAACCCTCATGAAGTTCTGTGAGAATCTTTCTTCATTGTCGCTTCACTTTCTACTTTCTTTATTTTGTGCATATGTATATTTTTTTTTAAATACTGCTTTAATATAATTCCACTTTTAATAGATTAAAAAAAAACACTAAGTCGTTAAATTGTACAACTAAATAATATATTGGGTATTAAATTAAAAATAGCAGTTATAATATCACTGGAATTAATTAATTTCTAACTAATTTTCAAATACAGTTTAAAATAACTTACCGATGATAAAAGTAGCTTTATTTAACTTAATTTTACACAATTCTAGCTCTTGTTTTAATGCTTCCTCTTTGGCAACGCCTGCGTCTTTGGCGTCTTGCAAATTTTGTAATTTTGCTTTGAGCGCATCTAGTGCCGCCTGCTTCTCTTGCAGTCGTGCTTGAACAGCACGGAAATCCTCCTCCGCCTGGCGCAACTTAGCCTGTTTAGGAGCTACAGTCTGAAATTTAGTTGAATTAATATACTCTCGTAATAAATAATGAAATATCAAATAACATTTTTATATTGAAGAATACATGAGTATATTAAAATTTTTTAACAATATTAAGAACTTCTAGGAAGACAAAATTGGACTTTTTTTACTTTAGAAAATAATTGTTTATTATTTTACTCAGAAACACAATTGAACTATTCACCACTGTGTTTTGGGTGGGGATAGAAGACTATTTACATTCTCAGAAATAATTGTTTATTATATTTCACTTATTTTACCTCATATTTTTTGTCTTGAAAAGTTATCCCCCCCTTGTTTGTTTCTTGACTTGCGCTAGATACGAACATGAATAGAATACTAAAACATTCCCCATTAAAAATTTGACCGAAATGTAACATCCTTCTTTCACCAGCCAAAGCCGATGATGTCCTAACCAATCCATCCCCACTGAAATCAATAATTACAGAGAGATTTTTATTGTATATATTTAGAGCTGTTTTTGTTTTGTTTTTTTTTGTTATAGAACTGGATTCTCCTAATAATTTATAGTTAAAAATTTATAACAAAGCCCACATGTTATGGATATGATTCAAAAATTGAAGGGTGTGTGGTGGAGAGGTAAGGTATGGGATCTATGCCGCTCCCATTTCCAAACACAATCCTAGTACTATGGCTTTCGTAAAAATTGTATAAAAATATTTTTAGAAGAGTAAATTTTTTTTTAGAATTTGATTTTTGTCAAAATCAAAAACCCATATGTTTTCAATCCGGTTTCAGTCAGATGTTTATATCGGTCCTGGCCAATGTGAGTTTTCTCTAATTGATTATTTACTCGGTGATAAATAAATCCATATTATCATGGCCAAACATCTTGACGTACTAAATAATTTTTTTCTTGTTTTTAATTTAATAATTTAATGCTATAATTATAAAACTCTTGAAAACTACCATTAATATCGTATTCAAAACTTTAACGCGACTTATATGTAACATAAAGACATAATTTATTATGTATTTATTCCTCGAAAATAGTCAAAATAAAACCAACCCCACGAAAAATAATAAGGGGTAATTAAAAAAATATTTATTTATTATAATAGGTGAGATATCTAATTAAAGATTGCGACTTTATGTTTCTTGACATATACATCATTTTTTAGGACTTGATTAAACTTTAATAATTACAAGCGTGCTTCCGACCATTTCTTAGCTCCAAAGAAACCCTTAGATGCGTCTATTTTTATTTAATTGTTTCGTTAGCAACAATAAAAATCCTCTCACCATAAACTGTGAACTAGAATCGATAGTAATAAATGTACAAGTATGGAAATTTCCACCACCACCCGTTAGAAAAATAATACATAAGAAAAAAAAATTATGAAAACATGAACGAAAAAATATCGTTTATATAAATCATGTTACCTTCATCACGACGACGTATTTCTCTAATGCAATGATCCATTCGCATAAGCCTCTTGCAGCCTGTGACGCTTTGGCTACAATTTCCGGTTTAAAGAGAGGATTTTTTAAATACTTAGTTCTAATAGCAGCAATGCGTTGAGGAGGGATATTGTCCTTATCGAAGTTTCCCAGTCTGTTCATTAAATTGATATTCCCGAGGAGACGCTTACTCGGGGCCCAGTAATCGTCCATCTGAAAAAATAATTAAAATTCGCAAATAATTTTTATTATGATTATCACCGTAAGTTTTTACGTGACAATTAGCAAAGGAAACGTTTTCAGAAGAGCTTTAAATGTTTAAAAAGATAATATTTTAAAGATGAAATGTTTGAAGGAGCTTATTTTAGTATTTTAGAAGTATAGTATTTTAGCCATGGTTAAAAACATGTTCATGACCCCAACGCAATAAGGAACATAAAATAATTTCAACCCGCAAAGTTTTAGGAAACAACAATTGAAATAGTTAACCCTTCCAATATCAGTTGGGGTGGGGGACATTTCTTGCTTTCTGTATGTCATGCTCAGAAAATCAAAGATATATTTATGAGATTACATTACATTCATTCTTCAACTACCAGTGATGAATTTGCGTTTTCGGTATAAGTAAATTTGATTCATGTGTTCTATGGCGAATTTGTTTCTTCAAAAAATCACTTGGTCTGTAAGAGACCATAATACCAGACGTAAGGTCTGTAAACTTTTATTTGAAATGTTTACAGAAATTGACCAAAGTAACATAAACAAAGAAAATTACGTTGGATCATTGTATGTCATGGCCTAATTCAACGAGTTAGCCATATCCAACTGTTTAAACAGTCCTTTGTTTAATTTATACGAGAAACTATATCGATTCTCATTGATATTGATTAAATTCTGTTAATTTATTAATAAGCATCTCTAATAAGTTTGGATCAGTCAAATAGGAATATATATAGGCAAATACAATATCTTACCACAAAATTAGGTGGAAACCGAAAGTATCCCACCCGGTATTTAGTGTAATTTTCTCACCTGGTTGGTTGGGGGGGGGGGGGGGGCTAATGTCGTTCGTGCTAAGTTCAAGTTTTAGATTTGTTATAGTTATTTATTTGTTTATAACTATTGAAAATTAAAATTCTACTGTTAGAGAAGGTTGAAAGAATAATATGAAGTATTTGAAATCAATTACTCTGGCGGTGTCCTGTAAGAGAGCGTACCCAAAAGAAACTTAGCTGATGTATGAGGTGGAGTTTTTCTAGTACCGGGTTTCACCAGTAAGACGGTGTAAAGCAACTTTTCACAAGTCAGCATACCAAGTTTGTCACTGGAGAAGATTCCGTTTTGCTTGTGTTAATTTATTTGTGACAGTCGTTTTTGTGATGGCTGATTTTCGTCCGTAGCGTGCTGCCGTGACGTTTTGCTTCCTCCTCGAGAAAACTGTTGCACAGAAACTGTTGAAATATTAAAAGCGGCCTACAAGAACGATGCTACGGAGAAAAATCAAGTATTTTCGCCGTTTTTAAACAGAAGAAATGTCAATTAATGACATCCCAACGAGAATGTCGAAAAAATTCGAAATCGTCCAGGAAGATTCACGACGGACCATTAAAGAATTTGTGGAGAAATCTAGAGTGACTTGGAGTTCAGTACAGCGAATTATAAGTGAAGATTTGGGGATGAGAAGGGTGGCTGCAAAAGTTGAAGGAGTAAAGACAAAAACGAGTCAGCCGCTGATTGGCACCACAAAAGAGGAATTAAAAATGATTCGAACAGTGGAATAAAAGATTGGACAAGTGAAATCTTTTAAGTAGTACTTTGAAGGAGAATATAGGTCTGTTTATAAAAAAATTAAATAAATCACTTTGTTGAAAAATAGTTCGGTTTCTTTTGGGTACGGCCTCGTAAGTGTCTTTGGATATTGTTTCTTCACGTTTTATGTTATTGATTCGGATAAATATTTATTTACATATATTAAAAAAAATTGGACCTCCTGGTAAGTGAAGTAAGTAGGAAAAAATATATTAACATACAATATTTGTGGATATGTTCAAATAACAGCATAAATCAGAGAATAAACAAGATTTTATGCTCGGAAATTATTGATTTATATATAGTATTGGTTAACTTTCCAGCCTATTTCAATACCTTTTTTTTCATAAACATTTCCGCGGTTTGAAATATATTTTATTTCTTGAAAAGTCAATTCTCAGATATCGAAATGGTTTAATCAATAAAACGAAGCAATATTGGGGAAATGGAAAAACGGAGAAAGTATCGAGTTGTATTTTCGCAATGGATAGTAACCGTTTACGAAACAACCTCAGTATTTAATTTATAGCAAATTTTCGTCAGTAGCAATAAAAACATTGGATATACTTATTAACAAAAAGGAAATACCTCTGATATTGAGACTTTTCATGAAATAATTACAGATAATATTATTACAGTTGAATCTAGAATTACGCGCATAGAAGACAATTTACAATCGCATAAAAAAACTCAATGAGAATTCTCACAAATTGCATCAATTTTAATTCAATTGAATTCCTAGCGTACTGCATTTATGATACTATCCAACCACGACTAGTCGAGACCGAACCAAATACTGTGAAACAGGTAGTACACAGCTGTTCGCTCATTCACACACTGACACTCTTACTCAATTAAATGTTTGATGAGAGGGGTGGGGGCCTCCTACTACCTGACCTGCCGTATTACTACTAAACTATATATACAAGGTATATAATATAATGTTTATTACTGACCATATGACCCGGTTTAGATGGGTCGCGTATCCTATCTGGGTTTTCTCCTAACATCACGCAAACTGCTGACATAATTATCCGCACTGCAATTGGGGGTTTAGACATACTCTTTAATAGAGTTATATCTTCCTTCTTTATTGTGTTCAACGCTTTGATAGCCGCTGTAAAAAAAAATGTATAAATAAATAAAATGAAAGTGCTATGATAAATTACATACAAAGTTATTAATAATAGTAGGGCACCACAAGCTTATCTAAGCGAAATTTAATTATCAGAATATTCAACTAGCTTTTAATTGAAAATCTTTCGTTTTGTGAGTTGAGGGAAACATTCTGCTTCCGGGTAGGTATTTTTTTATCTAATCCGAACAAATATAATTGCAAGAATATTGCTACTATTGCTTGTGGCGCCCATAAGGAGAGGTGGTACTTTCCAATAGCTAAGGGGAAACCGTTTCTCAGTCTATGTATTTGCCGATATTAGTCGTAACAATGAATTAATAAATCTAAAATGTTGCAGATATATTCCGCAATAGCTTCAAACATGCTGAAAACGTCAAACAAAAAAAAAACCCGTCTTTGTTTATAGAAAAAACCATTACCTACATCAACTGATTATCCAGATATATAAAACCATATTATATATATATTGTAACATTCGAGATATTTGAGTATAAAGACCAGGAACCCTCACATCTGGTAAGCATTTTCACTTATGCTCCTAGGAGTGGGGATGAGATAAACCAGCAGTCTTAGCACAACCGTCGAGAAGAACGGAGTTAGCAAGCTCCCGAATTGGTGGTTACCATACAGAAAGAGAGGAGAAGAACCAACAGCGGAAAGTAACGTTGATTGGATTACAGGAAGACCATCGATTGGGTGATATTAATATTGTTTTTATAATGGATCCATTAAAAGAAATTTAGCTTGAATTCATGTTTGTAATTAGTAGTAATTATCCTAATTCTAAAGGAATTGAATATTTTATACTTTTGTCAGTAATCTATGTTAATTATAATTATTTGTTATTACCATTTTATTTGAATATATTTCACAATTCCTAGTTTATCAATTAATTAATAACTACAACATTAGCCTTGAGATCGGGCGATTCTATCGGGATAAATTCCTATGTCAAAGGCATAAAACAATTTGAATTAAATCTCATGAGGGACCTGCCAAATTATTGAAGTTAAATTGATCAAATAAATTATAAAGAGAAATGGTAAAAAATGAGGTAGGTTTCAATATATGTTATACATATAACATAACTCATATACACAGGTGGTCTGAAAAGTTTCCGACCTCAACATGAAGATGAACAAGCCTATCCTATTTACTTTATAATTCAATAAAAAAATAACAACAAAAATACTAAAAACTGTGTTTTCTATTTAAATCAAATCTTGCATTAATTCTGGGACACCCTTTACAATGTTTTGCAAGGTTTGTTCCATTTGACTCCCTGGTGATGCAAAAAGTAGTTTCCTACTATATTAAGTAAGATAATAGATTAGATATATTAACATCTTGATTAATATTATATCAGATAAGTGGACAGCGATTACAGAAGGTCATCAAAACTGTCATTCAGATCGTTTTGACAGCCTAATGAAACACTAACTGTCTGATCAACTAAACTTGACTTGATTGTTTCAATATTGGTTAGTTAAAGGAAGAAATAAAGTTAAAAAACAAATAGCTAGAAAAACGTTTTTCAATGACCAATATGGTTTAAAACATAAAATGAAGAAATGAAATATCGAGTACTTCATAATCGTTTATAGAACCAACACGGATCGAGTTAAAGTATTGAACAGAATATTAATGATTTTTTGTGGCTATTGTTTAAAAAGTGTTTTATTGTTAATGAGGAAGGAAATATATTCAATTTGATGTCCTACTCATAACTATAGAAATATTTTTATTTAATTCCAAGCAATTAATTAATTAATAAATATTTAAATAAATTTGATGGTCTATGTTTTGCATATCCTTTTGATGCCATATGGGGCCTGCATATAAAATGTCTCTAGCTTGAGAAGGAGACTCGCAAAGACCAGACTGGACAGACAAATTCACGATAGAAAACACAAGGGTTTATAGAAGTTTTCTCAAGTATTACAATAACAAATACAAGATAACAAGAATATCTAGGATCAATATGACGTTGTGAATAGATATTGACCATACCCGTTATGATGGGTAAAAGTAGGCTGAGCTCCTTTGTGCATTCGGTTTTGCAAAATTCGGCCTCTAAGGCCTGCTTCTGTACTTCAAGTTCTTCTTCTTCGATGAGAGCAACTGCCTCTTCGACTTGTACTTGTTCTACCAGAATCTGACCAATCACTTTCATAACGTTTTGGGCGTTTTCTTTGATCGCAGGCATTAGCATGTCCAAATCCCTCTGCATTATCATTACCTATAAAAAATTATAAAAAAAAATTAATTGATCTGTCGATTGATTACCTGCAGTGTTATTTGTTTGACCGTTTTAAATACAGTTCCAACCGTTTTATAATAAAATCATAATTTCAAAAGCTTAATTGAAATTATGAAACCAATTTAGGTGTTCAGCGTATAATACATTCGTCGGGTCGCCCCTGGGGGGAGGACGTCCGCCGCGGGCTAGGGTCGGCGAGCGTCAAGAAAGAGATAAAATGGGTGGACCTGTGGTCTTTGACCTTTGCTGGCGGCCTAGTCGGATGGCAGCTTTATTTGAATTGATCTGACTCCATAAGATCTTAGAAGGTGTGTCCCGACATTGCACTACGTTCAGGAGAAGAGAAACAGGGTATTATAGGTAGTTTATGTGGTCTTGGAATGACCACGAATTCACACTTGGTATCTAAGGGTAGACGAAAACCGTCCGGTTCCCAAAGGCGAGTGTGAACCGGAGAGAGAGAGAAGCAGGATCGCTGGGGGAGAGGCTACTAGGTAAAGTTTGTTGGGCCTCAGGAGACCGTCGCCCGCATGGAAGAGGCCTCTTCCAAGGAGGTGCTAGTTTTAGCAAGGCGAATGCAGAGAATCTCACTAGGAAGGTGTGGGGTCCGACTACGCCAGACTAAAACAAAGCGAGGTTAGGAAAGAGAGATGCAGAGGTAGTTGAATAAGAAAGCCATGGTTCAAGTAGAGCAGCAAGCGCCGTGCAGAGAGGGAGAAAGCCGTGTTCACTTCAAGTGGTGGGTTCCGAGAGTCTATAAAATCCCGAAATCTGGGCCTTATATAGGCAGGACAGAGGCGGGGCTAGCCCCCACCGTGCCCCCTGCTGTACTTCAGCTGTTTCGTGCACTAGTTTACCTCTCTCATAACTGACGCCTTTTGAAGGTTTTTATTATTAAAACATGGAAACATAGGTGGATATTTTCTGGGCCGAGAAGAGGGGAAATTCTATTTATTCGTCTTGAAGAAGTTGGCACAACGACATTGGTCAATTTTTGTACTAAAACTACTGTTTATAGTCCACTAAACACTCTGATGTAACATAGAGACGTACTGTACTCCATTAAAAAAAATGCTGTTCGTGTCATATGCCTTTGTGTTTATTGGTGTTAGTCACTGTCGACCCGCCACCAGGAGGAGGGATCTCGATGACCTTTATTATTGACCCTGCTTGCTGTCTAGGCCGTAACAGTGGCCGGCCTGCAGTATTGCTTATATGATCATATTGAAATGGGCGCTGACATTGCACGGTGATAAAGAGATTCGGTAGAGTAGGAGCTATTTGTGTGGTCCTGGAATGGCCATCGATTCACACACGCAACGTGAGGGTAGGTCAAAACCGACCGGGTCACAAAGGTGAGTTGAACTGGAGGTAAGAAGACTGATCCACGGTGGGGGAATGCTACTAGGAACGTGTAGTGTGACCGAAGCTGACTTTAAAGCCATCCCTTCCGGGAGTGGGGGCCTGACGGGCAGAAGACTAGAGTATCTACTAGGAGAGGTGTGGAGGCCTTCGGCGCTAAGATTAGATTCAGCGAGTAAGGAAGTAGAGAGGTGAGGAGATAAGGAAATAAAAATGCTCTGGTTAGAATAGCGATTTTGCGGCAGCGAGAGCGGTTTTTTCTGGGCCTCTGTACATTTAATGTATTATAAAGTAAAATATATGGAATTACATACTGGACTAAAATTGACACCTTGCACTGCATCAGAGATGCATTTTAAGGAGGTTTTACAAGCTAACAAAAATCATATTACAGGTTTATTACAGTAAAAAACATCTATACAATGCAAAAGGGCCAGGGGTGTGGGGTTCACCTTTGGGTTACAAGTTCAGGGACCTAAGATCAACTTAAACCGCTTCGACCGCCTGCTGCCATCGATGAGGCTGTATATCCTGTTGAACACCTGATCGGTCAGGAATTGCAGTAAATAAGAGAATTCCATATGCCTAAGGTGAATGAATTCATCCAGCACAGGGAGCTCAAAATCTTCGTGTAGTTCTCCGCTGCTGGTATAAAGTATGTTGGGCCGCTTTCATGAGTATGCTGTTTTGAAAGCTCTGGAGCATCTTAACTGTAGCTTCCGTCAAATAACTAAAAGGTGATGCACCATAAAGCTGGGCCGGCCTGTGTATATCATCAGCATGAAGGCCCAGTGAGAGATGGAGGGATTTCAGCAAGTGTGAGAGCCGGTAAGTCTTTGTGCGTTCTTGTTTTAGTTTCCTCGCCAAATGGCCACAAGCACGGATTAGGCGGTCCATTTTTATGTCATATCAAACTTTGTTACCTGGCGAATTCGTGTGCGTGCCAACAGTGTAAAAAGTGGGCTGTGATTTCTACCTTTCTGGCATGAAAATTTACACGCTCAGTCTTTTCTGTGTCATTGTAATGTTGAGCTTCCCTAATACATCGATCATTTCGTTGCATGCTGATATGGCCTGTCTAAGAGCTGTCTTGGTGATTTCGCTACCACTGTAGACCGCGAAGTCGTGGCAGCAACTCTTTTATTCTTCTACCGGGCTAAAACGATGTCAGAAGTGAACACGTTGAAAAGCACGGCTCTTTATTCCACCTTTCAGAAGCACAGCTGCCAAGAGGTTATCACCAACACGCACCGGAGCGATCGGTTGTTTCAGAATCTAATCAAAAAGAGCTGCTCCAGCATTCCAGGTTGTATATCGTCCGGGACTGTGTTATGACACCGAGTCGAAAGGCTGTGTGTAGTCCAGTGAGATTATAGACGTGGCTATGTTTTTGTTGAGGTCCTGGCTAGCTTCTTACTGTAGCTTCATTAGGATGTTCTGTGATGAGAGAGGCTTGGAATCCAGCCTACTCTGGCGGAATAATGTCGTTGTCCCCACAGTAGTCTTTGAGATAAATCATAAGAATTCTCTCCAGAATCTTGCCCATAAGTGGAAGTAGTAAGCTCGTCGGGTGGTAATGGGTAGTCAAGAGGGTTTTTTTCCGAAGCCCTTTAAATATTTATTAATCAAAACATAATATGTTCATTGGAATGGGTCTTTGCACTCCATCAGAGCTGCATTGTAAGGAGGAACTTAAGACTAATAAAAATGGGTTAAAATGTATAAAACTAAAACAAAATCAAGTTATGGAGATCAATGAGGAGAGGGAATTAGTGCGAACCCCTCTCCTGGAGCAGTGGTAATTACGACAGGAATCCATCTTGCTGCAGTTTGCGTCCTCCCTACGCATTCTTTCGATGTAGAGAATTCCTTCGACATAGTTGAAAGCTTATTTTATTTCTTTAGTGTCCTAACAGACAGATTACAAGCTACAGAAATAAAATATTATCTTATTAAATTTAATGAAATTTATGTAGCAAAAATAGTCGCTTTTTTTTCTAATGCACGGTTGCAATCTATTGTACAGATGCTCAGAATTTGAATTGTCTATTTTTAGAAGTCATGTATAAATTAAATTTAAAATAAATAATAATTGGGTTATTCATTTTTATACTTTTTAGAATTATTTGGCCAGTTAAACATATTCTGGTGTATGCAGCAATCGAAGTCCCAGGTCTGGTTAAACTGAATAGAATGGCATAAATGCAGATTTTTGTTCCTTTAAGCATTAAATGAATTTATTTATTACATCGCTGACAAAATCCTATAGAAACAAATCTTGTGATTTTTTTCTGTTTGTATGCTATTAGAACAATAAGCTATTGTTTAGATATTGTCAATCATTTGGCTATGTAATTAATTATACTAGGGTTTTGTACCTAACCATTTAAAAAAATTAATTAAAAAAGTGGAAGCCTTTTCGATTACTGATTCGGGCTTCTGTTTGCTATTTCAGTTAATATTTAGTTGAAAGTTATGAAAAAAGTATTATAAAAATAGTACGATGAAAATATTAAAAGTACCTGAGCCTCCGCGAATTTTAATTTTCGCCGTCCGGAATCGTAACGCCGAACGGTTTTCATGACTTCCAAACTCTTCTTATCGTAAACAACTGCATAGCTGTTAACTAAGTCTATAAAAGATTTACATGTGTAGAACACTTCACGGCTTGTTTCCGCTAAATATATTGTTTTGGTATCTCTAAAACAAAAGAAAATGATGAAATAAAGACTGCTAAGAATATTTGCTTACACGTATGTGGGATCATATAACCCGAACTATTCTGTTAAACTTGCTGTCAGGTTTTTTTTTGTTTTTGTCTTAACCAGAAAACCTTATGTTTTCACCACTGTGTCTGTCTGTCTGTTATTTTGATTAACTCAAACGTCTTATGTTGACATAATTAGTATAGTAAAAATAGTAGTTGACATAAGTATTTACAGATGGTGTGATAGCATTAATATATATGATGTAACTATCATATTATGCTAATATTAATAATTAATATATACTTATGAATAGTCTTCATTAACTTCACATTAACTATGATTTTTACAAGAATATTTAAATTGTATTACATAACTTACTTAGCTTTGACATGGAAATACTTGAATGCTTTTACAACCGAATCCTTTAAATCTTCGACAATATTAACATTAACTAAATAATGCCAAGCTACAATTTCTATGGCCTCTTCTGGCCAGTCCTGCAATTGAGTAAGCGTTTATTTTAACAAGATATTGTGATTATATTTTTGTTATCAAATCAACTTAATTTAATAGAATTATGTTGAGGAAGAGAGTCTGTTTAAATAATTTGTATAGGGTTAGTGTTTTTGGACAAGGCCAGGGTACCATGGCTACCTGCAAATTCTGGGATTTCCAGATATTTAGGGTGGGGAATTTGGTGACCTTTAAATATCAGCTGGTAGGAGAAAAATTGGTCTTTTCCATTCAAGCAGGTCAGTGGAGTGAGATGTGTTAGGCTCTGAGACAAGCAGTCTGGGTCGCAGGAAAGACCACATGTATGAGACCATAGAATAAATAGTCAACAGGAGTAACAAACCCGAACCATTCCCCAGCATCAAAGATTAAGTATAACCATGAAATTATTGCTTGTACCATGTAAGTATTTTTAAAACATATAAATTCTTGTTGCCAATTATGTTATTATGAAACATTTGAAAATTATACAGTAGAACAATATAGAACCCTGAGGTTATAAACTATTAATCCACGTGATTTTTTTTGATTGGTCGATCTTTCAACATAATATGTATGTTTGCACATTGTTGTTGAGGTGGATACTCCATAGACAAACACGTCAAAAGTCAGTTGTTAAGAGAAAATGGGAATTCAAAATAGATATAAAAAAAGGGTATGTTAATAGTTATATTAAAATGAAATGCATGTATTTTCAGATGATGGGATAACATTAATACACAGACAGGCAAAAAATTCCACCCACTTTTAAAAAAATTGTATTTGTATATAATACATGGTAATTTTATACAATACTTATTATTTATTGAATTTATAAAATATTTTTTACCTTTAATAAGGTTTTTAACGTTTATTAAATGAGTCTTTGTTTAAAAATTGAAAATCAAAATGCTGCTAAAAAACATGAAAAAAAAATTGAAAAATAACCATTTTTATCCTAAAAGAAATTAATGACAGGATCATTTAATAGCGCGTATTTCCTCCTCTTGCCTTTATTACTTCTTGAAGACGCCTCGGCATACTTACCACCAGTCGGGAAATGTTCCTTTGATGGAGGTTAGCCCATTCTTCCCGAAGAGCCCTTTCAAGGTCCTGGAGTGTATCAGGAAGTGCTGAACGCGCTCTTATTTGTCTTCCGAGGTTATCCCTAAAATGCTCGACAGGGTACAAATGTGGAGAACGTGCTAGCCAGGCTAAGACCTCAATGTTGTGCTGATGAAGGAACGTCTGCACTATGCGAGCGACATGTGGACCTGCATTACCGTGCATTAGAAATGAATGATCGCTGATTTCCATGAGGATAGGCAACACATGAGGTTCCAAAATCTCATCTACATAGCGAGTGGCCGTCAAAGACCCTCCACGAACAACAACCAATTCTGTGCGGCACTACATTGAAATCCGAGCCCACGCCATTAAGGAACCACGTTGAAAAGGTTGGCTATGGGTGAAATTATAGGCTGCATGCCTTTCATTTCTTCTTCTCCACACCCTTTCACGCCCGTCTGGAGATCGTAGAGCAAATCTATATTCATCTGTAAAAAGTACAGCACACCATTCGTCCATAGTCCAATGACTGTGTTCTCGAGCAAAACCCAGCCGTGTAACTCTGTGAGTTCTGGTCAATTCTGGTCCTCTTACTGGGCGAAAAGCCATTAGTCCATACTCATTTAATCTTCTCCGAGCAGTACGTTCAGAAATTTGCACACCTCGAACTTCTTGGAGCTGATGAATCGCTTGAACAACGGTAAGGTGCCAGTTTCGTATAATTCCTAAAGTAAGAAACCAGTCATCCTGTGGTTCTGTGGCCCTAGGCCGTCCAGAACCGGCTCTTCTATGGTAAGGCCCAGTTTCTCGAAAACGCCTGACGGCATCTTGTAGAGTTTCATAGGGAACTCCGATGGCATTAGCTGCATATCTAATGGAACGTCCATCATCCTCAGCACGAAGAGGCATTTTTAAACTTAAAATTGAGACAATTAAAATATCGAAGTCGAAAATTAAGAAATTTGATGCACCAGAACGCAAATGATACTGAATAAACATTTTTAATTCCATGGAAAGTAAACATTGGGAACGACAGTCCTTTAATTGAATTAAGGATTATGGGTTACTATCCTCTATATTGACATTTCTAATTGAAAAAAAATACATATTTATTCATAAAAAAAATTGACCAATCCAAAGCAGAAATATTTTGAGATGAAAATATGAAAAAAACATGAAAAATTCAGGTGGGTGGAATATTTTGCCTGTCAGTGTCTATTTCAAGTTATTAACTTAGTTATATATTTACTTAAAAATGTTTTCCTTCTCAAACTTTGAGATTTGTATTTATACCCTCACCTTATTATTACATTTGTTACTAATAATAAATATTTGTACAATCTTTATAACATTTCCTTTCTCTTTTCACTATGTTTTTTAAATTTAATTTGGCATGATGATGTAATTTAACCTATTCCATTAAACATATGTTGATATATTTTCATTAGATGCCTGTGACAGGTATGTTACATGCTTACTACATACATACACCCGCAAATTCCATGGACATTGTTGAACTAACCGTTTAGTAAACGTGAAAGTTAAAAATTTCCAATAGTATATAATATGTACCATAATAACCACAATAGGCAAACATTCGATTTTATTTCAATTACTATAATCCATTATATAATGAAAAAATAAAGTGTGATATACCTCGAGCCAATCCACGGTGCAGCAATTCACTAGGGTTGGATAAATTCTTATCCTTTTTCTGAAACCATCTCCTATGGGGCTGAAGCATAGTAGAATGTGTAAATTTCTTTTGCATCTATCCCGGAAGAAAGAGTACACCCTGTACCTTGGATAATTTAGGTGTCTATCCCCACCTTGAGCTGCAACTCTTACACTCTAAAAATAAATTAAAACAAAAGTGAAAATACATTTACAAATTAATTAAAGATTTATGATATAGCAGCGATTATAATACCGTATTTTTGACTTATGAAAGAATATTTTTTATACATGTTTCAAAGTAAAACATCTCCGTCTAAACCTATGAAATATCTAAATATTTGACTCCAGTTTATTAGCCGGCCATATATATTACGGGCAAGTTCACTAGAGCTAGTTTGAGTGAACTTGTCTAGCCAGTGGGTGTGGGTAAGTTACGATTGAATCAAACTGGTTAACTCGCCCTCTCAGTACCTGCATGCAGGTTCCCTAGCCAATATAAGTAATATTATCCAAAAATAAAATACCTGCCAAATGACCTTACTGAGGCGTTTTTGGTTTTTATCATTATTCTCCAGGATCCATTACTGTTCAGCTCGATTCATTGAATGAATATACAGTAGGGAGCAATATGGATATCACATGTATATTTAATGAACTCGTTTGGGACTTAATTAGCGCAATGAAGGGAACATCATTCACAGTATTTATGCTTTTATCGCTGTAGGGTCGTCACGAGGGGGATGCCTAGTGACCCTAGCCCTGGTGACGAAGTGAGGGTTGATTAGGATATGACCTGGACATTGTTTCATGACGGGTCTTACTATCTGACTCCATATTTGATAGGTATGTGCCCCGACAATGCACTATCTTCAGGAGAAGATGTATAGGGTAGGTAGTTTGTGTGGTCTTGGAATGACCACGAATTCACAATCGGTATCTGAGGGTAGGCGAAAACCGTCCGGATCCCAAAGGCGAGTGTGAACCAGAGAGAGGCAGACTGGATTTCCGCGTTAGACACTACTAGGTAAAGTTTGTAGGGCCACGACAACCGTTGTCCACGAGGGAGAGGTCCCTCCCAAAGAGCTGCTAGTTTTAGTGAGACGAAGACAGAGAATCCCATTGGGAGAAGAGTGTGGGGTCTGACAAGGCCGGACTAAAACATAGCGAAGTTAGGAAGAGAGGTCCAGAAGCTTTCATAAATGAGAAGGCCAAGTCTTGAAACATCAGTGCAGCTGCAAAATAACCAGTTAGAGAGCCGTCGTGAGAATGATTTACAGGCAAAACCCCGGGTCTATTTATACTCGGCGTACTCAATCATGTGAGGTCTTATTGTGGCCAATGATATCCAGTTTGCGGTGGCGCTTTGTTCTCGGGGTGACTCAGGACTTGGTCTGGGTCGCTTGCTACCTGCTCTGGGTAGAGGGTAAGGGTTTCCAGCCTCTAACTAGTGTTTTATGCAGCTGCGTCTTTTATTGTTTACAACATTTACAATGACTTAAGGTTTGGTAATGTTATTTACATTTGTTTAAATTAATTTACAACATATATACAATAGAGTATAGGGTGATTTATCTTATGTAGTTAGCGGTCGCTACAATCACATATTTATGTGAAGTCTCTTAAAGATTGAAAATAAGGGAGGCTATTAGAGGGAAATATTTATTGTTATATGTGTATTGTAAAAGCTATCCACTTCAAGACACAGTGGTGAGTTTTGAGGTTTCTTCTAAAACAAATCTAAAGCGCCAATCATGAAAAATGAAATAAAATCACTAGCAAGGCGATCGACAACAAAAACTCTTCAGTTTCAGGTGCTCTCTCATGAAGTGGTTCTGGTTCATTTGGCAGCTGGAGGCGATACAAGTAGTTAATGGTGTTTTCCCATGAAGTAACTGTGTATATGTGTTTGTGATATGTGTGTATGGTATGCATGATATGCATGTGTATATAGTGTGTGTCAACTTCATGAACCCAGTTCACGAACGAAAAATAGAAAAAAAAAATAATGTAGTTCTTATTTTTGGTACAGTTGTTGGGTTGAGTATCCTGTACAACATGCTAAACATTCCCGAGAGTACGGAGAGAACACCCTGGGAGGAACTTCAAGGTGGAACAGGATGGGTATGGTGTTCTAAACAATTCATGGCGTTCTAAGCCACTGTACTAAAAACCAGAACTACATAATTTCGTCACTATGCCCTCTTTTGCCTGGACTAAGAGTGCAACTTCTGGATATGTTCAGACCGGATAGCTGGATAGATGGATAGCCGACCTACTGCCATGTGATCCATTCCCTTTAGAGCAATCTTTCTTCAGCTTTTTTTGCCTGTAAACATCTTTCACTCTAAAACGACGATTATTTATAACTTCAAGGATAATCCTGTTTGTAAATACAACGATTATCAAGCCTGATTGCATATTACAGCCCCATTCCTTTTATATCAGTTTATAAATACAGTGTATTTAATGTATTTGGTGATATGATTAACAGAGATCCTTTTTTAATAACACATATTAATAAATTACAGACCAGAAAATGGTTATACTAAACAAAGTTTTTTGGATGATGAATTTTCGAGTTGTAAAATTTAAATGTTGAGGTGGCTTGAATACTGAGGTTGTGTTCAAAACAGTATTAAAAAAAAAGTATTAATAAATAAATAGTTGGAAGAAACTGATTTCTATTTGTAATATCTTCAATAATTTTTCGCAATGCCAAAATACTTCCTGACAGTGTAATTGACATATTTTTTTTTTTTTTTTTTTACAGATTCAACAATTTTTACTAAGATAAAATTACAATCTGCCTTATTAGGCAATAAGTAATTGAGATAAATGTTACCATATTTACAATTCATCATTCACTCGCTCATTCATATAATATTTACAAACAGCCCAGAGACCCCCCAAGTCCACAAGGTTGTCACCTCCCTCGGAGCAATGTTTCCGTGTGAGTGCAGACAGCAAAGCACGTCTTCGTGTATTTGTGGATCTTGAGCCCCAGTGTTGGTGCTTTGCGTTAAAATCCCCACCCACAAGGAAACGATGCCCGATGGAGTCTAGAAAGGAGATGAATTGGGAATCGGAAATGGATTTATTGGGAGGGCAGTACATACACTAATAATTGACACATTTAAACGTAAAAAAAATTAAAACATTTACCTCAACGATTTCAACCATTTCGTCCAGCGCAAATATATTTGGTACTTCGCCTGTGTTTAGCAGTACGTCGATGTCCTGAAGGAAGAACTCTTCTGATGCTTGCGAGTCTCCAAACAAAAATCCATAAGGCCGGTTATCAATACCGGTGGATTTTAAGACAGCTTTGATATCATCATGCCATTCGTCAATACCTACAAAATATACATTAAATTTACATAAATAAAATAAAATAGAAAAGAAAAAAACTGTATTCCGGGACTAAGACTCCTAAGAACGACGTTAATCTTCAGATGACAAATTCTGGATGACATTTGGCAAACGTAATAAACTATATCATAATAAAAAAGGAAAAAAAAATAGTAATAACAAAAGTGTACACCTCTATGGGAATCATAGATAGAATAATAATTATGAAATAAAATTAAAATTGTTTAACTGGTTTTAGCAAATAAAGTCCACCTCTAAGAAACAAAAATAAAAAAAAAAAAAAAAAACAACTAAAATATGCAGAAATCTGTACAGTAAGACCTTCGATAAAAATATAGATACAAACTGGCAGCCAACATTTATCCATATATAGTAAACAATCAAATAATAACAATTCATACAAAAATAAAAATCTGGAAATAGAAAATAATGAATTAGTGAATCGTTACCTGACTAACGAGCGTCTCTTCGGAATAGTGTTTATAGAGCTTTGAAGGTTCTTAGGGATGAAGCGTGGTGGATATTAGGAGGTGGAGAATTCCAGATGAACTAGTTTTGCAAGAGGTTTTGAGACGTTAGAAAGTATGAAAAATGGCCAATATTCGTTTGGTGATGTAGGGTTAGGATTTTTTTATGGGTTGGACTACAGCTTTTTTTCCAAGAAATTGATAAAACTGACTTTTGAAGGGAAACATTGTAAATATTGAAAAGAAGAGGTAGGGTGACTGTAAGGCTTAGTATTATTAGCTTCACGGGGATCCCGTCAGGACCAGTAGCGTTAGTTGTTGGTCTCATTACGGAGGTAATAAGGTCCATGGGAGAGATATTTAACATGAAAATCATTATCATTATATGAGGGCACTCAAAAACTAAAGGATAAGGGAGGTGGTTGGGGTGGATTGATGAGACGGACACATAATATGAGTTTGCCTCATAAGATGAAACGGGGCACACCTCTGAGGAGGAAGCACCAGAGGAGTTACAAAGGGACAGTTTTCGAAGGAGTTCCCATTTGGATTTGGATTCAGGAGAGGGTTTTAAAAAAGAACTGCCGGACTGTCCCCTCCACCTTTCCGAGCTGGACTCCCATAAACACCACCACCATGATAGCCACAAACCAATTTCATAAAATAACCTAAACATTTACAGCTTATCCCTGAATGGATTTGATTAAAAATCAATTGGATCATTTTTACAGCTCCGTATGTATACTCTATTCCGTATGTCCAGATTGGCTCAAGTATAACTTTGTAAATAAGTAGTTTATTTTCTATTGAGAGATGGGATGTCCTTCGAAGTAGTCTGAACAGTTGTCCAAAGCGGCTGTTTAGGTCTTGTCTTTTTAGCCTCGTGTGTGGGTTCCATGTCAGTTTTTTGTCGAGATGGAAGCCTAAATACCGTACTGCCTCGGTTACAGGGAGAGGAATATAATTAAAATAAACTAGTGGACAAGTCTTGCGACAAAGGGTGAAGGTAATGTGGGAGCATTTTGCTTCATTAACTTTGATCCGCCATTGATTTCACCAATACTCGATCT
Source organism: Acanthosoma haemorrhoidale (assembly GCA_930367205.1). Lineage (NCBI taxonomy): Eukaryota > Metazoa > Arthropoda > Insecta > Hemiptera > Acanthosomatidae > Acanthosoma > Acanthosoma haemorrhoidale. The sequence goes on from OV884009.1 coordinate 46,334,235, forward strand.
CGTCAAGGTGTTTTTGAAGGTTATGGGATGCTATGTCGGGGTCTGGGTGGGATGACAAGACTGCAGTGTCATCTGCAAATGTGGCCAAGAAGGTATTGGGAGTAGAGGGGACATCAGCGGTGTATAGGTTATAGAGGATGGGGCCTAGGACACTGCCCTGTGGAACTCCTGCATTTATGGGATAGTAGTTAGAGTATTCTAAACCACAGCGGACTTGGAAGAAGCGGTTTGAAAGGTAGGACTGTAGGATTAGGAAAAGGGTCTGTGGTAAATGTCTTTTGAGCTTGTAGAGCAAACCTGCGTGCCAAACCCTGTCAAAAGCTTGAGCTATATCAAGAAAGGCAGCAGTGCAATACTCACAACCGGATCTTAATATTTATGACTGGCCAAATAACAATGATTTTGACCGGATCGAATCTTTCAGTCGAATGTATTTTCCCGGAGCTATCCCTGATTTATACTGGCCTAGTCAATGTGCACTTGCAGCCTAGCAAGATATCTGACCGACATTGTGTGGTGTCAGGCTGTGGTTGGTATTACGTCGGCTTAAAGTTATTAAAAATTATGGTTAAATATTTAAATCATTAGGATAAAGAATTAATTAAAGGTACACAACTTACCGTAGTGTTTTGTTATTTCAGGTGCGAATAATGGGATTTCGTAAATATAAGTGGCAAGTCTAACCAGTGAACGCCTCCCACATCCACTAATACCGACTAATAGGCCATGGTCACCGGGTATGGAAATGATACGGCAAATTCGTATCATATGCGAAACGGCATACCTAAAATTTAAAATGTTCCCTTTATAAAAAATATCTTTAAAATACAAACACAAGTGTATATTAGCATAAATAGTGGTAGAGCTTATGCATCTTATTATCTAAATTCGCTTTAATTACTTATTTTAAGTGCAGTTTAATGTCAAATTGATCATAACCATTCTTGCAGAAGGTCAAATTTCCTACAAAATTCATAAAAATATTTGTAATTACTCTCAATAGATACCGAGAAATGTTTCATTAACAATTTTAGTGAAAGTAGGCTGTAAAATGCAAATATCATCCTCAGTCAATATATTTGATACAGAAATGCTTTTTAATATTACTGTTGGGAGTAATTTAAAATATTTTGTATGAATCTTGTAGGAAATTTAGTCCTATCGCTTAGTAGTCTTCCTATTCTTCCTGCACCAGTGCTGTTGTAAACATTTTTTTTTTGTTTTCTAATACCTATCATCAATCAGTACAGCTGTATTTAATTTGAGTTCCCAATCTATTTCATGTTAATTACTCTCTTTATAACAGTGTTGGCGGGCGTGAAAAAAAAAACGGATTGTGAATTGAGACCATGTTAGCCTGATTTGTATTTTATTTTAGTTATATAAATAAATATTTTTTGTCAGTTATTTTAAATAAGGTCTCTCTTTCTTCTTAAAACCATCTTTAACTACCCCTTTTTTAATTTGACCATAGTACCATCCAAAAATACAAAAAAAAAAAAGAATAATATTTTAAACACTTACTTAAATAAGACTATATCAATCTTGTTCTTAGACGCTTTGTTATAACTTTCGAGAGAATTGTTCAAACTATAAAAAAGGTTATCGTGCGATACGACTTCCTCATATACTCTGTCTTCCTCATCTTCATCCGCATTCAATGCGGAAGTGAACAGAAGATTATCCATATGGTGGGTTTTGACCTGGAGCAAGTGAAAGATTGTTATAGTGCAAGAAAAACACCAAATAGAGCCTACAATTATTCTTGATTTTGAAGAGGTACCAATTAATCAAAGAGAAAAATAATTTTAAAATAAATGTTTTTAATCAACGCAAACTGGACAAATTTTGAAATTCACAATGAGACTTGACAGTACCATTTCAAAAATAAAAAAATAATCTTTAATATTAATTGTACACGCTTGCCAGTTCATTATTTGTCCAATCATTAGGAAATTTAACATTGCACATTGGATATTGCAAAACTATTTCATGAAGGCAAAACTTTTTTTACTATACATAATTAGTATATGAATGATTATTATAATGCTTATTATTCTATGTCTTAAAATATAAAACTTAATAATAAAGTTTCAAATTACTAACTGTGTTTGAATTAAATATAAATTCACGATAACTGATGTAAACAAATATAAAAAAAATTAATTGGTTTTTAGTAATCTATAATTTGCAATAGTGAAAATACCTTGCAGTGGGTTACCAAATTGAGTGTGAAGCTGAATTTTCTTAGGCTTCATTATTATTTATAATGTAACTGTTTACTATGTGTTATTGTGCAATTAAAACTAATACTTAATTATAATAATGTATTATTATTGAATATCGTCGTCGTTTCGAAATCTTACATACGTAATTTCTATGTTATTTAAACGTGGATATATCCACCTCAAAGAAAACAGAAGAAAAATAAGGGAGAAAAAAATTCGATCGTGTATCGATTTCTATGTTTCCAATGGTCTAGAATCTAACTCAACTGTCTCCGAACCGATATATTGAGTCGTTCTATCGTTATGACCGATTTCCCATTTAGATTGACCTCTGTGATATGAATTTTGTACGATTATTAATCTCGGTGGTTAATTTACGACAACGAGTAATAAATAAGCGGGAAGTTGATATAATAAGTGGTTTTACAGATTTGTTTTGTGCATATTTTGGTGCAAAAAAACATATCAATTAGTACATACTATCAAACTTTATCTTTTTTTTTTTTAATTGATTAATTGAATGACGGAGGCTCAATCAAACCCCCATTTTGAGGTCAATTACAGTTCTTTGCAGTTTAATGTTTGCAGCTCTTTCTTAGGTTCGGTTTTAAAAACCCGACTGTATCTAGCGAATTTTGGAAGGGCACCTCGGCGAAAGTATCCGTAATTTTATCGTCTCTAGAGTGACATTCCTTATTCGACAACATGATGTTTTGTAGCTGGGAAATATTGGGGCACCCGAAGTTTTTGGCTGCATTTCTGATCACTTCATAGTGGTAGTTAGTCAGTTTAGATTAAATAAAAACATATAACGCTACATCGGCACTGACAACTGTACGATGGTGATTACAACTGGAGGAGGACGCTGCCTTATTTATTATGGCCAGAGGTTAGGATGCGTGAAAACTGCAAACGTTCCTCCGCTAACTTCTATGGCCACTATCTTTGACGTTCCAATCTGGCCTTCCACAACAAGTATGCCAACGGGAAGAATCATCGTCAACATCCGGAAAACTGAACAAATTTTCCATCCACTCATTGAACTTTTTACAGAAAACATTTCGATCCGTATTTACTGATTTCAATTTTATATTAAAACCTATTTTTAATGACTCGACAAATAAACATGCACCTCCTGATGATCCTCATCAATGTGAGTGAACGTTTTCTGTATTAAAATCTCCAACGATTCATTTTTCGATAAACATTCACAGAGATTAGTTTATTTTATCTCCGACAAATTCAATAATGAAACCTACCTGTACTGTCAATGATTATCATATATATGAGGCTAAAGTTGAGTAAACAATGCTACATATCGACAATTTCTTAATATTGTTATTATTTATGTGTGTTCTTTGAAACGGTGTTGGCAGTTCAAATTCACAGGGCTATTATATGACCCTATGTAAAATATAAATAAACCATTCCAAAGGCGGAGTACAATTATAAATTACATTTCAATAAGATTTATTGCCCAACCAGTCCATTTATTTTATACTCAAGTACTTATACAAATATAATACTACGGTATATAATTTTAAAAACGAACCTCTGAGTTAAGCAAATTTTTAAAAAAAAAATTATGAATGTTTAATAAAATGTACGATCTCCCACATTTAAGCGGTGTTTACATACTCTAAACATTTTTTTAACGCAAAATGACAACATTATTTTTATTTCAATAAATACTTCGTATAACATTTTCAAGGACTTATGTTACCTTCGTGTACCTTAATATTTTTTTTTACATTTACTGTTTATCAATGTTAGACATCTACAAAAAATTATTAATTAAAATAATGACTTCAGTACCTCCTTATTTTCTTCATCGTGTGTGATACCATCCAGCATGACATCGAAGTTCTCCTTGAGTTTACGTTTGACGATTTCTTTCATGGCAGCGAGGAACATTTCTCTGTCCGATTCTTCAACGAGCCTGTCGTAATAGACTCTTAGCGTCTCATGAGTCCACATACTAAAATAACGTAATTAGGGTGGATAAAACGTAGCCATTTCAGAAACAAAGTGATAAGAAAATTTTAGAATAGTGAAAAATATTAAATAAACTAAACTTTCTTACCGGACGAAATTTTTCTTTTCCGACGGAGATCCCTTACGGAGAAGTAAGTGTCCCTGTATAACTCGATTGATATCACGAATGTTGAAAAGGTAGTGGCATTTTTTTGGCGTTGGTAACAAATTTGCGAGGGACCATTGGAACATAGAGAGCGTTGCTTCAACTATATCACGAAGCACCTGTATGTAATCGGTGGAAAATCCACGTTCCTGAAACAAAAAGTTTAGCTTATAAAATAATTACTCAGATAATGACATCAGCTTTCCTGTGTATGCATGTTCCTCAAAATCATCCACCACTGTGCCATAGAGGCAGAACAGAGGTTGGCCCTGCCATCATGCGGCAAGGGGAAGAAACTAGTTTTGAAACCTAGCCCGAGGAAGGAACATCAGGAGGTAGAGAATTCCATTAGTGGAGCAAATGAGGAAGAAACAACGATATTTTGCCGTTTTGTAGGTGGGAATATAAAGGTCAAAGATACAGGATCTTGCGTTCCGGGAATAGAATGAGGATTTGAACTGTAGAATATTGTATTGTATGGTGACGAGAATTGCTTGATGGCTTGGAAAAGAATGAGCAAAGAAAACATTGTACACAAAGGGGGGGGGAGCCTCGAAAAGTTGAATTATTGGCAAGAACCAGCGACTTCCTAAAACTAAGGTAGGACTAATGTGTAATTGTATTCTTACCCTGTAGCTCGATATCATTGTTTCAGAAAAAATCTTCACCATACTTTCATCTTTTAACGTGTTTAATGCAAACAGGGAGAAATGTCGTAGAAACCTCGCATATACATCTTGCCTGCTTCCTCCCGGTAACCCCATAGCAGCGATAATGTAAACGTTTTCTAGTAATATCTGATGTAATGATTCGAGGTCATACCTGGAAAATGAAGAAAATAAAAGTTTAGACTTCACATAGACGTAAAGAAACATAGCAAGCAAGCGAAGACTTGTAAGTTCATCTTTATTTGGATTTGGAGATAAGGTACTACACGAGAGGTGGTACTACACGAAAGAAAACACTGCAGTTTTGTTTTGGTTTCAAGAATTCATGATGATGTTTCATAGAAGAAGATAGTTGGCCATTAATATTTTTCAACGAAACAAAAGGTGGTGTAGGATACCATCGATCTGGCCAAAAAACAAAGTTTTTATTAAAGTGATACCAGACGTATGTCTATTTTAGGTGATATAAAGGCAACGGTAATATATTTAAAACCAATATCAATAAAATAAATATTAAATATTTCGTTTTTGCAAGAACTAATGTGATCGTGGATAACAACTTAAATGGAAAGAACTCAAATTCCATGGATCCTGCATAAATAAGATAATTCGTTCATAGGATTATCCGTAAGGCCAGAAATTTCAATGGGACAAAAAGCTGGTGAAGGTCGTTCTGCGGATTGTGGTTTAACCGAGAGTAATCCACAAGTGTAATCAGGTGTAATAAGTGGGCTTTTGTATCATTCGACTGTGTGTCAAACGTTTTGAGGCATAATGCTATTTATCAATTTCAATTATTAAACAATACATAAGCACAAAAATCTATTAAATTATGGGTAAATATTTCCCTTCACTCTGAACTGATTTTAAACTATTATTTTGTATAGAATTTGAAGTTTTTTAAATAAATATTAGTGTTTTTTTTTATTATTTGTTTACAACTATGCTGTCATAAAAAGCTGAAAATTGTGGAGGACAAGTGTACCCCCCACGTACCTAAACATGTGATAAAAAATAACCATTATCGAGGGCTAAATAATGGGACAATACTAACCGCTACTACTACAGATAATTATTATTAATAATAAGTGTAACAAACATTACTTACCAAAATCCGTAATCGAAAAATTGTCGAATGAGCTCTAGCGGAGGTTGAGCTCCGTAAATCTCTTTTTCTGGCATGTTTATATCATCACCGAATATTATAGCTACCTTGTCGCCAGTTGGGGCAAATAAACCTTTCCTCTTTCGGATTAAGTTGGATAGCACGAGCTCCTGTTGACATCACTTTGATATGTACAATGTCTTAAGTAGAGCTACTAGCAAACAATTTTTCAAAAAATTAAGTAAGTATACGGTAATTAATAAAATAAGTCCACTAGTTTAGTCCTTTCTAACGCTTTTATATTTTTATTTTAAAATTTAGAAACCCAATGTTCTCACCAGTGTGTTCAAGATAACGAATGAAATTTTAACCGGGGGTCTAATATGATACTGGGAAGACATTAAAAATATAGCCCCATCTGTAAATTATGATTGCCATTGATTTATTACATGCAATAGACAAATTTTATATACAACTTTCTTTTTACAATTTTTAGTTGCCTATCAAATAAATAAAACAATATTTACTGTTGACATAAACACCATATTCCCAACTTTAAATCAACAAGTGTTTTTATTAGATGACATTTTCCATGATAATTCTATTTGATGCCCCAATGGCCCTAAAGCTAAAAGCAATCCCATAAAAAATGGATGGTCGTTAATAAATTAATTATCATTAAAAAAAATTTCTCATCATACTGAGTAAGTACCAAATTTATTTTGACGCCTTACTAATAATATGCATATGTCGAGACTTGAATGACTTAAGTTACTCGCAATTTCAACGCAGCCCTGGGTTTCATACAAAGGTATCAAAGTACGGATCGATGTTTTACTTGGTTCCCTTAGAGTGCTAAAATTTTAAATAACCCCATAAAAAATTATAGCTGAAAATATAGGAGTTGCCTGATTTTTAGTGCTGCCCTCCTAAACTATTGTTTATTATAAAATAGGCGGGTGTCGTTAAGATCAATTACCAAATTAGAATGTTTAATTTTTGAAAAATATTAGTGAATTCGTGATAATAATAAAAAAAAAAATTAACTACCCACGAGGAGATCTTTTTAATTTCAATATATTACCGGGTGGTTCTAAAGGTAGAATGAAGTTATCATCTGATTGGGATTTGTTGCGTCCTATTTGGCATAAATCCTATCACTATCAACCCGGGTGTACTGTCAAAAACCAGAAAGGTCAACTAACAAATTGACCTCTCTAACTGTCTAACTGTTCCAAAATATTTACGTTGTTATAAAGGTTGTGGCCTAATGGGGAACACTTGAGGCTTCTCTAAGGATTTTATTTTGAGAGTTCAATTCAATAATAAGTGGAGAGTTCTAACTAATAATTTTACACTTTGTTTTTTTCAATTTGTACAATTTTGTACTATATTTAATACCCAATCGATTTCGAATAGATACTGTAGGTTTTTGGTTAATAATTTAATATGTTTATAGCACAAAATTCTTCCTAGATTTAGAGTACTGATGAATACATTACCTGAATCTTGTTGCATGACACTGTAGCTGTAAATGTCAACAATGACGGCATGAAAATTTCCAAATTAATACCATTTAGAAACAGGTCTTTGATGCTTGTGGACTTCCCAGTACCGGTCGGTCCTGTCAATAAGAACGGTTTTTTGCAACTGACAAGCACCTCCATAATGGTACGAATTCTGAAAGAGGTATAATAAAAATACAGTCGATCTTATCAAGCGAACAAATTTGATTCTTAATCTATTCAAACAGTTTTTTAATTAATAAAAGCATCTTACTTTAATGTGTCAGTTGTTGGCACAATATTACTGCTACCGGTTGTTGGTTTTTTGTAATCTTGGAGCGCGGATTCGAAATTCAACCACATGCCTGTCCCAAAATATTGGAAGGCGTTATCTTCGATTAAACCATTAGGAGGTATGTTTACAGTGATTTCTTCATAATCTGAAGGCCAGTTTTGATGCTCTATAAAGCATAAAAAACCAAATTTTAATTACTTTTGAGTACAAATTACGGGTTTATAAGTTATTATAAGATCAAAAGTTATAAAAATACATGTACAGTCTTAGCAACCAGAACTTGGCAGACATTTTGGTTGTTAAATGTCCTATAAATTATTTCTCATTCGTTTTATTTTACCCACTTTTAAATCCCTATTCGTAAAACAAGGTAATTTTAACACAAAGGATGTCTGTCTCTAACTACATAAGTTAAATCACCATATTATTCTATGGTGCATATATTGTAAGCAAAGTAAAATAACATGAACTAAATATATTATAGACAAAGGTAAATAGCATGAACAAAAATAAATTATTATAAATCTATTAGCAATAAAGAAAGGCAGAAGCAAAGTAACACTAGACGGGTCTACATCTGTCAGTCATAAATCTAAGAGACCCTTACAGCCTCCCGGCCTGCGGGATACCCTTAACACATTGCACAGAAACCGCAGGTACTGAGTAACCCTTTCAGCCTCCCGGCTAATTACTTAACACATGCAGGGACGCAGGCACTAACCAACCTTTTTTCAGCCTCTTCTAGACAGGCTGGTTAGATACTTAACGGGCATAGCCCCTGAAAACCAGTCTTCCGCGACCGTTACTCAGTGATACTTTGATTCTGTTCGAACTCTGAAAATTTGACTTATTCTTTATGAAACCTATGTACCTCTTCTCTTGAACATAGTACATTGTCGGGGCGCACACCTATCAGAAACGGAGTCAGATATTAACGCCGACATGGAACGATTGTCTAGGTTATAAACTTGAACAAGCCGCACTTGTCACCAGGGCTAGGGTGATTAGGCACTCCCCTAGTGACATCCCCGACAATGTCTTCCTAAGCTACTTTTATTTTATTTCTAAAGTAACTCCTTATCTTTTCGTTCCCTTGAAAACCTTGAAGGACCCGGGTCTTCAATGCAGCAGTAAGTCGTCTTCCCCATTGCAGAGGATTACCTTTCAACCTAAAAATCACTGGTCGACCTTCAACGCCTTCTGTCTCTGTCATCCTCCGTGCAGAAGATTGCCTTCATGCAGTTCTGCATTCATCATATCGGATTTTAAAACGTTTTTTACTTTTAACACAGAATTTAAGCTGTTTGAATTTTTATTTCCACTCCACCGTTTAGAGTTTTCTATTAAAGTACATTTCGCTGTAATTTTTAATAATAGATATGCTTCTTCCTTTTTTATATCGCCGTTTATTGGAGGATGGAAAAATAAAGATTTTCTATTCTATCTATATGTGGAACAGTGAGCAGCAATATGTGCAGTTCTGCAATTAAGGTTTTTGAAATGATGTTTAGATATCTCCCAGATATTCAATGGTATCGGGGCGATCCGTTGTGAGGTACTATCGACAATCGGTCATCCTTAGTAAGCCGCTTGGGGCTGCTACAAAGGCGGTATTACATTTGCCGAATTCTCGGCCTAGTAGATGCAGTGAACAGTATCCACGTCGTATCCTCACGGCCGAACAAATAACTGCTCAAACTGTTTACTCCCCTGGGTTCTTTATTCGTTATTCACTCGGTAATTGTTCTTCAGAGAAGTTAGGAAAGCAAAGGATTATTCAATTTTTGGCAGTATTTTCGATACAGGCCGAGTAACAGGTCCTCCTCCAGGTTGGTTTCTCGAGACTGTAGACCTCTCATTTATTTTCCACAATATTTCTGGAATTATTGTTTCCAGCTAATGTAAGAATTTTATTTTTAATTTAGTTCTTTATTTTTTTTTCAGATATTATTTATATAAATTTATTTTGTTTTAATATATGTGATTTTTATAAGTGTGTGAGTCTGTGTAATAATAAATACCTTTAGTTGCTTACTTAATGAGCTCCTCTTTTAACAGGTTAAGCACCATGTCACTCGCCGGCGACTGACACAATTAAATAATAACTCGCACTACTCTTTTGAAAAATTAATTATGTTAGATACATGTTAAATTATTAAAATTATTATGTAACAGATATTTTTCCTAACTAAACGACAGCTATAAGCACAGTGAGTGGAGTAGGGAGCAGCAGCAGTTCTTTAAGGGGTATTTATACTAAACAGGAAAGTAAGTGACATAGGAGATTTTAGTTCGTCCCAATTGGATTAGCTCTCAAAAGAAAATTTTAAATTGATCAATTGTTAGTTTTAGTTGGATATGAAAATGAATAAAGCTAAAAATTAATCGAATTCAAATTAAGATCAGAGAGATTCAATAAAATTAGATATAAAATTAAAAATGAGGAATATGTATGCACATTGCTACTTAAAACGAAATATTCACGTAACTGATCAAGTGTAACCAATTATAATGTATTGAGTGCAATTCAATTTGCCTATTCAATAGATTTGTTTTACAATGTTGGTCTAGCGCTGTTTGATACAATGATTTGAAGGTTTGCAACAAATATATTAGATGGTTAGAGGAGAAGAATGCAAAGAATTGTTTCCTGAAAGAAAGGCTTTCATCCAAAAAGAGTTTAAAAGAAAAATTCTTCATAGTGGATAAACCAAAAGCTGTTTTTTTGAAAACTTTTTTTTTTGAAAGTTTAATGTAAGTCAAATTCATACAATGAATGTATATATAAAAACCGGTAAATAACTGTTGCTTGATTTATTTGTCCACGCGGTATTTATTTAGTTATAGAAAATATATATCATTTCACTTACCAGACCATAATTCCTTGTAAAATGCGTCGAATTTCACCCTAGATGGGGTGTCTAATGTGCCGCCAATCCCCCAAAACACTGCTGTCATCATGGTTGCTTGGACCCATGTTGAATAGTATTCAATATCCTCTATCTCTTTTTGTCCTGGGCGGTCTAATGCGCCCCTGAGCATGCCGACGAAAATGTCACAAACAGTCCTAAAAATAAATTTAAAATAATCGTAGTAATAAAATAAAAATTAAACTTTATTCTGGGACATCAGTCCCCTAAGAATTACGAGCCACTGGTCACAGAACCACACTCTGGCCAATCGAGACATATCATCAGCGAATTTTCTTTTAAATAATAACGAAACAAAAAAAAAAATATTTATTTTGATAACTTTCAAAAAATTTGAAGGTAGTGGAAGAAGAAATTTATAAAGACGGAATTTGAAAAGGGAAAAGAAGAACGGAATTCAGCACTAAATGTTATCTTCAGTCACTTTGGAAAATACATTTTAAATAAATAATAAAATATCCATTGATAAATATATATATGTTGCCCTACCGTATATGGTAGCACACACTTTTATGCTTTATTTTAACAAATAATGTTTTGAATTCAATTTTGATCAGGATGACATTACTTGTTTGACTCTACCGTTTTGATTTATTAATCAGACTCTCCTTTAAATGAATTGGCATTTAAGTTAAAACTAAAATAAAATATACTACCATTAATCCAACTTGATTTTTGTCCCCAATTGGAGTATCACCAAACCAAGGATTATTACCCAGTCCTACAAATAATGAGTTTCAGTGATTCCAGAACAAACATTATGGAAGTTCTGGATGTAGCATTTGAGTCTGAAGAGGTTTTATGAATGATGGAGTTTAGAAGATTAGGTTTGGAAGAGGAAAATCTCCAGGAAGTAGTGCCATATTATGCCATATAGGAAGTATTGACCGAGGGAAGTAGATATTCTGATTCATCATAGCGCTGCCAAAAGAGAGTCTTGGGATCTTAAATACATTGGTTTGGTTTAGATATTTTTGGATTTTAAGAGTAACAGTTAGGAGATCTAAAGGATGGAAATAGAGGTATATTTGGGTATCAACAGCGTAAAATTAGAAATAACAGGTTTAAATGTGGTAGTGGAGCTCAGCAGAATAGACCTAAGAAGATGGAAGAGGCCTCAACATTTCTTCTTAATATAAGGAAAGTTAAAAAAAAGAGTTTAATGGGAACTTGAAAGAGTGCGGTTGGTCAGACGTGAAGGACTGGAACCATCGTACTGCTCTGTAAGCACCTTGGATACTTTTCAAAAAATAGTGTTATTTTCAGAGCTGTCATTCACCATATGTTTACTATCCTTTAAACATTTTTTTAATGTTTTAATACGAAGAAGAATTATTTACACACACTTAAATTTATGTGTTATTATTTGTATGTTATGGCAGTAAGAAATCGTATTAATATATATAAATATGATATAGAGAAAATTTTAGCTTGGTATTCAACCATGCGTTCTTTTTAACAGATCTAACCAAAATAAAACCCTTTTTCCGTTATGAATAGTGAATGTTTGATGTAGCATCAATATGTAACAAATGGATAATGGTGTTTTTATGAAAAATTATAAAATATTGCTCAATGAAATATGTTTATACCTCCATTACACGTCATACGGTACTGAAAATAATGAATTTCAGAGATTTCAGGACAAACAGTTTCTAAAAACATCAAACAAATACAAACATTCCAATCCAACGCCCTAAACTGTAGTCAGCACTCTTTTCTGCATTACATTACAAACTTATCCCTTCACTTTAGAATTATCAGTTGTGGAAAGACAATAAAGCTGTTGAATATTGAATGTTTGATGTAGCATCAATATGTAGCAAATGGATAATGGTGTTTTTATGAAAAATTATAAATCATTACTCAATGTAATAGATTTATACCAGAAGAAATTATCAGTTGTGTAAAGACAATAAAGCTGTTTATGTAAATTAGCTAAGTTTATGATAGGTTAGCACACATAGCAATCATTGTTTAAAAAAACTTACATAACCATATTGATTTCGCCGGCAAATGTAAGTCGTTTTCCATATTTTTTCGTATACTCTAGACAAGGGGGTAGCAGCCACTCAAGATACTTGATGAAACGTTTATTATCCCCGTGGTGCCACTCATTTGGTATCGTGTTATTCCAAGATTCAACAAAAGGTTTCCAGCCTAATGTTGCAGACTCCATGTAAATCATCCCGCACCGGGAAACAGTAGCAGGCGAAGCCTACAATAAAAAACGCTTGTAAAAATTAGGATTAGTGAACAAAATAAAGGCAAATTAATCGTTTTAAAATACCTGAACTAAATCCATAACTTCGAAGATCATAGACATGACTGGAGTCATTTGAATAGTTTCTCCTGAATTCAGGCAAAGTTTTTTGTTGTCGTCGAGAACTGTATTCATATTCTCAATCCATACAGCATCGACGGGTCCATCAAAAACGACCCATTTTCGGTCACTTGTTGTTTCTCGAGCAAAATCTCTACAAAATGAAATTAAAAAAATTATTTTTGGTTTGATTAGTTCACACACTACTAAAAAGCATGAATACAATACTATGAAACGGCAACCTTTACTACACAAGAGCCGTGGTGGAAAAACCCCATCCCAGGCGCGACATTGTGCAGCAGTAAAGCTGCCAAGAATATAGCCACTCTCGGCCATACTGTCACCACCGTGTGACACACTGTGTGAAGTGTTGAGTTCAGCACAAGAGCAAGCTTTGCAAGAAGACCCTCCGGTAAATTACAAAGGCTGAGGAACTAATAAAGTTCTGAAGGGCCGCCTCCAACATCAACGTCATCCAGACTTAGATCTGCGTAAACCTAGAAGCGTTCCTGCCAGAGACGTGCAGGGCTCTGTATCATATGGCAACAACTTGTTAGGGGCTCTGAAGACAATCCGAGGCTCTACCTCATCTTCTTTCTCATGGTCTACAACCACACCATATAACTCAACCTTACATACCTCAAATACTCTTTCTTCAAACACCACAGTTCTCACTACCCTTCTTCCCTCCTTTCTTGCCGATTTCAGAACTCTCATCACTCTTCTCATATCACTTCTCACAAGCCTCGTTTCCCACTTCGTTCCTAGCTCTTATAATTGATTATGACATCTCAAAAATCCCTAACTATCCTCTTTTGGAATGCCAATAGTGTTCAAAATCGCACAAACGATTGCCAAGTTTCATTACATGAAAAACATTGACGTTGCACATATAACCAAAACGTGGCTAAATGGTAACATACCCTTCAGAATCCCACAAGTTTACCAAACAGATCACCCTGATGGTACCTCACAGGCTATTACTACTGTCCTCTTCCATAATTCCCTTCCCCATCACGTCATCCCATTGATTACCCATGATTTCCTACAAGCCGCAGCTATTTCTATCTGAACATTTCCCTTCCACCTCACTATGGCAGTAGTATATTGTCCACCTGACAATTCTATTTTAAAACACAATGTACTTCCTTTCTCAACTCAATTGGACATCATTTCCTTGAAGATGGAGATTCCAATGCAAAGTGCCTATAGTGAGGTGATTGATTTTCTCTCTGCATTTTTATCCAAAACCCCTATTATTTTCTTTCCTCATACTTCTATTAGCCTACATATTCCAAACGAAATCCCTAAATCCTTGATTTTTTTCATCTACCATAAATTAGGAACGATAGATACATTCGTCCATTGCATAGCTCAATGACTTCTCGTCCTATCATACTCCTTTACTCCTTACAATTTCTAATCACCCAATCCTCAAGCTACCTCATTCTTCATTTATTGGGGGCCCAGTTGACTGAGACCCCGTGAACTTTTAACTAATTTCATTGACCTCAGTTAACCCTCATTATTTTCGTACCTCAATCCAACATGGAATGCTTCGAATCCTCGACCCTATCCGAACGTCCTTTAAAAAATTCTTTAACTCAAAACCTACTTGAACCTATCTACATCAAACGTCGATCCAAAGCCTAACAATAAAGAACCCGACAACACTCCCAATCACCGCTGTTACAATCAAAACTGAAAATTACCTTCCGGTCCTAAATGTTTAATTCTTACCTATCCTCTTTATCTACTCTGGACAATTATCTGAGCCCTTCCTCCTGAAATCCAGAAAAAGCATTATGTATTGCATTCACCAAATCTTGACGGTGGGTCATGGGCTGCGTTAGACGTTCAAAAATCTTGAACATTCGAACAGCACCTTGCCGTTATTTTTACTCTTAATCCTAACCAGCTAAATCCTTCCCATGCAACTTGTATGGTCCCAACTATTTTTTTTATTATTTTTTTTCACTCACGTGTTAATTATAACGATTAATTTTATTTTATTTGTTAAAAGAAAAACCAAGATTGTAATATTTTGTTGTATTGAGATGTATAATTAGGAATTAAGGTTGTTTACGTCTAAGCAAGTGATAAGGTGAACTCTAATGCGAACAGCATCGACTTTGTTTTGGCATTGCGGATCAACTCCGATCGTCATCGAATTACTGGCTCAGTTCCCTGAAAGTTGCGAACCAAGAAGGACCCTTGGAAATTTTTTGATTGATGATGACCCCACATTCACACTGCTTCTTCATCGCTGACTGTACACCGGATATCCACCACCCACCCACGCTACCAATTGTTTGGAGAGTGAACATCGCGAAGATTTTTTTCTTCTCCACTTTGGGATCTCCGGTAAGAGGTTATTTTGCTATTACACACACCAGTTATCTCCGGATTCAGCTCACACCATCCTTTTACTTGCGAGAATAGAAGGCTATTGACTTTTGGTAATTGACACTATTAAATTTAGTAAATATAGGATTTAATTTATTTTTATTTATATTAAAGCGTAAAGACATTTATATTTTTGTTATCTATGTTTCTTTCATTTTATTTTTAGATTACTAACCCAGTTGCTAACATTACTTTTTTTTTTGTTTATATATACGATCATTACATATGTATTGCCATTTTATAATTTTAGTTTTTTTGTATCATCTTTCCTCGATTATATTTTGTGTACACAATCTTGTTTTTTTCTCTCTCTCTCTCTCTCTCTCTAGATAACCAATAGTTTTTTTTATTTTCCTTTTGTTTTTTGTTGTTTTTCTGGTAAATGTAGGCAACCATTCTTGAACTTTTTTGCTGAATTTCACAGCCGGTAATTTGCAAGGGACAGAAGTTTGGCGACGTAATTTTACTAGCCCCTTCTTCCACACAACTAATGTTAAAGAATTTGTTACTCCTCAGGTAATGAAGGTAATAACGGTAGGTAGTCAATCCCCCTCTGAGGTCAAATAACCCTTAAGCGACCTACCCCTCCGTAAAACCTATGTCATTAGTGCTCAGATTCCTTGACAACTCCTACCCAAAGTAGTCGTAATCAGACCTTATTCATCCGTATTCAGGTGATTGATACTATAGGTATTTGTAAACATATTACTAATAATATAATATTACTAAATTGTCATAGAAGTAATATAAAAGAAGAAATAATTTTTGAATATTTTGTGACTTGACGGCGAATGTGCGTGGCAGTCTACGTGTAAAAAACGATATGATTGAGTTACCAAGACCGATACAATTATATAATTGATTCATACCTGAACACCTTTGCAATGATCCCATCTGACCATTCATGGGACACAGGATCAAACTGGCCATATAACTGCCCCATTGTTACTGATTTGGGGTTTAAAGTTTGATATTTCGTGACTGCGTCCTTATTGTAAAGCTGGAACTCAAGCGTAAGCGCTTCACATAGCACCTGTAAGATAAATATCATGTAAATCCGTATTCAGTCTTGATAACGGATGTTTATTATTGTTTTAATAATTACCTTGAGTGTAGAACTTTTCCCACTGAATGGATCACCAACTAACATAAATCCATGTCGGACTAGCATCATTTCATATGTTTGCACAATTTTGATTAGAAATGCATCAACTGGCTGCAAATTTCTATTTTGGCATACCTGAAATTATGAATAAATTATTATGGAGTTATCTACTAGATCCAAAGCTAAGTTCTTTGACAGTGTTTTTTTCATTAATGATTTTGAGGATATGTAGGTTAAGGGTAGCAACCCCGTCATCAAGCCAAAACTGCTGGTTTCTCCTAGCCACAATAAAATTTCACTTATGTACAATAAGTGTTAGAAAGGAATGACAACCTGTATTCAAACCCCGAATGAGATACGAATTCAAGGAAGGACTGTCGGAGAGAGGAAGGTGGGAGGGGGGATAAGGGATTTATAATAAGATTTGTTTGCTTATAGGGTAAATAATTGACACAATATAATTAACAAGTATATAATATCACCTGGAAATCGTATTTAGGTTCAAAAACCTACCTATTATTCATGGTGAAAGAGGGATTGGTGGAACAGCGTAGCTGTACTACCAAGAGATGTTTTATCTAGATGCTCCGTTGGGTAGGGTAGGTATTTTGGATATTATGTTCCTGGCAGTTAGTTCCTGTTGTTAGCCTATAAGTCGAAAGACTTTCGTTGATCTTTACCATATTTAATTACACATAACTATCATACTATCAGACAAATTGCGACAAAGAGGGCTTATTGAATAAATTATATGGAATTATTACTTATAATAGAAGGAACTTATGAAAACAATAACAATAAATATATACATATAGCATATATGTATATAAATGCCATATTTTATGAGGGATTAATGCTTAATCTATTAATGCATTTTATGTGGAAACTGGTGTCTACTGCTAGATAAACTACAAAAGAAAATCACAGACTGAACAGAAAAAAAACTATAAATTGTCAATGATTTATATTTATACTACATTATTAAAATAAAAACGACGAAATTAACCAACAAACATTAAAATGTAATGTAAAACCTTATATTGATGTGCTAAGAAAAGAAAGCTCCAAAGTAAACAAATCAAAACAAAACTTGAGATAACTATATAACAAACAAACAAAAAAATGTATTAGCTTATTGAAAAATTTGTAGGATGTATGAGTAGATAAGTAGTGATTTGCCACTTTTTGGCTGCATATAATGGCGCTCTATAAACATATGAATTGAATAGCATTTTGTTTTGTGCGTAGGTCCACTTTTAGTCTCCATAGGATGGAGTTAACTTTACTTATGATTTGACTTGATTTATTAATTTTTTCCTCCATGTCATTGGTGCAGCTGATCTCTGACCAATGGCGATCTGTCTTAATATGCAAAATCGTTACAAGCTTATAACTCTTTTTTTTTTTAAGAGTTAACGGAATAGAGCTATGGGGGACAGCAAAAAAGTCGAACATCAAGCGCATCCAATCCTTTCAATCAAAAGTCCTGAGAGCAATAGTAAATGCCCCTTAAAAAAGTAGAAGATTATTATTGCTGGTAACGAATGCTAGATATACATATCCCTCTAATACGTTTCACATAATAAATGAGGCATCATTTTCCAAACCCACTATGATGGCCCGGTCACAGGCGACTGTAGTAAATAGATTACAGCTTTACTCACCTTCCATTAATCACTAAATCTAGGAAGCCTACTTCTCACTAATTAATAAAATATGTAAATATAATGATAATCACCTGTTTTGTGCAATTTAATAACTCGTCGTAAGAAATTGGTTTTAATGATGTAGTCGGAAAAAGGTCTCTTATGATTCCTTGAAACAAAGGAACATCATAATTCAGAAATTTGGGTAAGTTTACGTCGTTTATAGCTCTTAATATCAACGATTCCTCTGACGTAGTTGGAAATCGTAATTTCAAATTACCGGCTGTTGATAGAACAGTTTTCACTGCTCGCATCCCTGGAAAAATATGTAATTAATTCGAAATCATACTAATTTCAATTATAATTAGTTCAATATTTGGATGTATACAGAGGGTTATATACAAATAAAAAATATTGTGGCAGTTTTTTCGTTACATATGATATTTGTTTTTAGAATTGAATGCAATCTTTATTGCGATAAAATTATAATATGCTTTGTATTGGGCAATAAGTAACTGTGATCAATGTTCTCATTTATACCATTTATATACCAGTCGCTCATTCATACAGTATTTACAAACAGCCCAGAGACCTCCCGAATCCGTACAGCTGTCACCCCCTCGCATGTGGAAGAGCAAGCGGAGCCAGTGGAGGCTGGCCAAGAGCGCGAGAGCCACAGACTTGCAGGACATGATTGGAGAATATGAGCATTGCCAGGACTCCCATGGTCACGAGGCCACGTTATCCACTGAGAGGTTTTAGTCTCCCAGGAGGATTATGGGGATGAGTAGCGCAGTGTAATAACAGTGCTAGAAGATTAGGTTGGATAGGTTACTATGGTATTTCATGAACTTTGAAGGGATGAGTTCAAGAATGTAGGGTATAGTGTAATGATGAGTATGTGGCGCCGTGTAACGACGCTAACAACGTGAAGGTCTTGTTGAGCATTTGAATATCGTAAACGGAAACCAAACTGGTGAGTAGGAAAGAGGTTGGTTACAACAATTGGAAGTAGAAGTTTTAATAGGAGTTTTTCAAAGATTTTTTTAGAACGGGAGTAGGATAACCTCTGAACCTCTCTCCTGAACACAGTGTATTGTCGGGACACATCCCTTTCAATAAATGGAGTCAGATATTAACGCCTACATGGAACATGGTCCATGTTATAAACTACAACAATCCGCACTTGTCACCAGGGCTAGAGTGATTAGGCACTCCCCTAGTGACGCCCCCGACATATACAAATACAATTAAGTGGGTGGAATTTTTAGCCTGTCAGTGTATTTCAATTACTACAATACATAAATCAACGAATTTTCCCTTAATTACAAATAAATATCTTTTGAGCCGGGACCTGAGAAATAAAAAATTATAATGTGACCTATTTTTTCCATGTCAACCCAAGGAAAAGTCGCATAGCCACTTTTATTGTTTATAAGATTTTTTTTTCAAAATTTTCACCTTTTTCCCCAATCTTCCGTGGTCCCGTGCACCCCACCACCAGTTATATTTCCTCCACTCGCTCCTCAAAGGTTACTTTAAGTTTGAAGGTTGAAATAGTATTTATAAGACTTAAAGGTTGGCTTGCAAAGTTTTGGGGAGAAATCTAGGTCTACCCCATAATTGTGATACTGGCACTTAATCTGAGGCTTGCTCGTAATTATCGTCAGTCGTACACCTTTTCAACATGAGCCTTGCTGGTTCTCATTGGGGAGCATCTCTAAGGTGGCTGAACTTCTCATCGTTTGAGATGGTTACTTTTTCGTGCACTAGGGAAATTTGTAATTGAAATTGCACGATCTCAAGAGGTCACAATCGAACTGAGGGACCTTGATGAACGTGACTTCCTGTACGCCATCGAGATGTTAGTGACTATGGATGTATCAAGGCACTATAATGGGTGAGACACCTTGCACTTATTCTCCAGCAATGAGGATACGGATTGCATGAACTTGAAACGAAGGTGAAATCAAACGAAGGCTAGAAAAACGGAAGAGGACAAACTAAGGCAATAAAAACAAGGAATATATAAAGAAGGATCCACTTTGCGTCTTCTTTTTTTCTTGTTTGTTTTTGATTTAAAAAAAAAATCTTGGATATTTTTTAATTCCCCCCAATTGTTGTATTATTCTTATTTTGGAATTATTTATTCGTACCTTGTTATTCATAGGGACATAGGGTGAGAATAAAAATTATTTTCTAATATATCTATCTAATTTAGTAACCAATAGCTCTTAAAAACAAAAACAATTACCATAATCATAGTGGGATTGGGAAGATAGCTGTTCGGAGCATAACCGGTAAGTTGTCACAATTTTCTTAGACAATGGTCGAGCGTCTAAGAAACCGCAGGAATACAGCGATATTTCTCCAATTAACGCATAATCCGGGACCATCATCGCCACTGTTCTGAACAGAACCTAAAAATAAAACAGTCAGTAAGAACCAATGAGTATGTTGATGTTTTTATTTACTTCTATCTTGTCATAATTACTTATTTGATGGTTCTATACACTTGTCAACACCATTAACTAGAGCTTAGTAAGTCTGGAGCATTGACTAGCCACAGTACGAAGTAAATAGTATAGCTATTTATTTATAGCGTCGAATGACTAGCCAAACTATGACTATGATGAAATGATTAGTCAAAGCATATTCTCGGTAGAGAGACAAAAAGTAATCTGTGTACTTTAACTAAACAAGATTAACCCTGAAGGATTGATCAGTAAATAACAATCTTCGTAGATATAATAGCTAAATAACAGGTTGTTACAAAAGCCCTTAGTGCATTGCTGTCTTTAAAATCATTTCATTTTTTTTTTTATATGATTTACACATTTCTCAAAAGTCATCATAATGTGAATCTCAAAAGTAAAAAAACCGTGAAGGTGGCACACAACGAAAATTATTTCGTATGTATAGGCGTTGTACATTGATATAAGGCATCATTTTTGTGCAAAAACTTCAATGATAGGAATACCAGTCTTCAAGACGTTCGTCTATCAGGTTCTTCAACTGACGATGATAATAAATTACAAGTCAGTATGTTAACACACGAGGAATAGCGTGTTAATAGCCAGTTATATTAATGTTTTAGAATAAACTAATTTTATGCTCAAGATCACCTAGTCACCTAGTCACTAGTCAAGAAGACTATCTGTATAGATTGACTAAGAAGGTAAATCTCGGGAGAATGATTAATCATATGGTGTACAAAACAGAAATCGTAGCTAACCTGTACTGTGGCCATAATACTTAGCCAAAAATAGTAGAAAGACAAGCAGGACAATGTTTAGGGCAAAATTATTTGAATAATTGATTGGAATGTGTTTCCCTGTGTCACTTAATGTCGTAAATACATACATAATTAACATTTACGCGCGTCTGTGTGTGTCTGTATCCATTTGAATTTTTTTCGTAGGAATTTCATATCATACCTTTTTTTTATATATATATTCCTTTATTGTGCTATAATTACAATCTGCCTTTTATAAGGCAATAATGATTTACTATTGTTCTCAGGACTTTGGATTGAAAGGATTGGATACGCTTGATGTTCGACTTTTTTGCTGTCCCCCATAGCTCTATTCCGTATGTCCAGATCGGTTTAAGTATAACTTTGTAGATTAGTAGTTTATTTTCTATTGAGAGATGGGATGTCCTTTGAAGTAGTCTGTACAGTTGTCCAAAACGTCTGTTTAGTTCATGTCTTTAAATCTCGTATGTGGGTTCCAGGTCAGTCGTTTGTCGAGATGGAAGCCTAAGTACCGTACTGTCTCGGATACAGGGAGAGGAATAGAATTAAAATAAACTAGTGGACAAGTCTTGCGACAAAGGGTGAAGGTAATGTGGGAGCATTTTGCTTCATTAACTTTTATCCGCCATTGATTGCACCAATACTCGATCTCGTCAAGGTGTTTTTGAAGGTTATGGAATGCTATGTCGGGGTCTGGGTGGGATGACAAGACTGCAGTGTCATCTGCAAATGTGGCCAAGAAGGTATTGGGGTAGAGGGTAGAGGTAAGAGTAGAGGGGACATCGGCGGTGTATAGGTTATAGAGGATGGGACCTAGGACACTGCCCTGTGGAACTCCTGCATTTATGGCATAGTAGTTAGAGTATTCTAAACCACAGCGGACTTGGAAGAAGCGGTTTGAAAGGTAGGACTGTAGGATTAGGAAAAGGGTCATATCATACCTTTAAGTTATCAGGTAGTTCAGACCTTCCAGCATACCCGGGGTTCATCGTTATGCAGACATAGCATGCTGGGTTCAATGATATTTCTGTCCCTTCGAAGTTAAACTTTTCAAGTTTCAGCCTGACAGCTTGTATGATCGAAAGGATCTGTTGAGCTATGACCGACAATACTTCTATTTCGATACGGTTGAATTCGTCGAAACAAGCCCAAGCTCCACACGATGCTAAACCTTTAAAAAACTGAAAAAGATATTTTGTATATTACCATTAATAAAAAGTATATTAAAAAATTATAAATTACATAGGGCAGATAAATAAATTACGTAGATCCTCACTGTCGTCGTTGAGTTTAATAATCTACTGAATTCCAGTCATCATTGCTCCCACCCCTCTACGCCGTCAAATCTCAAAAATATTTAATTTTACCCCCTGTGATTTATTAGCAGCATTTCCGAAAATTCGAGAAGGCCAATATCGGAGCAGTGCCTGGAGTAGCAATAAACGAAGATTAAGTACTAGGAAAACTCAGGCTATTGTTATAGGTTTTAGTTCCTTCCTCTGATCCTGTGCTGAGACTCCTGCCTTATTCCTAAATTACCTTCTTGTCTCCTCCAGTATCAATATCAAAAACTTGCCTATCGCTATGGGTCAAACCCTCATCTGGAAACCTAATGTGTACCAAATTTTCTAATGTTTAAAGGTACCCTTAAACTATACAATCGCTCTCATCATCTACTTCCTTAACTTTTACGTCAATTCATGGTATAGTCCCACATGTATAGCATATTATTAGCATTAGTAAATAATAGATTGATAAATACTATAAGATAAATGTCTCTCAATTTAAATCTTGTCTACTTATAGGGCACAATATCCTGTATTTCTGACTTGTATACCCTGTCGCATAGAACCGGAGCACCTGATCGTTTCTTTTTTGCCCACTCCTGCACTCTCTGGAGTTCTCTCCCTCCCAATATATGGTTCTTCGTTACGTACTTCTAAAACCTTCTTATTCCAACACCTCCTTACAACTCAGATACTCTAACCTAGGATCTATGTATTATATTTTACTATTATTATTTTAATTACTCTACTATTTTTGGTTTTAGATTCTACCATATGACGAGAAACCCATAGCTGGAACGTTTTAAAATAGTACCACTAATACTAATGTATTTAATTTTATTACTGCCTATCATATATATAAATTAATGCTTCACAGGTGACTGGATTTTTTTCATTTTTCCTATAAATTATTGCAATTCCAACCTAAAGGCGCAGCCCGCTGCCTGATAATATTCTTTTAATTATCATTATTAATTTTTTGTTTTGGTACTTACTTTTTGCATCGCTAAATAATCCAATCCATCAGAGCAGTTGAAGACGATACATTGAACAGCTATAGCTTTTGCTAAATCCTTAATAGTTTCCGTCTTGCCGGTTCCTGCCGGCCCTTCGGGAGCGCCGTTTAAGTGTAGGGCGAATGCTCCAATTAATGTACGATAGCACCTGTCCGTTAGTGGGGTTATTACCAGCCTGGTGGTATTACCTAGGTATTCGAAGGCATAGTCGACCTTTGCAGTCATCATGCAAATAAAAATGTTCTTATCGATTATTTTCCCAAGCTTACGACGAGGGGGCTGGGGAACCATCTTTACTTTCAGCAACGCACCCTTACCCTTTCCTTTCGGCTTCTTACGAAAAGGCCTGAGTATTCGGGGAGTACCCCCGTAGTACCTAAATTAGAACAATCGGAATTACAATTGAAATAATATAAATTTATTCAATAGCATAGAAATATAATAGCTCCTAAAAAAAAACACTACATTAAAATTTAAACGAGTCTATAGTCTTTGATTTTTTCGACATCTGAACGAACTATTATATTATTATAAATAATAAAAAAGGGTATGATTGTTTATTAGATTACAATTATTAATGATGGATATGTGTAGAGTATTTAAAAAAAAAAAAATTCATCATACAAAAATTTAGGTTTGTTAACAGAAACAAGAGGCAAATAACAGGTTTTATTTATAAATAAAATTTATATACTGTTCAATTAATAATAATAAAAAGATGAAATTTAAGCGTTTTTATTTTTTATTTTTATGTATTTTAACTTCATTTAGCGATAGTTGCTTTGTTTTGCCGAATTAGACTGTTGTTATCGGTTCTTATTTTCTTGTTGGGCGATTTTTCATTTCAATTTATTTTATGGTCACATTCGTCCATTTTCTAACCGGTTTTCATTAATTATCATTCTGATCTGATCACGTATTAAATTTAATGTAGAGAACGCACCCCCTAAATGCCAACCAGCATAAGTACATCATGTGTCCCCCTACTCCTCTACGCATCCGCAGTGACTCCTTATGTGCCTATTTTAATTCCACTACATCTGATGAATCAGATTTAGATAGAAACACATACAGACATGTTTGTTTCAAAGCGAAAGATCTCTTTGAAAAATCATACGTTAAATTTCAACGATTCGATAGTCTTTAGTAGCATGACAAAAAATAAAGTCTTACCTTAATTGGGACAGCCATTCAAAGTCAGTCACTTTGTGTATTCTCTTTTTCCAGAGAAGTTCGGTAGTATCCCTCGAGTGTACATCCAAAACTACAAGCGCGCTTAGCGTAACTCTTGTCAATGCAGGGAGTTGACCTCGGACTAGTTTGATAACTTTGTTCAACTGTGTCTGTAATATTTAATAAATTTTTTCAGTAGCGTTTCAAATAAGTTATTATTGTTCAATTGTTTAAATTCATTATTACGAATTTGTAGTGTTAATCGCTCTTGGAAAACCAATGCATGTAATTGTGTAAAGAAATATATTGTAAACAGCGTCAGAATGGTATCTATCATACCACCCGAATATTACCTTTACCCTAGGCAAATGTACGTGTTTGACGCCCGCTAAACTACTTACGACAACAGAAATAATAATAGAAAACTATTAGAATAATAGTTTGGTAATAATATTAGTAAAAATGTCATATAATATATACTACAGTATTAAATGTTTCCAGGTCAATATACAATTGTAATTATGAGGCTCGTCTCTTATGTGCAAAACCTGAAATGTGGGTAAGCCTGTGTTTATTAATTGACCAAAGTTCAGTGTGGGTTGTATGAGAAGACAAGTGAGGCCAAAATGCCTGAATATACATTACGACAATTCAATGAGCCTTAAAAAATCCAGAGGTGGCAGTGTTCACCCCAGATCAAATTTAAAATACAGCTCTAAATCTGAAGAAAACAGATTTTTAAGTCACATTTAAGTCATACGTGATATGGAAATGAAAAGGGTGCTATTTCTATGCGTTTTGATGAAAAGCAGTTTATGCCTTGTGACATGACAATTTTGTTAACTTACAACCATCAATCAATTCCAGAAGGTTGAGCACAAAAGCATTATAGCAAGCCATCGTAAGCACGAGTGTAAATGTTAACACTGAAGAAATATATTATCAAACCATCATTAAATAATTCTGTTTATTTAACTGTGTTTTATGCCTTATGACCTTGAAAAGATTTAGTATTATAAAAGTAGGGTTAGACATACCTAGGATTTATGTTTAAGGCAGAAATGTTTTATTATAGTTTTAACCAGCCATTTCAAATAGTTCCCACATTGCCGGGGTAAGCCTAGGTGTAGCGACCGCTAACTACTTAAAATAAATCACCCTATAATCTATTGTATATATATTGTAAACAAATGTAAATAACATTACCCAAATATAAATCATTGTAAATATGTTAAACAATAAAACATGCTGCCAGGGCCAATTAGTTATATGAGCTGGGACACCAGCTGTCAGTTAGGTATAAGTTCCAAACCGCCGGACGACCCTTCCAGGCTCTGCCAGGGAACAAAGGAAAGCCACATCATTGGCCGCTATAATGACGATTATGATTGGCTGCTGGCAAGGCAAGCTGGGTATTTAAGCCGCCGATTTGGGCCCTGTAAATCATTCTCCTGACAACTACACTGGCTCGTGGCTCTTGCTTGAAACTCTGAAACTTGACTGCTTCTTTATGAAAAACCTCTGCATCTCTTCTCTCCTCACCTCGTTAAGTTTTAACCCGGCGTTGTCAGACCCCAAACCTTCCTAGTGGGAATCTCTGCCTTCATCTCGCTAAATATAACACCTCCTTGGGAGAGACCTCTCCCTAGTGAACAACGGTTGTCGTGGCCCTGCAAACTTACCAAGCAGTTTCTCCCACAACAATTCAGTCTGCCTCTCTCCGGTTCACACTCGCCTTTGGGATCCGGACGGATTTCGCCTACCCTCAGATACCGAGTGTGAATTCGTGGTCATTCCAAGACCACACAAACTACCTACCTACCTACCCTATAGCTCTTCTCCTCAACATAGCGCATTGTCGGAGCACATACCTATCAAAAAATGGAGTCAGATAGTAAAGCCGGCATGAAACGATTTTCCAGGTTATAAACTCAAACAACCCTCACTTGTCACCAGGGCTAGGGTAACCAGGCACCCTCCTCGTGACGACCCGACACTAGGTTTATTCGATTCCCGGCTTTACCCCTAACATAGCAAGAAAACTTTGCAATTTTCTAAATGCAATAAAATGTATCGTACATACCTGCAAGCATATTAAGTATTTTCGTAAAACGCTTATAGGGTTCATTGAGGCGAAACATTTGCCCATTTCAAATGTCCAATGGATCTGGGTAACACACAGTACAACTTGGCCTGGAAAACTTTGGATCCATTTATCGCGCCTAGATATGGTATATTTTTTATTAGCGTACGTTACGTATTTTTTGATGGATTTCTTCATCATACATTCGACCTGTAATGTTTTAAGTTCCATTGTATGTATTAAACATTATAGCTCTAAAACTTAAATAGGAATCAATTCAGAATATGTTCTACAAATAAACACTTTCATAGAAATTACAATGAGCCCATGATACGGCCTGAAAAGTTTCCGACCTAACAAAGCTTTTATTTTAGCTTTTATTTCACTAGCATTTTATTTATTTTATTATCATCTTCATGTTGAGGTTGGAAACTTTTCAGACCACCTGTGTAGTGTTACTTATGAGTTGAAAGCTAAAAAGATAATTGCAAAGAAATAAACTAAACTAAAAAAGCTATTCTTTTAATAAAATAAGTCTCTTGGACTGAAGGATTAGTCTATTGTGAAAAATAATGGTTAATTTCTTTTAAAATTTTTAATGTGTATAATTCCTTTATTGTGCTAAAATTACAATCTGCCTTGCTAGGCAATAAGTAATTAAGATATACTATCATTCATACCATATTTACAATTCATCATTCACTCGCTCATTCATAAAATATTTACAGACAGCCCAGAGGCCTCCCAAGTCCACATGCGAAGAGAAAGCGGAGTCTTGGGAAGTCCCCCACGCTCCTCCGTCAGCCGCGTCACCGGATACTTTAAAATTTTTAAAAGTAATATTCAATTTTTTCACTAAGTCAAACATGTTAAATTTTATGTATTTTTTATTGTTCTCTCTGCTATTTAAAATATATATGCTAGTTATGTAATACTTAAATAAAAATCTTTACACTGCTTTTAAATTAGAAACAGCATATTTTATTAAATGGCGTAATTGTCATAAATTTGATTAATTAATGAAAAACGTAACAAAATTAGTTGTGGTGCTTATTTAACACCAAACGTCAATGAGAATAGTTAGTGTTTTAGTAACCCTTTATTGGGATGATTATACTTTTGTTTGGAATTGCTGATTTATTTTAGTAAATTGCCTAACTGCATCTTTAGACCACCGCTATGTTGTCTGGAAAAGTGGCAATACTGATTACACTTTTAAAAATTTGAGCTAATACAACCTGGTTGGATTACAGGAGAAAGGTGAACATGTTGAGAAGAAAATTTCGGCCAGCAATCGACAAACCAGAAGTCCAGAAAACTCCAAGGTTCAGCGAACACAAAGATCTTTTTTTTTTTTTTTTATTACTATAATATAGCAATATATTTCTTTCTTTTTTGTTACTACAGGATATTTATATCAAACCCATGACTTGACCTTGAATTTATTACTTGACCTTCAGTTTTCATGTTAGTTATGCAATCTAATCACCGGTTCATTAAAGTTTTTTTATATGTAATTATGTGTTGTAAGCCCTTGCTAACTCTAACCTGCTAGGTCTGAACCGTACACCTTGCACTATCTGTGCTTTAAAAGTACTAAAGCTTTTTATTATTACAACTATTCTTTAATTAGATACTTCAGTATGCTTCATTATATGCCGCTTCAGAGCCACTTGCTTATAGAATTAAGTACAAGATTTATTATGTTAATTTTATTCATGAGACTTTATCCTTTAATTCTTTTTTCATAAAGTTGAGTAAATCAATAATAAATTATTAACAGATTTCTCAACGTATCCCGCCCATTTAATAAATACTCGAAAGTTCCCTTTCGGCTAGCTTGAATGAGTAGCCAATGCATGCTGTGTTTTCATGAATATCATAAATTATTTCATAAATATGAATTAATCTAGTTGGTTTAACAAACGTATTATATTACATAATGCTAGAAATGTAACAGTCACCTAAAAATATCATTTATAATTACTTACCCAAACGAGCCATTTTTCTACACTTCCACGTGCTAGGCGAGTTTCAATACGTTTGTACATACGAACTTCTTCTTTTTCGGCCGAATTCATAGCCCACACTCTTCGTCTTTTATCAAAGCTTAATCTCGCGATACCTTCAAAGCATTTAGAGAGATGGTTTTGCACTTTGGTAGGTTCTTTCGTTTCCGATAATATTTCAAGCATATCATCGTTAGACAGAAAAAAGAACCTTAAAACGTGAAGTTGGTAAATAATAATTTTATTTTAAAAATATATACGTATACTTAAAACATGAAATTATCGTTAGTCGACATACATATACAGGGTGTAACGTAATGTCCACAACTTAAGGGAGTAGTAGTAGACATTAAATGCAAGAGAAAAGTTCATTTGTGCTATGGTCCAGTTCCGTACAGGGAACAAGTAAATTTAAATTTTGAGTTTTCTTAAGGTTGTAGTTAATAGAACAGAAAGCGATAACTAAAAAACTATTAAAGTTACGAAATTTCCAATTGCAGCATTGCAGCATTGTAAAGAAGTGAAAATTTTCTTCAAAATAAAGTAGAATTTGTCTTTGTAAAAACCATTTTAATGGATCTTTCAAGCGGCTCCTAAGCGGCTTTCAAGAGAGTTTAATCAGCCTCCTACTGGACTAAAGGTTCCCAACTTATAGAAAAACATCTTTGTTTAATAAGCTTTAAGTTTATCTTAAGTTGAGGTATGTTACAGAATTCACCTCCAGCTTTGTAAAACAATTATTCTATGTGAAATACTGTCTCCTCAAAGAACAAGTGTTTCATCATTGTAATAAATTAATTACTACCATACATTTTTGATTTGTAAAAAAGATGTAAAATAAAATATTTAATGTGGGCATAACAAATAAAATTCTCCTTTTAAAAAAAATGAAATTTACTAATTGTCTTAAAATAATTAAATTTAATAATAATTCTTAATATTCCTGTTAATGATAATATAAAATGTATTTTAATGAAAATTTTCAATAAGGTTTGAAAAAATCAAAAACATTGAACTAAATCCGTAACGCATGTATTAACAACTAATCTGCTCCTGTCTGAATTTTGTTGTAAAAAACAATAGTGACTTTTAATGAATACTTTTAGTTAGTAAAAATGAAGAAAAATATAATAATAAAGCGAGCAAGTACCTGGGAAACAATAATCGCTTTTCTTCTAAGTAAGCGTTGACTCCAGTGGTTATTTTATCTAGTAGTTCTAGGTCGTTAGCAATCACTTGCCGGACGAAACTCTTCTTAGAGAGTTCTAAAACTCTCGGGTCCTCTTTGACGTAGCCGAGGACCTTTATGTATGACGTCGACACTTCCTACAAATATGGTCTCAGTATTGATTTTTTTTTTTAATTTAATAATGATATAAATAAAAATTAGTATCCTAAGTTTAATTTACATATATTCATTTTGTACATACAATCGTTAGAAAGAGAGTTCGGACCCGGAGTAAGAACTCCTTTTTCTCTCTTGGAACTCGACATCATATTTTTGTTCTAATTTCCGTATTTTTTTTTTAGTTTTAGTTTTAAACCTAAACTATTTACAAGAATGTACGGATTAGGCTAACGCCCAGGAAGTTTCCCCACTTACTCATTATTGTATTTTACCTAAATACAAAAACTTTAAACTAATAAGTTGATAATAATTACACCGAGTAAAACAATAACCATTTCCTTTGAAAATGACGTAATTTTGAAATGTGCTTCTACGTCTCTTAGGTACAGTCTGCTCCTATGTTTGATTCTCATGAATGATCAACTGCACTAAGTAATTTTCAGTTGTGCTGTACGCTTAGCCCTTAAGAGCTTACATCTAGTTGTTGTACGCCTGATAATATTTTTTGTATTACTATTTTTTATTTGATTTTTGATCAGCACATGGTTCAATTTATTTACTTTTTATTTTATATGAAAACCGGAAACCTTTCATTTCTTATGATGAATTATAATTTACTATATGTTTCATGATTGAACACAAGGGTAAACAATTATTAGTTTAAGTTTTTGTTTATCGCCAATACAATTTGTTTATTACCCGCCTTATTCTCAGTCGCACACAATAACACACAGTCAAAGCATAGCTATCACCGCTAAATTTGTCTAATACTACTAGTGTAAGTAGTAAGTATATACTACTGGGTAATTTCTTAGCTTTTGACTTGCAACTAGGTTTCTTTGACGCAAGTTGGGACAGCAAATCACCTGCTCAGCTTTTTTAGTTGTAGAACGATCACAGACCGGGCAATTCGGTTAAGGATCGAAGGACCACGGATTAAATCTGATTTACCCCTCCCCCTAACACTAGTGACAAATTTAGCGGTGATACGCCATTTGGTATTTATCAAAGGAAATAAATTAGTAAAGTATAATGTTAGTATACACTATAGAAAAAGAAAAAAACTGTTAAGAATAAGTAAACAGAATTATTAACTAGAATAAGAAGCGTACCATCAAATGTGGCAGAATTCTTTAGAAGGAAAGTACATATCAAATAAGATCTTGGATTGTAACATATAACATTGATTTGAGTTAGGGAAGTGAGCTTAGTATGGCAAGGTTTGGTAAAATCGTACAAATATGAGTTAACAGATTTTCTGGAGCTTAAGTAAACTGTTTTTTTTAAACTAAAACTGTTAAAGTTGTTTCACCTCTTTTTAATTTTCATTTACTTTTCCGGAAATTCTCTTGTCTTATTTGTTTTATTGTCTAAATTTTACGTACTTTGCTCAGGCTTATTTAATAGTTGGCAGTTTTTATTTTTATTTTAGTATAACATTAAAACAATAACTATAACACATTTTTATTTTTAAGATAGAGTTAGTCATTCACTCGGGTTATACCATGAATACATAATTTTCTTCTACCTACATATCCCTAATATTAAATAATGCAATATTTACTAAATTTGTTGAATGTATTAATTGAATGCCTTAACAGCTAATATAGCCACTCGTAACAGCTCGAACTTCAAAGCGCGAACAAAATGAATAACTTTTTTAAAGTAATAACAATAAGTGATAAGAGTACAAAGTTGTATTGCTGATTTTTTTTTTTCAGTTACGTCTATCAAACGATGAGTACCTGAAATAAGGTCCCTTCTGCTGGCATCTGCCGTAGGATGTCAGGCGATGAAAAAATTGGAAAGAAATACATCCATTGAATCTGAACCTGTGCCCAGTCCTTTAGCAATTTATCTAGGTTAAAAAGTGTATCGAACCACGTCACTACAATACCTGCAATAGAAACAATACAAATGTTATTACAAATAAACAAACCAATATAAAACAGACATTTTCAAGAAGATACACTTAGTTTTGGGTTTAGTCCGTGTTTAGTCATATATATTGTAACGAGACTTTAGAATCTAAATTTATCTATTAGGAGCAGGTTGAGTTAGGGTATGAAATTCTTGGTGAAACGTTAACGTGTTAGCTGCCCGATAGGGATGTCAGCTGGTAAGATGCCTAACTGAAGGAGGCACGATAAGTCTTGGTGGTGTAATTACCATTAAATAGAATAATGCATTAAATAAGAAACCTATGTTTTTAAATTATCTCTGTATCTGACTGATTTTACTGGTAGTATGTGTCCTGTTTGACCTAGTGATATGAAATTTTACATGGAGGTTCCATTTAATTATTACCCCAGGACATAAAAAATCCTTGTGTTAGACATGATAAACTCAATTATCCATTAATTACTTGGTAAACGAAAAATTCCTATAATATTGAGCAAGGTATCATATTAAAGGTATAGATGCGTTGATTGATGATATGTAATTTATTTTATAGAAGTGACTTCATAATCATAATTAGATATGGCAATTGTTAATACATACTTTTGTGTGGTTTAACGAATGCTGATCCTTTCATTCCTAGAGTTTTTCCTAGGTGATCATCTAGCACTAGTTGGATTTCTTCCATAGAGCCAAGAACATTCGTTTGGAGTCTACAAAGAAAAAATAATTTTACTTTAAATGTGGAGTGTTATAAAAAAAAATACATTAATAATCATTTGCTAGAGAAAAAAAATATTCAGGACCTTAAATCAACTGCCTCGCCCTGTGACTTCGGATATTCTTAACTCGAATGAGGTACGACTGACTCATATTAAGACACAAAACTCATATTATCTTAAGCAATAGTTTATATAAATATTTTTTCATAAATTCCTTATGTAAAAAAGTAACAAGCTGCTTAATCCAGCGTTATAAACTGTGATATAAAAATTCATACATAGACAAATCCACACACTTATTAAGTGCAGTCCACAATTACACCATCATTCCTAAAATACATTTATATACATACTCTTCAAGAGTCCTTATGTACCTAGATTGAGATAATTGTAAAGTGAAGTGTTTGTGATTTAAAAGAGGGAGTTCACTGTAGTTTTGAGAGCTTTGGGCCGGAATGTTTGGATTCATGTGATATTCAAAATTTTGGCTGTCCCCCATACTTCTAAGCCGAATGTCCAGATTAGTAAGTTTAATTTGTACATTTGCAACTCATTTTCAAGCTCCAGGGCGAGCCGGCTGTATAATCCCGGGCTCCTCAGACAGAGGGCATAACGAATCGGACCGTCACTTGGAACACTACTCTCTCCTCTCTCTCTGCACTGGCACCTGCTGCTCTACTCAAAACCATGGACTTCTCATTCAACTACCTCTGCATCTCTCTCTCTCTCTCTCTCTCTCTCTCCTAACCTCGCTATGTTTTAGTCCGGCCTTGTCAGACCACACACCTTCCTAGTAGGATTCTCTGCCTTCGTCTCGCTAAAACTAGCACCTCCTTGGGAGAGGCCTCTCCCTCGCGGACCACGGATGCCGTAGCCCTGCAAATTTTCCAAGCAGCACTCCCGCGGCAATCCAGTCTGCCTCTCTCCGGTTCACACTCACCTTTGGGATCTGGACGGTTTTCGCCTACCCTTAGATACCGAGTGTGAATTCGTGGTCATTCCAAGACCACATAAACTACCTATAAACCTACCCTGTACCTCTTCTCCTGAACATAGTGCATTTTCGGGGCACACACACCTTCTAAAGATCTTATGGAGTCAGATCAAAGCGAATTAGGCTGCCCACCGACTAGGAATGACCATAGGTCCACCCGCTCTATCTCTTTCTGGGCGCTCGCCGGACGGGGGCTAAGAGGTTGTAGTGACCCTAGCCCGCGGTGGGCGTCTCCTTCCCACTTTGGGGATACTCAGGTATAATCTGAGCCCGACAGTATTGTATATGAGAAGTGGTATCAAATTGAAGGAGGCCGTTGGAAAGAATCATCGTCAAAGAGTGCATGTGCGTATCTACGTTTATTAACATTACTATAACGTTGTTTACACCAGTCTCCTTGTATCTTTGATGTTGCTTCAAAGGTTGTTAGATGCGGTTAGCGGATCCGGTTAGAGTCAAATAGATAGTTGGGAAGGATATTGGAATTTTCCTTCCTTCTTTCGGACAAGGTCGAATTTATGAAGCGTTCCTAGAAGAATACTGGCTCGAGATGGAGAACGAATGTGCGGCATTGTCTATATCCTGAGTGATTTTCAGGTAAACTCTGAAGTCAACAGAATGATAATTGTTCACGAAAGAAGTTCTGAACTTTAAGAAAGGCGAAGAGTAAAGAGCTTTGATCAGACGAGAAGTCATCAAGAAGGGAAGTGGATGAAATTACAGTTCTTAGTCCAGGGTGGAAGAATAAATTAAGTAGGTCAATCAGTGGCAGAGTTTGGAGAGAGAAATGTGGTAATTGTGGCAATAAGAGCATCCAGCTAAGCCCACTCCCAGGATTTAGTCGTTTTTAAGCCTCATTGTGGTGCTTAGCCTTGATGTCTCTATGTACTAGGAAATGGTATTCTGTGGAATTTAGAAAGGAGGTAAATTTTAAATCAGAAAAGGATTTGTTAGGTGGGTAATACAATGCTGTAATGAGGAAGCTAAATGAAGGGTACTTATTGACACAGCTGTGGTTTGTAGCAAAATCAGTCCAGTCAACGGGATGGGCAAAGGAATAACGGATAAAGATAGAAGAACCAGCATATGCAGTTCCATCCCGGTAGTCTCTATTAGATATGTCTGGTACTTTGAGACTTTGAAGAATGCGTCTTAGAGTTGCGTTTCAGTAATTAGTGTGAATTTGATGTTTTTGTCATTTGATAATGCTATCAGTTAATAAATGAAATTTCGAATACAATTTATATTCCATGGGAGGATGGTTACGGCTTTGTGAGATGTAATAATCAATATGCAGGCTTGAAATGAGATAGGAAACCAGGTTTGTGGGAAGTGATCTGAGACGAGTAGGAGGGTTGTAAAATCAGTGAGGGATGTGATAAGAAGGCTAGTCAGGTCTGCGGAGTTTTATGGTTGAGGAATTTGAAATATATACAAAAAAGACTCGGGGTCAAACTAGCTTTCTTTATTACTGAAAGTATCAATGAATACAAAGAACGAGTAGCCCAGATAAAATATAACTAGGTGAGTTTACGGTTTGTGCTAATTCAATATCGAGTACTATACTAATAAGGTATTGACACTATTACTTTTTTGTTTTAGCTCATAAATGATAAATGAAAGTGTTTACTTTGGGGAGAAGATCAGGTTGAATTTGACATTGTTCCATTCCCTGATCATTTCGTCCAGGGTTTTCTTCAGGGCGGCTTCTCGAGTGGCAGCTGTACTTATTGGTTCAAGCCTAACAAACAATAGTCTTCTATTAGTACATACAATAAAATTCATTGTAACTTAATAATAATAAACCTGGTGTTTCATATATTTATTACTCAGAAGTTGATCCTTATATTAGTGTTGGAATGTTTTTTTTTTATTCGATGTGAATGAATCAACCATATTTTAGGGCATATGGTTGCGAGATCTGGAGATCAGGCAAAAGTCTTTTAGAGAAACTAAGAATCATAAAACGTAGGTTTGTGTACATGCTGTACCCACAGCATCAGATAGGCATAGTGCACATGGCCTTCAAGAGGAAATGGAAATGGGTTAACCAGATCATCAGGAGGTAAGCAACCAGATGAAACTAGAGGATAGTTGACTAGATACCGAGTAATTAAGTGAGAAAAATGACAACCAACTAGGGTACAGCAATTAGAGCAGCATAAGGTGGCAGTACTTGGAAGGACCATGAGGAGTGGGAAAGCGTGGAGCATGAAAAGATTCAACTAGAGTGCACACGAGGAAAAATTCCTCCTACTTGAGTCGTTGCTCACTTATGACTCGTATCAAAGGAGACCTTGTAGGCTTGACTGCGACTTCCAAAAGGCACCCCTAAGTGCTGACTAGCTGGCGGAATGAATCGCCAATCAGTTCTAGAAGAAGAAGCAACGTCACAAATACTCTTTTGATGCTTTGAAAACGACATACCCCAAAACCCGAAGATAATTGCGGGGCCCCACAAAGTTCGTTCTGTTGACCTCTACTTGGAACGAAGTAACACTAAGCAGCAATAAAAACGGGAGTGGAGCTCAGATGCAAACTCCAAATGCACGGCTTTGGTGGCAAAGGTGGTGAAGACCACCGAGCAGGCCTTTGAGCTGAAAGCCCCTCGCAAGCGAGCACTGGTGACAAATAATGGGCCAGCGTAATTATTTCCAGTGGTAGTGAAGGCAGCAAAAGAGGAGGAAGATAGCCCATCGGTTGTATAATTGGGCGTGGCTAGCAGGAAAAGCATCTATTGGACTTGCACAAACGATTACCTGCCACATTACGCCCAACCAGTGTCCAATATTGACAATGAATGAACACTTAGGTGGCTAGGTCTCCAGCTTTATTATGAAGTACAAGCAAAACACTGGTATATACAAATATTAAGTTATGTTACTGCCTACTGGGTGGGATGTTTAGGGACGAGTGTTGGAGAACAAGTGTGGTTTGGGGCTAAGGCTTGAGACACATATGTATAAGAGAAGGGTATTTCCGGGAATAAGGAGCTAGGTCTAGGAAGGATGCAGTCGCTCACTTAAAAAATAACAGGAAACACCAGTGACTTCCACGAAGTCACGAGGCAGGTATACTCTAAAAGGGGCTTGCTTCTACTTTTAGCATTATATATAATATTAGCATTATAATATTCTTAGCATAATATAACTATCGATAATCAGATTAGTAAGATGTTCATTTATCGGAAGAAGGACAGAATATTTGTCCTGGTACGGCAGCATTGAAGATGATAGACACCACCCACACGGATAAGCTAGTACTCGTTGGTAAACAGATGATCGTTCAAGATGAGAACCAAAATTAAGATTTTTGGAGCTCAACAATTTCCTAAGCGAAATGTTGAGCTTGGATTAAATGAATGGCTCAGGTTCCTGCTTCTTGCAGTTCAACAGAGGATTAGCAATAAACGCAAAACTTCATTATACAATTCGATGAATGGCTCTGTATTAAAAAGATTATAGAATAATGATCTAACTTAAGTTTATAGTATAGAGAACATGGCAAAAACATGATACACCGGTCCTCACACATCAATGTTTCGTTGGATGTTTTTATAATCGCAATATTTCGATACAGATTTTATAAATTGTTTATATAGGGCTGGTTGGTTCCAGTAGCCTGTGCATCAATCCATTCTGTATCAGCTAGAGAAGAGAATCAGTAGCACTTGTATCATGATAGAGGATATTCTAGTATTTGCCCATGTCTAGTCTCAACTACGGTGCCTCGTGAGTGCGAACAGGCCCACGTCGCGCTATCTAGCGCCATGCTCCCAATTCGCACTACTCTACCGAATCCTGTAGTTTACACAAGAGTGTACTTTGCAGTATCAACTCATGCCCGTTCCAATTTTTGGCATCACTTAATGTAACACAACATCCTTCGACTTTCCTCCAAAGCAACCATTCATTAATGACTATGTTTATTTATTTGTTTAAATGTAATGAGTAATATTCTGTCATTTTATTCGATCTAGGTCTACTTACTGGCTTAGAAACTCTTTTAGTCCTTTTTCCAGCAGTCCAAATACGGTTAATCCGTTATAGTCATCTAGACTAACATCAGCGATGCCTGCAATGGCAAGCCAATGGCGAGACACCATACTAGGGTTTGTAATTATTTTAAGAATTGGACAAAGTGCCTAAAAAAAAAAAGAGTTGATTTTGTTTATTACACAATTAAAAATAAATGTCCTACCTTTGATTTCATTGACCTTATTGCAGGTTGATTATATTAATTTTTGTATTTCCATCTATGACGAAGATAGCTGTGGAAAGGGCAAAACTGCGAAAATGTTATAATCCCTTTCTTGTACAAGTCACTATATTGGCATCATTGATAGGAAAAGATATAATCCTTTATATATAAGTTCGGTTGGGTCGTCCATTACGACCCTTCTCATAGAAAGGGTTAATTTAGGGCCAATTAGATCATTATACTGATATAATAAAATACTCATAATGGTCAGCACTCTTCCTTGAATCTATTAATCACGCAGTTTCAAAATACGTTAATAGCTGAGGTGATTGTTGAGAATACAAATAAATTAGACATATAATCCTGACCCGTAAGAACACGCAAAGTATTATTTAACTATGATGAGCCGTAGAGTAAAGTTGGAGGAGTTAGCAAACCTATTTTTAAGTTTAAATTCATATAAATTATTCTAAATGTTTTTATTTCTAAGTTTTTTACACTATCAATTGGCAAACTGAACAGATTCATCGGACGAATGTTTTATTATTTGATTAAACTATATGTTCACCATAGGATCCAGCAGTTAATGATAACAGGCATAGCCTGAGCACCAAAGAGCAGTCTTCGTGGCAGAAACGCTGGAGCGAAAGGATCTACAGAAGGCCACGAGGACCCTATCGTTTGAAGTGGCGAAGTTAGGTGGTGATGGTAGCTCCAGAGGACCTGTCCCTCCTGTAACAGTGTCTTTATCTAAGAAGAAGAAATGAATAAGGGAAAAGAGGTTGGAAGGTCTATCTATCTTTGGGACGGACTCATAGACACGGAACGTCAGATAAACCAATGATGGGAAGTGGTTGAGGGTTTCAACCTGGAGAGGTTGAGGGCATGATAAGTCTCTGTGGACGGGAACTGCTGTTTCTATGGTGGATATGATGAGTTTCTTAAGTAAGCTATACGAGTGGAAGAAGACATGGCGTGTGGTTCCAACCTTGCAAGTGCAAGTAAGCAAGGGGTTATCATTAACATAAAATACTCATAAATAAAATATAAAACAGTTTGGTTAGAAAAATTGAATGGGAGTTTCAACTGTAGTCATTGGCTCAGGGAAAAAAAAGCATTGAAAACAATTTAAATGAAAATAGAGTCATACAAAATCTAAAATAAAAACTGAAAAGTATTAGCTAAACAGCTGCCCATTTCTCGCCTGCTGTTTTGTCGATTGCTGGACATTTCATCTCGAACTGTCCACTTTTGCACTACCAATGTTCATGTTCCCGAGTGTACCAATTGTGATTGGAATATGTAATGACTATATTCCCTCAACTCAGAAATTTTTAGGACAGCGAACAAAGCAGAAAAGCTGTGCTCACTTCCAATATGAAATGCAGTGCTGACTTCTAAACTTGTCCTGGCTAGTTTGCACCAATGTAAATTATGTAATACGCACGTGCCAATAAAAATGACAATGATCGGCCAAAAAAAGATATATTTCAAAATTTTAGCAAAATTACCTTCATTTCTCTTAGAGACGCCAGGACTTCTGCTATTAGCCTAAGAGGCCCAGAGAGTTCTGTCTCTTCGAGGGAATCAGGTACACCTTCATAAAGGTAAGCGGAACGCTCCAGGACTAATTTCTTCGATTTTTTTTTGAACTCTTTGTTAAAGTTACGAAATTTCCTGAAACATAATAAATTATTTATTAATCACATTTAAAATTAAACCCTTATAAATGATTCATCAAGTGTAACGGTTCTGAAATAATTCAGCAATGATGTGGTATTATTATATAAAACTGATATTATTATAAGTAAATTTAAGACAGTCCAAGATATGAAAAAATGCCTTGTTCATACTGATATATTAAGATGCATTTTTCAATGTAATATAGACCACCATTACATCTTCATTTTTTTTTTCCACTGCATCAACGATTTTTTTAATCACTTATGAACTAAATTTTAGTAGTAGTACAAAAGTATCTTACGACCTGTAACTAGAGAAATGTTAAAAGGAAATTTTTCTTGATATACTTCAGATCGATTAAATCATTCCCACGATAACTATTCCACACAAACATACTTCCTCGTTTCGTTGAAATTAATGACACTTCCTTAAGGATCCATAATTAAATTATTCTTTTATTTACCTAAAGTATGAATGAAGTGTTCATAACTTGTAATAACAATACGAATATATTAAACTTACCTGATCGTGTTGTCCAATTCTTTTTCGAATGCTTCAAAATCCACCAATTCTCGAGGTCCAAACATAACGTTGTTTCTTAAAATCTGCCATTGCAGGGCTTCAACTGCCAACTTCGCCATTGGGAAAAGCGTATCCTACAGACATTTCAAATAAAAATGAAAATGAAGTTAAGAGCTCGTGTGAGGGATAGGAACTTAAAATAAATGCTTTTACAGAAACCCCCATGCGTATCCATCATATGTTTTTTATTAAAAAAATAATAATAAATTAATATTTTTTTATATATATTGTTTTCAATATCATGGACTGACAAATTGACTCTGTTGTTATTATCAGTTATTATGAAATTCTTTGGATATAATCGGTCCTGTTTTTAGTACTACAGAGCTAAAGTACCTATATTTTTTATAGTAGAATCTATTAGTCTGTATCTTTCAGTTAATGATGAGATACCAAACTTTATTTCAGTTGTTTAACTATTTTTCTAGTAATGTTTACTACTCTTTAATTACAGTCACGCTAGTTCGTACTAGTATTATTATTATTATTACGAAATGATAGACTGCTCAATCTCTAACGGTGGCTTCACCAGGGATGACGAACAAATTTCCCGCAAAAAAATATCGTGTTTAACACAGCAAGTCTTTTAAAAACATAACAAGTCAGTAATAATATTATACTAATAAGTAAAGTGATAACAGTAAAGTCATGAAATCGATTTTAAAACAAAAATTCGGGATCCGTCCATAGGGTGGTCGACATCCTCTCCAAGATGTTATAAGAATAGGATAATCGTTCACGTCAATGAATAATTGGCTAGGCCGTTCAAGAAGAAACGGACCACTGCGTCAATCGCCAGATGACGCCAAATCAACAGATATTCAAGAACAGGCATAAAAAATAGGGCGAGCTAGCTTCCAACGCAAAATAGGTATCCTTAAACAAATGCATTGCTCTCCCCATCTCTCTTTCCTCAATGATCCTAAACGTAGTGGTATCCTTTCTCATTTTATGTCACTTTAATTATGGATATGTGGTATAACAAAGTATTCCGGTAGGTTTTGGGGACAGGTCGAAATGAATCAGGAACAAATTCGTTCATTCTTGAATGAATATTATATTATATTCATATTATATTACATTCTGTCACGATTCTTTGGGATTCCACGGTGCATCCCCTATTGCATATCTCTATGACCACTCTTTAGCTAAGTTGGATTCTTTGTCCTATGAAAAACCTTTTTCTAAAAGGAATTGGCCCTATCTCGGTCCATTTACTTTCTTGAATAAAGAAGAAGTTGGTCCTCCAGGAAAATTACTTATTAAATGTTTATGGAGGTAATATAACATAATTTAAATAATGATAAAAATAAATAAGCATATATACAATTCCTAAATTTACGTAACAAGAAAAATCAAATAGCGCTCGCCGAGTTAGGTCTTATCGACCCAGCCCCTGCCTAGTCGGTAGGCAGCTTAGTTCGTATTCGATTATGGATCTGACTCCACGCTATAACTATGTTCAGGAGAAGATGTGCAAGCTAGGTATTATAGGCAGTTCACACTCGGTATCTGAGTGTAGGCGAAAACATAGGTGAGTGTGAACCGGAAAGAGGCAGGCTGGACCGCTGGATGAGAGGCTACTAGGTACACTTTGTAGGGCCCCAGAGACCTTCGTCTCCATGGAAGGGATGTCTTCCAAGAATATGCTAGTTTATCGAGGCAAGGCCAGGGAACTCTGCTGGGAAGGTCCGGGGAGGCTGACAGTAGCGGGCTAGGTTAGCAAGGACAGGAAAGAGGGATGCAGAGACAATTAAATAAGAAAGCCATAGTTCGAGCAGAGCAATCAGAACCAGTGCAGAGAGAGAGCAGTGTTCACTTCATGTGTCTGATTTCGACTGTCTGAAAACCTCATAATTTCTGCCTTATATATGCATGTCATACCAGCCTATAGCGATTGATAGAACTGTTTATTTCAGCCAATCATATGATCGTTTATTTGGGCCAATCATAAATAAAGAGGCCACTACGCCCACGCCCCTAGTAAGCTCTTGCGGTGTCGGGATCGTCAAGTCCCCTCTCTCTATACTGACGCCGAAGATTTATTGATAAAATATTGAAAAGTAGGTGGGTGTTTTCTGGTCCATGAAGAAGTTGGCACAGCAATAAGTAAAGGCAAAAAATTATTATATAAATAAATGTCAAAGATGTATACATGGTTTTATCTATATGCACGATAAAATTGACTTAAATGCAAAAACCTTAATGCTAATTTGTGTTCTAAATGCACATTTAAATATAATATTTAGTTACCTTAAAATCGCGTAGGTCGGTTGCTTTATTGTACCTTAATTGCAGAGCGTCTAAATTCTTAACAATAACGTCTGCTTGTTCATCTAATGCACGTAAATCTCGGAATGTGTCTGCGAGATGCTGAAACGTTATATAGTTTAAAAATTATTAGGCATATATCCTACATACATTTATTTAATTGATGAATAATCTACTAATAACCAAAGTATTAAACACAATGTTTAATAATATGACTATATATGGAAAATAAGGTTTCACTCTGCTGTAAATGCCAATTCAGCCAACTTTAAATAACGGTTTAAAATTTAATAACTGTGATGCTTCATGCGATGAGACGATTGAGTGGTACAAATAATTTACAAGTTGTTACCATAAAACATGAATTTATGTTTGAACTATATCAAACAAAACATGAAGGTTGATGCCATAACAAAATAATAAATATATATTGCTCACACTTGTTTATTTACTTTCCAAGAAGGATCTAAATACCAACCAAACCCTCGGAGGCACAGCAAGTACTAGTTTTGTTTTTGATCGAATTATGAAAAGATAAGATAAAACAAAGTTTTATCCCTAGACAATGTTTCGACCTAAACATGACAGGGAAAGCTAGAATTTTCAAGCCAATTGAAAGAAGTAATCACTAAACGAAGGCAGCCCAGGCATCAGTGCCCCCCGCCCCTCAGTATGCTGAAGTACATCAATAGAGAGGTCAAACCATGGAATACATCCAACCGTACCAACCATCGAGAAGAAATGGCCCCTACTCCCCTTAGAATAAAACATTGTAGACTCGCACATGGTCATCCAAGATGAATGGTCAAAAATATATGCCTGATTTAACCATCATCTATAAATCCATGAAGTGCCGCCACTTTATATACTTTAATAAATTTTAAATTTTAACAGCGTTAATAAATCACTAAGCGACCACTTTAATAACATCATCAATTGTCTCTTCACAACTGATCTGCTCCGTAATCTTTGACACTGTATCCAACATATATAAATACTTAATTTAAAGGCACCCGCAAGAACACGTTTTTCGACGGAACACAAAACATGTGCCAATCTATAATAAAATATTTCCAGGAAACATAAGCTGATGTCTATACAAATCAGCTTAAACACGGAGGGTCTCAATAAGACAGATTGTTGATGTGCTCTTGAGGATTAAGTGGAGTGAAGCTAATGCAGATAAGGGTTTTGCCTTTTATATTATTAGTTTTTATTGGTTTTCTGTTTGGTTGAGATTTTTTGAGGGAGTGGGGCTTTATGTTTTGTTACATGTGTAACCGGCCACAAAAATATAATATATAAAATAATAAAATTATGA
Organism: Acanthosoma haemorrhoidale; assembly: GCA_930367205.1. Taxonomy (NCBI): domain Eukaryota; kingdom Metazoa; phylum Arthropoda; class Insecta; order Hemiptera; family Acanthosomatidae; genus Acanthosoma; species Acanthosoma haemorrhoidale. Next base: position 46,378,429 of record OV884009.1, read on the forward strand.
AATATAAATCGACAATTTATATGTGTTTGTAAATGTGTATATTGATTGATCGCCGGCGGCTATCAAAAAATGGTTTTTACGGACAAGCAATAACCCTTTGCATCGTTTACAAACAGAAGTAAAGGTTAAAATCAGATCAAATCCTTAGAGGCACTGGAGATTGAGATCACATAACCCTTGCAATTTTACCAGCTCGCTTGGTTAAGGAAGAGGTATGTGGACGAGCTAATGCCTAGCCCAAATACAAAAAGAAAATGGGTTCAAATAAAAATTTTTTAGGGGTCCAGATCCGATTTTCGTCAACGAATGTATACATTTATTTCAATTAATGTTGAAGGAGACGATGGGTTTCAAAACGTCTCACCTTTCCCAATTAACAAGTTTATAAATAATTCAGTTAGTGAAGCGAAGACAATTAAAAAGTTGGGAGATGGGATCCTTACTCAATGACACTGTTAATACGAAACAGGCCAAAAACCTAAAAACGATTTGTAGGTCAGTTTAACTTTAAACGTGATAGCCCATCCCTTCCTGATCTACAGTAACGGCGTTATTAGATTTATATTAGTAGATTAGACAATTTATGGAAACAGATGAAATAGTAAAGAAATTTAACTTGAAAACTAGACATTAAACAGATTATATTCAAGGCAAACGGGCAACAAAACGCTTAGTAACTCACATATGGTTACCGATCGTCACCAATTCCACAAAGTAGGCTATCAACAACTGCATTCCGAATCCGGTGAGGTCTAACCTTTTCTAAAGAATTTATTCACAGTGAAGATGAACTAATAGATCACTAATTTACTAAAACTACTTTCTTTCTTTCGGACTAACGTTGGAAACACGGATATCGTGAAGGACCCGCATTTGTGGCCTGAAAGGAAAATGTACGAAGATGCTTCAAATAGCAAGAAACCGCAGTAGAACTACTTGGAGGATCAGATAGGATTGCTGAACGTTTATTGATGCTCCAAGCTGGACTTCAGCTTATGGTTCAGTTTACTTAAGGAATTTTTCAATATGGTCTGGTCGGGGTTGACTCAACCTTATGATGAAAAAATAATAGCTATATATATCCGGTTTAATTTAGGGTAGCCGGCAAGTATTTGTTTTTTAAATCTGCCGACGTGAAAACAAATGTGAGGGTAATGATCTTTGGATCAAATAGTAAGGTGTATAGAGAAGCTGTATAAAATCCTAAAAATATAAATATTATTCATTCACAAATAATATATCCATACACATTGTTAAGTTCTTAATTTTAAATTTAATTGGAAACCAAGGTGAATATTTCAAACCCAACGAAAGCTCTAAAGGCTGCAGAGGGCACAAGCCAATTAATCGCCGACAGGCTGCGAGCTGTCCACATTCAAGTGAACCCAGCCAAGACTCAGGGGATCATCTTCTCTTTCCAGCATGGGAAAAAGAAGCGTCCACCCAGCTTTACCATAGACGGGACTCAATGTAAATTAGCCAACAGCCTATGCTACCTGGGCATCAACCTAGGCAGGCACATGACGTTCGGCACACACTTGCAAAAGAAATTAAAACGAGTCCACAGAACTTATTACTCTCTCCAGCATCTCATCACCAGCCAGGCCATATCCCTTCGACTGAAACTCCTCATATACAAGAGCGTCCTGAGGCCAGCTCTACTGTTTGGGACACCACTCTTTAGATTCCTACATGCCAGCACCATAACTCGCCTCCAGAGCTTCCAGAACAACATCCTGCAAACGGCACTGTGGCATACCCCTTTTCGTGAAATGAAGGCTTCAGACATGCACGAAAAGTTTGAGCTCCCCACCATCACCGAAGCCATCAGACGACGTAACATCAAGTTCTTCGACTCGATGAAGCACAGTCTAAACCCTCCCTTCCGAGACATGACACCACCACCGCTACCGGCACGATGGCAACTCACAAGATCGAGTAAAGCAGAAGAAATGGTTGACATCACGGCGCTTGGCCCACCAACAACAAGCCTCTAAGGAGCACCCTCACTGATATCAGACTAACTACGACTGCACTACATGCCTAGAGAAGACTCTAGGCCCAGCCACCAGTGGACTCTCACCACTGTACCGTAACAATCAACCTCCACCGAGGATTCCCACACTCCTTACTCCTCTCACACCACCTTCCAGCAGGTCCTCGTAGTACAAGGATCCGATCACCCTAAATATTTTATATTTCTCCCTCATCCTAAAATTCTAACTAGAGAGCTTAGAAAAAAAAAAAAAAAAAAAAAAAATTCAAACAAAAATAAACGTGAGATCGCCTGCTAGGCAGAACCCCTTTATTTTTCTTGAATGAAATAACAACTTCATTCATCAGCAAAGAAACGTGTATCGAAGATGCATAATGTTGATGTTTATTTCTACAACTACAAATCAATAAAGGATATTCTTACGTAGTGATTGAGCTCTATATATTCTAGGAAACTGAACAGCTGGTACCCGTGGATACGCTCCGCGAAAAACGTTTTAACTATTCCTCCAAAGCGTTTCAATTCCGCTAAATAATAGTCCTCAAACGTAAATTTTTCGTTTAAAATGTTCTGGAAGTAAAAGAATAATTAATATATATGAAAACATACTTATTAGTCAATACCTAATACAGTTTCTATATAGGTAAGCTAAGAAATTGTTCAAAGAAATATTCCACTGTTCTTCAATCAATCAACATTTAGAATCATATGCTACTAGGTTGCCACAAAGGTCTTTGAGCATGAAAACGTTATTGAGTTTAAAATTTAATTGATCAATGTTTACATGTAATGATCCTTTATTTAATAATGAATATCTTTACGTTTTAATTACTAGCACGTATTGCAACAAGAATGTCCGAAGAAAAAATTTTGATGCACTAACGTAAAAATTGACATTTGTACCAACCTAGTATTATTCTAGGGAAGTGTATTTTTATAAATATTCTTTATTTTGTTTAAAAGTTGCATTGTATTGACCATATTGTAATAAGCATTAGACTAATAATAATAAAATTAAACTTCTTATTTACACGTAGGAAAAGAACAAAACAATAAACCTACAATTGATCCTTTTTTTTTTTTTATGTCAACGAATTTTATATACATTTATTATAATTTCCTTGAATTACAATATGATTAGCATTTCCTCGCTCAAACTGTAGGGGAAATAAATGTGCAGCTTTTGGAGAAGCTGTGTTTTCACAGGAAGTTAATAGCGGATTCATGAATGCTAGTTCTATCTTGCTGTTTTGATAGGAAGTTTTTTTTCTTTTTATGATGGCTGGCCAAAAAACAGAAGCGACTTGTTTTTAAATGCATGTTTTTTTTTTTATCATTTTTAATTATAGTACATACATAATTTACATATGTATGTATTCATTTGTGAGTTTTAATTTTTTTTTTCTTTTATATGGTAAAAAATAACGTGTTATGTTTGATCATTTGGCTGAATTTTCAAACAAAAAATGGATCATATTCACTTTTGAAAACCTCAATTACATTCTTATAATGCTCAGTTTTGTTACTGTCGGTTCCCATTAACAAGAGAATGGTTTGAGCTCGCGTATATATATATATGGACATATATATATATATATCCGGGTATGGTCAAGTACGCAACATGCTTATTTTTAAATGCCCACATAATCAAAACAAGCAGATGTCAAATCCGCGAATGTCAAGGGATTTAAACTTTTTGTTTTGGCGTATATTTAATGGAAACCATTAAATAATTTACGTTTATTTATTTTTCTTAAATACTACTACGAAACGATATGATTACTATATAATCTTCTATAATCAGTCACAGGAGATAGAGGAGTAAAAGTATGGTAACATTTTATCAGCCTCAGAGTCGGCCGGAAAACAAATAAAAAATGTATTTATTTATTTTCTGTCTTTATTGTTAACATGTATATAAATGATAAATATATGTACTTACATTAGAGGCGTCTTTAAGGCCTCTTCGCAGTTTCTTACACAGACGGGAAAGGTTAGTAATAGATGTAATACCTTCTGACCAACTAGATAAGTTTAATAAAGTTAGAAATATTTTCCTTGAGAATCTCGTAATAGTCCTCAATGGACCTTTTTCTGATTGAATTACCCAATCACGCATTTCCATTAACTGAATTCCGTCACGTATCGGTACGTCAATTTCTGAGAATATCTCTTGTATTTCGGCTGCATAGCTGAAAATGATACACTTTATTTATTTTACTACTTGAAACTTCTTCATTGTGATAAAATTACAATCGGCCTTATTGGGAAATAAGCAATTGTGATAAATGTTCTCATTCGTACCATATTTACAATTTTCATTCACTCGCTCATTCATATAGTATTTACAAACAGCCCACAAACCTCCCAAATCCATATGGTTGTCACCTCCGTCCCATGCGAAAAAGGAAGTGGAGTCTTGGGAAGTCCCCCACAGTCCTCCGTCAGCCGCGTCACCGGATACGAGCCAGTGGAGGCCGACGAAGAGCGAGAGATCGACATACGCTCAGGACATGATTGGAGAAACTGGCCATTGCCAGGAGTCCCACTGTCACGTATTTATAGCAGGTCACGAGGCCACTACCGTTTCAGTCTCCGAGGAGGATTATAGGGATGAGTGGAGCAGTGCAATGACTGTGCTACGGGATTAGGGTGGTTGGATAGATTATTATGGAATTTCATGAACCTGGAAGGGATGAGTTCAAGAATGTAGGGTATATTAAGATCGCTATGAAGGGTTTTGTTGCTGAGGTTTTAAGGGGCATTTACTATTGTTATCAGGACTTTTGATTGAAAACATTGGATATGCTTGATGTACCCCATAGCTATATTCCGTATGTTCAGATTGGCTTGATTATACCTTAGTAGATTTGTAATTTATTTTCTATTGAGAGATGGGATGTCCTTTAAAGTAGTTTGTACAGTTGTCCAAAGCGTCCGTTTTTGTCTTTTTAGCCTCGTATTGATCGAACTGTTTTTGATATACTTTATAAAACATTTTATAATTTCATATTCATTATAAAATTAATATAACTATTTTGACCTTTGATTATTGAGATTTATCATTTCAGTACAGATTATAATGTCCATTGATGGTACCATTGGCATTGGACGAGAGAAAGTTTCAGGCTGTTACAGCAACTATAGGACGGGAAAGAGAATTATAGATAATAAGAGTTCTTCTGTTTTGAAAAAAAAGATTAATTCGAATCATTCGAGCCAAGATTTCAATTGTGTTTTTCATAATGGTACTTTAGTTGAATAATTAATAAACCAATAATGGCGGTAAATATATATTTTTATATCTACAAAATCCTCGTAAATGATCCATTGTTTTAGTTTAACAGCGATCCTCGTCAGGCTGTCATAAATGTGTATTACCTCATCAGGTAATAGGAGAGGAGAGGCTCTACTTTCGTCCAGGTGCGGAAATAGTACCATGGAATAAACTATTAAACCGTGGCCCCTAAGCTCATTGTGTTGGCCGATTTATACATGAGCTACTTGGAACAACGGTTCTTAATGACGACAACCCATTTCATCAATGAATTGTTTATTGGACGTTAGTCGTCGATTATATTCTGGCATACGCAAGTGAACTAATACCTTAGAACCTCATAACTATTTAAACAGTATAAATAACCATGTGCATTAAATTTACGGCTGAACATAAGAAAAAATAGCAGATATTAAAATGAATTCATGATTGCTGAAGAGTATTTCCGCGTTTGACATTTACTTCGTTTCAAGACAGATACCTATGCATTAAAAGTTTTTCGTTTTTTTTTTCATTCTTCGACGGGTCTATAAGAATTAAACGAAATATTTAAAAATTATATTTATCTTTTAGTTGTTACCTAATCTAGTTTTGATGTCGTCAAACGTTAGAAGTGTTGACATTCATCTGTTAGTTGGCAGATCCGCCTATTCATTTTCATTGTGCATTTTAATGTTCCGTACCAATTGTTTTGCGTATAAATGTCTTGAAAATATATGACTTTATATTGAAGGTGTAGATTGTTTTGAACGAAGGTAACTATTTTTGGACAAGTGAATTTTAAATTCCCCCCAATGTACGACAACATGGAGAAGCGGTGTAATTCATTCCAACCTCAATAACTGCACAGCTAATGCAATATTTTCGTTAACCAATAGCTCTTTACTTGTATTATTGTTTGGCAATATCATGAAAAGATATAAGATCGTACTGTAACATAGTGAAGCTGAAATATTCCAATAAATCAAATCTTTATGAGGTGAACGCAATACGAAGAGGCTGCGATAAGGGTACACGGGGTCTCAAATGAATTCAGTTAAAATAAGTTAACTGATCATTGAATAGTGAAATGTGACAAGAGAATAAGTGGGTGGACTTTGATGAACTACTAGAATTCAGGGTGTGGGTACTTTTTGATAAAGTTAACGTTCTGTTTTTAAGAATATCGACATTAATGGCAGTGGTTACGCAGGTATTGTGTTATGCTCAGTCGATAGTTTAAAAATTAAACTTTTAATTATATTTTTTGTGTGGTTATCATTTATCAGTCACCGTTTTCCATTATTTTAATTTGATTCCTATTTGTGCATGTTTAGAATTTTCCAATTGTACCTCTTTCTCCCCAAAGTCTCCCTGTAAGCCAGGGGTGTTATACGGCTTACTATTTAATCTCTTTGGGGTGTATTAAATAAAACATATATAAAGTATGGCAATATTTAGATTCGCTTAGAGATTCGAAGGAGTAAACTGAGACAAAACAAGTTATTTATTGTTTATCCTCATGAATAATATTTATCCTATCCTATAAGATTTAAAGGTATAATACATTTTGACATTATTGATAATATTTTTTTTAACTTGGATAATTAGTATTATTGTAGATAAAAGTACACAGTTCCCCGCTCAGTGAATATATATTGTTATTATTTCCTCCCTAAAATACACCTTCAGGAATGTTATTTGGTGGGTGAGTTAAACCACCGGAGACACATCAAGTTTTTTGACTCGTTGCCGCACCTCACAAACCCAGTGTTTAACACTATGCCACCACCACCCTTCCCGTATTGATGGCAACAGGCTGTCGGGGAAAATTATGTTAAGATTTAGTTAAAGTTTTAAAGTTAAAGTTAGCTTTAAGTTTATGGTAAATAAGGTGAGCCCCACTTTTAATAAATTCAGTCTATTAATGTATAATGTACATCATTATACTTTTGTACAATGTAGATCACTATTCTGTATACTAGAATTTGTATAAAATATAGCCAAGCTACATGAAATACAATGAAGCAATTGTAAATAGATTCGTTTGTAGAATCTATATTTTGTACATATATAAATTTGTAGCAAAGAGATACGGAACACAAAAAAAAGAATGTCATTTATTATACCAACTTCCCCATACTCTATAATCAAATAACTTTTATTTTATGTGAAATCTTTTGCTTTGATACAATGGTTTAAATTTAAAAAGCATACATAATATGCAATTTACAATATACATCTCAATATAAATTATTTATCACACGGTTATCATTAAAACGATTACATCAAAAATAAATCAAAGTTTATATATTTAAAATAAATTGTAAAATATCAGAATTGTTATATTGTGAACATTGATGTAGTTTTGATTTAATTATTATTTGATTTTTTTCTTTTTTAAACTTGACTACAAATTTGACTGCATTTGAAGCAGTAGTTTTATCAATACAAGAAAACATAATTTTGCTACAAAAATTTAATTTAAAATAAAATATTCTTTGTAGGTGTTGCATTGTTTTATTGTAGTTATACTATACTGTAATTATAAACATTTCACGTTAGAAGCCCGTAACATGCTTGTGTAGAGCATATATCATTAATTTTAAAAGACTTTCCTGAAGAGCAACTAAGAGAAGGCAATAATTATTAACAAACATGTGTAAATACAAATACAGTAAGCTGAATGTGCTTGTATAAATATAATAATCAAGAAAACGGAAATAATTAACTTACCTCTCAATACGAGCCATTGTATCCTTCTTAAACGAGTCAATGATACGGTTTGACAATTCAGAGATAAGAGGTTTCCACAGCTGATTTATGGTTTCAATGTTAACTCTATAAGGAATAAAATTAATTTAGTTATTTTTATAATAAGTGTTCTGTCGAATGAATAGTAAACAATATACCACTAGAGGTCACATTTTATGTTAGACAGTTATACCTCCAAAATTAATGAGACTAATAAAAAACTTTATTTGTTCAAAAAAAAAAAACATTTACATTTAAAATAAAACTTTAAATTTCTAACTACCTAACTGCTACAGGACTGCGATGCAGGTGTCTGGGAAGGAAGGTCTTTTATAGCGTTTTTAGAATACTGAGCTAGGAATATTGGGAATTTTGGGTTGTCAGGATCGTATTTGGGCATGAGGGTACACGGCTAATAGGTGATGGAAATAACTTGTCTTTCTTAAGAGTGAAGTTACAAAGAACGAAAAAGTTTGGGATAAATAAAGGATGGGGAGGTAAGGGAAGTGCATGATTAAGGTTGGAGGTGACAGAGTATTCTCACTCTTGCCTTCATACAATGGTAAAGTTTGTTGAATGTCTCTTATGAATATGGATGGATGGATCCCAATTTCATTACATACACATATGTAAAATGATCAGAACAGATTGAATAAATCATTATTCTTATTAGTTTTATCAATATAGATAGATGAAACAGGGAATATTACATGGCTGACATAAACATACAAAACTATGTTATTGTTCAGCGATTTTTAATTGCTGAATAAATTTTATTTTTATGATTTCTTCGTTTATTAGGAGGGGGGGAGGTCATAACCAGATCTCACCTGTGTGTTTGTTCTGGTCTCTATTTTTTTCAACTAACTAAAATTTACAGCCCCCTTAGGATCACATCCAACAACTAATAATAAATTACCTTTCTCTAAATACAATTTAATGTATACATCTGAGCTAGGGCCATCGTTTTGTATTTGATTGCATAATGTATTATTTTTAATTTATTTTTTAACATGTTATTATTGTTTGTTTTATATTGCAAGATATAGCACCTGTAATAGGGTTCATAATTACGGTGATTTAAATTACAATTTTAACTACTTACTTAAAGTTTTTAAATATATGATGAGATGAATATGTAAGTTGTTGCCCAGATTTAGCCATGTTAATGATATTCGATAGTGCTTTTGCATCCATTAAACTTAAAAAGTCTTGCCCTGAAGAAATCGATTCGAAAGCTTCGGATAGTTCAATATAAATATTTTTCATATTTTCATCTAAAAAAAATTGTACATACATTAAAAAATAAATTACGTACTACCTAAACTACAGTTGACAAGAAAACACTCAATAGTACAAATATTGTGTAAAACATTTCTTTTATTCAATGTACAAACGGAATTGAAAAAACAATTATACCTAAAATTTGTAGTTTATTCACTAATAAAATGAATAATTAATTATTCACTAATATCTATCACTAACTCGTATGTGGGTTCCAGGTCAGTCGTTTGTCGACATGCCTAAGTACCGTACTGTCTCGGATACAGGGAGAGGAATAGATTTAAAATAAACTAGTGGACAGGACTTGCGGCAGAGGGTAAAGGTTATGTGGGAACATTTTGCTTCATTAACTTTGATCTACCATTGGTTACACCAATACTCGATCTAATCAAGGTGTTTTTGAAGGTTATGGGATGCTACATCGGGGTCTGGGAGGGATGACAAAACTGCAGTGTCATCTGCAAGTGTGGTCAAGAAGGTATTGGTAGAGGGGACATCAGCGGTGAATAGGTTATAGAGGATAGGACCCAGCACACTGCCCTGTGGAACTCCTGCTTTTATGGGATAGTAGTTAGAATATTCTAAACCACAGCGAACTTGGAAGAAGCGGTTTGAAAGGTAGGACTGTAGGATTAGGAATAGGGTCTGTGGTAAATATCTTTTGAGCTTGTATAGCAAACCTGCGTGCCAGACCCTGTCAAAAGCTTGAGCTATGTCCAGAAAGGAAACAGTGCAGTATTGTTTGGTTTCAAGGACTGAGAATATGTGATCAACAACGCGAAGGCCTTGTTAAGCAGTGGAATGTCATTGACGGAAACCAATCTGGTGAGTAGGATAAAGGTTTTTGGATTCAACAATTGGAAGTAGACGTTGTAATAGGAGTTTTTCAAATATTTTTGACTAATTGGACGGTAAGATGAGGCGTCATTGGGTGGTTTACCGAATTGGGTGGTTTGCCGAATAGGACTATAATGGAATGTTTCCAGAGGAAAGGAAAGTGCGTCGTTCGGATAATGCAATTATAAATGTAGGTTAGAAAGATTATGGCTTTAGGAGGAAGTTGTAGGAGAATTCGAGGAGTAAGGAAGGAGATCATATCCTGGAGATTTTCGGGAAGGTAATTTTTTCAGAAGATATTTGACGTCAGAAGGGTTAACGGCTTTTGGTTGAAGTGAGAGAGGGATAGGTAAAGCGAGGAAATCTTTAACAGTTGTGTCAAGAATATGGTCTTGATAAGAAAGGTGAGGTGTGAAAGTACGGGAAAGATGCAGAGCAAAACATTAGAGAGTAAACATTATCAAGAATTGACTACCTAGAAATTTAATTTGGTTAATGCTTGTTGTGCCAACTCCTTTACTTCGTACAAATAGAAGTTATCCTCTTCACGGACCAGAAAGCTCCCACCTACTTTTCCATATTTTATCAATAAACCTTCGGCGTCAGTATAGAGAGAAAGGACAAGTTCACGATCCCGACACCACTAGAGCTCTATAGGGGCGTGGGCGTAGTGGCCCCTGATTGCCCCAAATAAACGACCATATGATCGGCCGAAATAAACAGTTCCAACACCTATAGGCTGGTATGACATGCATATATAAGGCAGAAGTTATGATTTTTTTAGACATTCGGAATCAGACACTTGAGGTGAACACTGCTCTCTCTCTCTCTCTCTCTCTCTCTCTCTCTCTCTCTCTCTCTCTCTCTCTCTCTCTCTCTCTCTCTCTCTCTCTCTCTCTCTCTCTCTCTCTCTCTCTCTCTCTCTCTCTCTCTCTCTCTCTCTCTCTCTCTCTCTCTCTCCTCTCTCTCTCTCTCTCTCTCTCTCTCTCTCTCTCTCTCTCTCTCTCTCTCTCTCTCTCTCTCTCTCTCTCTCTCTCTCTCTCTCTCTCTCTCTCTCTCTCTCTCTCTCTCACTCACTCACTCTCTCTCTCTCTCTCTCTCTCTCTCTCTCTCTCTCTCTCTCTCGATGACACCAGCACATTCTTGGACGTGATCCCTTTCATGCAGACGAATATCTCTGGGGCCCGAGAAAATGTACCTAGTAGTGTTTCCCCCACCGGTCCGTTCTACCTCTTTCCGGTTCACACTCGCCTTTGGGATCCGGATGATTTTCGCCTGCTCTCAGATACCGAGTGTGATTGTGAGTTTGGTCATTCGAAGACCACGTAAAACTACCTATAATACCTAGCCTGTACCTTTTCTTCTGAACATAAATCTCTACTCTCGGGGCACACCTTCTTAGATCTTATGGAGTCAGAGCAATAAAGAAATAATAATTAGTATTTGTACTAATTCGTATAAACAAATACGAAGCTTCCCACCGACTAGGCCACCAGCAAAGGTCAAAGACCACATGTTCATTCATATCTCTTTCTGACGCCCACCGGGCAGTGACTGGGTCGACGAGACTTCCCCCGGCGGGTGGCCCCCAACAATGTTATTTCAACAATTTATATTCGTGTATTTGTGAGAATGCTTAGTAATAGGAGACTACCTATTTCACTTATAAATGGGCTTTCGGGTATGAAAGTTAGAAAAAAGAAATTGTCGGTCTGGGTTTGTTGATACTGCTGGATTGTTGGTAGTTGTAGGTCTGTTAGCTTGGTGTATCGAGGGTAATTTTTAGTTGTGCGCGCACTGATGTTTTGTATGACTTTCAATTTCCGGTAAGTACAATTGTGAATCAAAACCGGTGCACTAAATGTCATCGTGGTGTAAGGATTAATTTGTTTTCTAGTGTCCATTTAGATTTGCTTCGGTATTAAAGTGACATTTACTAATGGGGATTTGGCTTTTGTTCATTTACAGCTTACGTAGTTCGGGAATGTGAGGGAGCTGGCTAAAGTTACTAGCTAGGGGATGGAATAGGACTAGGGGAGCTGGGAATTATTTAGGGGTAAATGGTAGGTTTATATTGGTCAACGTTTGGTGAATACTATTGCCTCTTAAGAGGATAAAGTTTAATTTTACATTTCTAGAAAAATGTGGTTAGTTTTCCAATTTTTTATTGAAATCTATTGGTTATTGTATCTATTCTGACTGATCATGTATAAATTACTGGGCCGGCTTTGAGGGTGCGATGGAATGCACTTTACTGACTCCTTCCCCGTCGAGGTTGCTTTCGGGGGCACCACAACCTGCCTAGTGACATTCCCGCCACGGTCCAGTCTGCTTCATACTCACCTTTGGGATCCGGTTTGGTATTCGCCTAATTATGATAAATAATATGAATTCGTATTCATTCCAATACCACACTAACTGCCTCTACCTCTTCTCACAGTCCACTGTGGGGCACGCCTTCTTCGATATGGAGTCATATCGCCATATTTGCCGCTTGGCAAATATATGGGTAAGTGAGCAGAGTCATATATCAGCGATTGACTCTTTCCCCAGGTTTACTAGGGCAACAATACCCTCCCCATTCCTGGTGGTCTCCCTGGCAGTGCTTTGCTGTTTGTAAAAAAATTATGTATTTTCTACAAATCGTTATCTCCTGGAATTTAAAAAGAAAATGAAAACATTAAAATATCCTTACTCATAGCACAACAGCCTTGAAAAAGGTCATCGTGTATCTTCCTTGCTGAATCCCAGGAATTCGATTTGATAACACAACCTTCTAGCATCAATTGGGTCGAAAATATAGGTGAGAAAACGTCTACATATCGGGCTGGTAATATTTGCCAAATGGGTACCATTGCTACACGAGAGCAAGCCTAGAGAGACAAATAGATAAATGTACTTAATCAATTTGTAAACATAATGAAATAAAATCGTTTATAAATATGTAAATATATATCTATAAGTTAAAGTCAGGAGTATGACTGTATTGTAAATAAATACGATCATGGGATGTAAACAACCCATGATCCTATATGTGTTGGATTGTCGGATAATAAAAGTTAGTCTTTCTCTTGAGCCCAAGTGTGTCAGTTCGTTTCCTTCTTTCTCTTTTTATCAAATCTTTACCGCCGGAGATTAACTCCAGCGGTATATACTGAACAAACCGTTCACAGTAATTTAAAGGTCAAAACTAATAAATGAAGTATTATAAAAAAAAAACTGCATTTACGAGTATGAAAACACTTTAAAAATGGGCCACATCAAAGGAAAATTTTATTTTTTTAAAAAAACAACACCCCATTTGATACTTCGGTATGGGTTTTTTGTCGCTTGTGTCATTTATAACGTGTCATTATCATCATTAACGTGTAAACATTATAGTTGTGCATTAGCTACTTACTTGATTGTTAATCCTGAAATTTCCTGTATATCACGTATATAGATATATAATACAGTACAAATACAAAACTTTTCAATCAAAATATTAATTTTGATTTTTTTTTTGTTGCGAAAAATTTTCATTATTAATTACAAAAAAAATATTAGATCAGGCTTAGACAATATTAAGAAATGTCTATTGCTGGTCAGTGAGATATCTAATGTATCTTTGGCCATGTGGATGAAACAAAACTTTCAATAGTTTCAGAGACGTTTCTAGAGAAAGTTTGAAATGTAGCAAAACTAGGGTCTGATATTTTACGAAAAATATTAATTGTAAAATTATTCTAATTTATATCTCTTGTGTGAATTCTAATCTTACTTCAAGGATCGCGTCCGAATATTCTTTGGTGATGGTAGCTAAGCTCGGTTCTATCATTATTTGGCTATTCACTGGTTGTGAGTGGTTTGTAATGCATGCTTCAACAGCTAGTTTACAGTGGTGTAGGTGCGAAATAAATGTTTCATAACAATCCATTATGAGCTTGACGTACTATAAACAGACAACTCATTACAGTTTGATAATTAAAATGTTGACTAAACTACAGATAATAGTAAAAACACGAATTTCTTAATTTTAGTATTTCAATTTCGATTTTTTTATTTATTTTTAATGTTTAAGAATAGTGATTGACTGATAGTGTTGGTATTTGTAGGCAGTTGCTTTTCGGCTACCGATGAAACTTGCGGAGGTATGGTAATTTACGGGGATAAGGTGGAAGGAAAGATTTGTAAGAAGGTAATTGAGAGGATTAATTAGAGTTCTGAACTCTGTAAGGAATGAAGCTAATAGGCTAGTGAGATCTTATGAGATTGAAGGTTGAGGGATATGAGGAATTTGTGGTTTGGATAGGATTGAGTTTGTTGGTTGTCAGGATGAAAGGAATGCTGGGGAAGAGGAACTTGCGGAGGAGTGAGTAGTGCCTGTGACTGCTCTTTGTTTCGAACTCCATCGCCAAAAGAGACTGAAGGCCACAAATTTCTGGCTGTGCCGCTTCTTGAGCTGCCTGTTTATAGCTTCCCTTCTTTTGGCCGACGAAGTAGTTCGCTCCTGGACTTCAGGATTCTATATGCTTTTATACTTTACGTAGACTTTGGTGTGCCCATATGCCTGACAATTATGGCTTAGGACGATGTCACGTTGGGGGTATGGTTTTTCGACTTGTATTCTGATACAGGTGGGTTATTAGTAGATTTTCTCCACTCCAGGTGTTTGGACGAGATCTACAAAGAGGTTTCTGATCACCACCCGTAGCGATCTTTCTTGCTTCATCTGATACATAGGGAAATCAATCTTTGTATCTTCCATATATTTGACAACAGCTCTACACGTATCGGGGGCGTCTGGAGTGTCTAGTAATCGATTAAGACATGTGTAATTGCCCATACCTACTATTTTCGGCAATTGTTAACATAGCAATTTAAAATTGGTAATATTTCGGACAGATATTGACGGCTGTTTAGGCTATGGGGATAGCTTCTATGTCCTCTACTTATATATATATATTAATAACTACTGTATATTAATAACTTACCAGTGATCTGAATAACACGACTAATCTTTTGCAAGCCTGAACTTTTATTTCTGCGTAGACTTCTTTACAATCCCGCAGAAACGTGTCTTCCTCAAATACCGTGGTGACAAATGTCAACCAACGTGTTTTGATCCGTACATGAAGATCGGCAATAAACCGTTTCATCTGCGTAATATAAAATGGAAACGGGTAGTATCCCAATATTCTGAAAAATAAATTATTATTTACTCATTACTTCCTCAAGAATAGTTTAATCATTTTTTTTTTCTGTATAAGCTATAAATAAGTACATATGGCTCTAACACTTAGTACGGTAATTTTTGAAATTATTTTATGGAACCAGTAGTGACCTAAGTAAATCAATTAAAGAACTACAGTATTATTATTGTGTTTGTATTTTTTAATTAAGTATACTATTTTTTTTTTATTACTTCACTAACAGCATTCGATTAAACTAATAAATCCCCCAAAAAGGCAGCAACGGAGGACTTGCCACAATTTATAGGAACTGTTTTGATTGTAATGTAAATTCTAAAATAGATTGTCAGAAGTAAAAATACAATTTCAATGAAAGTGGATTTCGCTCCCTAATCCTCCTGAACGAAAACATTTAAAGAATTGCAGTAATTTTATTTGTTCAAAATTGTTCGATACGGGGTGGGTTTCATGCGCTATTAAGGAGCTATAACGTGTGACCATGATAAATGTCCTGTAATCGGAAATTTCTGGTGGGGAAATCAACGATTGTTTCCCTATTCACTACTTTAATCTTCTAAGTATATAAATTTTAGATAATATAATATATATTATATAACCTTTTAGATTTCCTCCTTACAGTAAAACCCTATATATAAGACAACCCTATATTTTCTGCAGTAGCCACACAATTTATGTATACTACAGGCCAATATTTATATATACAAGGATAGAAAGATGCATATAAATACATGTATATGGACAATATATAGAAACATCTGCAGGTGCAAAGGGGCAAGATACACAACACACCAAAATTTATAAAAAAATATTATTAGTGATTCTTATTTCATTTAACGATTCATATCAATAAAATTCTTTATCTTATAATACAATATCATTAACATAGCGGTGTCAGTATTCCTGCAACTTCATCATGAAATTGATCATCTACTTACCTCCAAGTTGTACAAATTTTATCAAGTCCTAAGCCGGCAGGGTCAAACGTTCTTGCTAGCAATGCCTGATGCGAAGATTTGTAACAGAGTGATAAGCGGTGAAAACTAATGGCGAATACTTTTCTAAGCTTTTGGTCTACCTGGTACTTTTCTATTGGTCTAGAAGAAAACATTCGTTAGAATAGTTTAACATTTAAACATATTTACATTATTAAATATACTTCCATTATATACTGCCCATGTTCTGAGGCCAAGACTTTAGTTTATCTTGAAATCAAGCGCTTGAACTCATATTTTAAATAATTTTTATAAATGAAATGGTTGGGCACGGTGCCTCTAGTAAACGGAAATCGTTTAATGATCCAATACATTGAATAACAAATATAAAAGATTTATGATTTAAGAATTGCAAGGTGATAATGAATATTATCAACGAAAATGGTGAAACCTTATCTATTTTATTGCTTGTGAACTAATAAAGCCAATGCGATGTATATGTAATCATATTCAGTTATTACATAATCATTTTTTACAGTTATTCAATAGTATTCTTATACTTTAAATGTTGGTCAATTCTTTTAAGAAAATCCATTAGGTACTTCTAAAAAGACCATGAAAGACTAACAAATAAATCGCTATAGTTATTTGTATAAGCGTATTAATTAGTTTATATACAATTGGCCGATAAATGTTGAAAAAAAAAAATACAAAATAAATATAACCATGAAAATGAAGAATACATGAAAAAAGTGTTGAGAATAAAAAGTTACTCGCGGATCAATTAAGGATTTTTTAGTTTGTTTTACTTGTTCATGGTGGTGAAAAATTAAATCCCCTAATATATTATTAGATATTTCATATAACTATAATTATTATATACTACAAATAATACCTTTTTTCAGCCTCAGGCAGGTCAAGAAAACTTGGGCGCAGTTCAGATCTGATCGGAATGATCTTATTAAAGGAGTCAACCGCTAAACCATGGTACGAATAGAGTTCTCCCGCACGGCACATAAGAAACTGAAAATTTTTCCGCATTCGTGGAAGGGTAAACTGCCGAAAGCGACTTTTCTGATAAAAAAAAATATAATTAATTACATTTTAAAGATAAAATAAGTAAAGATAAATATTATCTTAAAGACTAAATGTAGCTAGATTTTGTAACAGGTCGATTGTATGGCGAATTTCCACTCAATAAAATAATTGATTATTGCATATATTTATTTAGTAGCAGCCTTATAAGGGCATAAATTAACTAAATGTCCCATGCAGCTCAAGGATGCCACATATATTTGAAATTTTATTAAAACTCGAATAAGCAAACAGAAAAAATGTAAAATAAAATACGTTTTCGAGTGTTTTAGAGCGTATGACTGAAGTTGAACTCTATGCGACGCTGTTTTGTGTCATCAGTGTGCATTAGTGTTTAGAAAACCGAGATCCAGAAAACAGATGACACTAAGTTTCGGAATGAAAGTGATAAAATGGTGGGTTGTCTAACAGCATTAAGAAAGTCCTTAGACCAGTAAGATATAACAGCTCTCCTACTTCGTTTTGTTGAGTAAGTGAACACTTGAATTGCTGAAAAAGCAGTATATTAAAGCGGATATTGAAACTTAAAAAGGTAGAAAGAAATTTGTAGTGCAATTCCCATCCTGCAGTTATAGCAGGCTTTGAATGCTGTCGGAGCGATCACACAGGTAAGTACGATTTCGTATACTAAAGTGACTTCTGGAAGACTTTCAAAATAGGGAAAGATTAGCAGAGCTTATCATAGATACGATTTTCATCGCCGTTAGGAAATGGTAGGTTCTGTACAAATTTGTAAACAAGTAGATAACAGTTGAAATTGGAGGTAAAGCCGTCAGTGTAAGGTTTATTTGGAACGCTTGCCCAGACAACCTTAATAGAATAGAGATAGAAATAGATCTTGATAAAGTAGATAACCGAGAGTAGATCTTCAAATCATTTATTATAAGCACCCTGTGATCCACGAATACCCAAATTTAAAAGCCTTCAAAGGATTGCATTTTTCCCATCAGAATTCCCTGAATTCATCATAAAACCTCACGTGATGGTGAATAATAGATTATTTTCAAAGCTGGATATTGTAATTATTTATGCCCGCCGGAGCACCAGAGCACATGATTGCCGATATGCTCATGACCAATCAATGAGCATTCCTTCTCAGCCAGGTAGAAGAATACGATAGGTAGTGATTCTTGTATCCCCGGCCTCAAAACAGTTAGTTGCTGTTGAAAACCATCATCAGCACGGTCAGGTAAAGACAGGAAAAGAATCGTCTCCTTTAAGACAAGAAAAACCAGAATCCCCAAAAGTTTTTTTCCTCCTAAAATAAGGTATTTGCAGTTTACCTCTGAGTTGTTCAGATTGGAAGGTCGCTGAGAAACTAAAAAGTTTAAAACTAAAGTAAGAAGTGGTATACCGCAATTCCCTTTTTTTGGAGGAAAAAACCTTTGGGGGTTTATAGTATTTGCTGACCTTTATCTCCTTCATACCCTCAATACCGTTCGTACCATGATTCACCTAATATCTAGTAAACTTTTGTACAAGTTCTCTAGTTAGGATCTTTTAAGAGACTGGTGAGAAGAAAGCGCTTGTCAATTGAATATGCAGCAGAAATACCATCTGTACACTTTCATTCAACTTCTACCGCAGTTTTTCCAAACAAGATGATAAGGTTAGTTGGTCAACTACGTTTCTGTAAGATTTTCTAACAATACTCCTTCGCTGGAAGAATACATAGTTTCAATTTGGAACTCAAGCTCAAAATTCCAAAAAACAAAATCCTTCTTATGTTCAATAAGTTACATTATACTTACCAACGATCCCTGAAATTCTAGAACCGCGAAAATTTTATAAAATGGCTACTATACCAACAATATTTCAAATTCACTTCAGAGAAATCTGTACCAGAAACCGTGCCCACTTTTACACAGACGTCTCAAATTCGCAATTGTGAATATCTAATTGTGCGAGAAATAAAAATAAACGATCGAAAATCAGCTTTATCTTCACGGCTGCCCTTCAATGCAACAGAGTAGAATCATAGAAAGAAAACATCGTTTTTTCTTACCCGCTCTGCGCAATAAACGTTTAATATTGAGGGAAAAAACATCCCATGGTCCGAGACCTATTCGAAACCAAAAAAACTACTTAACTAGAGGGAGCATAACAACAAGCTATCAAGGATTCCGGGAATCTGAATATCCCTTCTACACCGACATACTGGCAGGCGCAAATGAAGGCAGTGGCGGGACAATGAAGTGAGGATTGACACAAATAAGGAATACTGGTTTATATTATTACTGAAGTCACATCACAGCTAGAAATAGCGAAAACATAGTTTGGTTAACATAGTATAAACTACACCAAAACAATCGAAAACGATTACCTGCTTACGATTAGGACATTTTAGCCTCACCTTTTAAACCTCAATAGACCGACCTGGCAGGAGTGTGATAGTACACTTTTGTACTCTGCGATCAGCATAACAAGTTATTTTTTCTTTTGCTATGAACAAACCGACGTTATATGTCACGGATTAGAGCGGTAATCACTGTATGTTAAAAACTGATTGTATTGTATATACGCGAAATTGAGATTGGCCCGGCACGTAATTGTAATATATCGTATCCAATGAAATCAGCTGACCGACTGGTTCACAGACTCCCGCAATGTAGATTGCATGAATTTAGGTGCATGTATATGATATAATCACGAGACTAATTTTAATTTGTCCACGTCAGCCTGGATAAGCCCCATGACTTCAAAGAGTTAACACCTCTTGAGAATTCAATGGAACAACAGCTCTAATGAATATTCTTCATTCGGATCATTCATAGAGGATGCCAAAACGAAACATCAAACTGCCGGCTAAAACAAAAAAGAAGAAAAATAAAACTAAGGATGCAAAGGTTGGACCAAGGAAAGCTGCTCGCCACATGGGCAGGTGAGTCATGGGTACAGATGACGTTTTTTCTTTGAATCCCTAGTAAACACAACATTTATTTACGTTTTCACAGTATTTGTCACAATTTACCGCCATAAATAACCCATTTGTCATACGACAAACACTATCTCATATGTCAATCTACCTGAAATGGCCATCAATCATGACTGACTGCTCAAGGTCAGAAATTTCAAGGGCCTCAAGCCTCCTTTTATATCTACACACCAGCTTTGAAATGAATTACATAATAAATTAATTTTCTTACTTTATTTATGGCTCTGCGTATACTTGGTGGGATTTTTGGACCTTTTCCATAATACTGTACTCCAACAGACAAGTATCTTGAAGCTAAGGCCTGCGTCCCTTGTCCGTCAGGCCCAAATTTCTGGGTAATTAATTTAACCACAACTTTTTTTTTGCTATAATAAAGTAATATATCAGAAACTAGTCGGGAAGTAATTGTTTATAGTAAATTTATTATAAGTATACTTTTACTTATAACAGAAATAAAAGTAATATTCACTATAAAAACTTACCTATTGGTTTAAACGTAAAAAAAATAATAATTTAAACGTTAGGCAAGCAAAGGTATTAAATAAAAAAATAACTTTAGAACACGTAAAAGAAGAACTCAAAAAGCAGTGATCACTGACTCTGACACTCCAATCAAATTTTGTAATTCTAAAACTTTACTCAACACATATCTAGAAAAACGTTTGTTTTTTTAATTTATTTCGTACGCTAAAAAATAAGAGTTTCCTGAAAATATTAAAATGGAACTTTTTTATAAGTTAAATAACTTTTTGCACATCAGGAAACTAATAGCTACTAACTGTACAGCTAAAAATACATTTTATTTAAAAAAAAAATTATCACACAAGGAAGGGTTTCATAATGGCTTCGAAAAATGGTCAAAAACGGCTTTAATGGTGTCTTCTAATAATAGTCATTTTGAGTCCTATTATTAATTGGGTATCATTAGAGATCATTAATATCACAGGACTTTTTTAATTAGCAAGTAATTATTATTTTTCCCGAAATCGCTTTAATTTGTACCATCATTTGGGGTTGAGTGTGCACTTCAACAAATCACAGACACTCTCAACAATGATCCAGGAAATATTGACCAATCAGTTCAATCTTTGTTAAACACAAAACTACCTTCCCAGATCTGATGGACTGCAAACATTTCTGGGATTAAAACGTGGAGCTAAGAAATAGCACAATTATACACCAGATTTTCTCTATATTTGTCAAGCCTTTACTAGCCAAAAATACAAAGGAATAACAAATTGTTTTTAATTAAGCTGAAACTACTTACGGTTTTATAATTCCTGAGGATCGTTCTTGGTGCATTTTGAATGGCACCGCTTGTCCCATTATTAAGGATTTATTAGCAGTGAACTTAAAAATAATTAGATCTTGGTTGTCCTGAACAGTCTGATATGTCATCATGTTTTTCAAAACGTTTGGAAGTTTTCTACGTAGGTTTTGGACAATACGAAAAGCCAAACGTCTGTATTCCCGTCGTTCTTCGCTCCCTAAGCTTTTTAATATCCTGAACTAAAAAGAAAACATTTTTCTACTGTTTATATTTACATTTTTTATAATTGATAATTTAATTATAAGCTATTACATGTAAATGCTTCATTATAAGATAACAGATACTACTTACATACATAGAGATGTATAGCGGAAGAACTGTTGTAACGTAACAATGTACATATAAAATATGTAATATAACATAACATATACATACGTATCTATAATTAACCAATATACTAGGAGAATGATACAGCGATACATTATACTACTCAAAATAAAATTAACTGGAACTTCTAATTGGCGGAAACCAGTTCTGTTCGAAAGTGTGTTCGCTTAAGAGAGAATAATAAATTCCCTCAAGGCTAGAAAATTGACAAGAAAACAATTCAGGCTCTAATAGCCATTTAATCATGTCAGTGTTATTTTCGGTAGAAGTATACACTGTATTTAGGCTTACATCCCAAATTGACTATCATGCTAATAACTGTTAAATATTTTATTTCTGGACTGTTGTGTCAACCTCTTTATCAGGAATAATTAAAAGTTCCCCTCTTCTCGGCCCAGACAATATCCATCTATGTTTCCATATTTTAATAATAAAAACTTTAAAGCGTCAGTTAAGAGAGGGGGAAACGTGTACGGAACAGCCGAAGGCACGGTCGGGGCGACCCCTCACCGCTGGCCTACCTGCCTATGGTATGAAAAGTTTCCGACCTAACAAAGCTTTTATTTTAGCTTTTATTTATTTTATTATCATCTTCATGTTGAGGTCGGAAACGTTTCAGACCACCTGTGTATATAAGCAGCCCGATTTGGGGCATTCCACAGAAGGTGAACCCCATCACCTAGTATTGTATATATGTTATTTGACCTTTTAACTACAAAACGATATTGTAATTGTAATTCTGCCCTGCTTCGAATGCACCTGCGTATGCAGCAATAGGAGTAACTTGTAAATCTTGTACATTGTATTTTTTGGTTCATTTTGTTCACATACTGTATAATCAATAAAGGGGTTTCGAAAAAAACAAAAAACACTGCTCTCTCTCTCTCTCTCTCTCTCTCTCTCTCTCTCTCTCTCTCTCTTTCTCTCTCTTCACTGGTGCTTGCTGCCCTACTCGAACCACGACTTCCTTATTCAACTACCTTTGCATCTCTATTTCCTAACCTCCCTATGTTATAGTCCGGCGTTGTCAGACCCCACACCTTCCTAGTGGGATATGCTGACTTTATCTCGCTAAAACTAGCAACTCCTTGGAAGATACCTCTTCCTCGCGGAAGACGGTCATCTGAAGCCTTACGAACTTTACCTAGTAGTGTCTCTCCCAGTGATCCAGTCTGCCTTTCTCCGGTTCACACTCACCTTTGGGATCCAGACGGTTTTCGCCTACCCTTAGATACCGAGTGTGTATTCGTGGTCATTCCAAGATCACATAAACTACCTATAATACCTACCCTGTTACTCATCTCCTGTCCATAGCGCTTTGTCGGGGCACACCTTCTAAGATCTTATGGAATCAGATCAATACGAATAAAGCTGCCTGCCGACTAGGCCACCAACAAAGGTCAAAGACCACAGGTCCACCCATTTTATTTATTTCTTGACGCTCGCCGAACAGCAGCTAGGGTTTTAGTGACCCTAGCCCGCGTCGGGCGTCCTCCTCCCACCTTGGGGACATAATTCCCGACATGGACTTTACGAAATTTGATAGTACTCATTAAAAACGGCTCTGGGTTGTATATTTTCCTGATATGCAAATACCTAGGGTTTTGCAGCTGAAAACAACATAGATTTCATCAAGAACAAGCTAGAAAGACCGTTCTTAACCTTCCAATCCTCATTAGAGATTTTAGCTTGAGTTGTTTATGTATACAGCACTTATTAACCAGTAAGCTCAGCTGACTTGTTCTTTTACCCAAAAACTAAGATCAAGATAGCCAGTATAGTAGTTGCTTGTTAACTTGAAGTGTTAACATCCTAGTTGAACTATAGACGATAAAATAAGATAAATTTGGCACTGACACAGAATTGTAAAAATTAATAAGATTTCAAAAATGTATTGAAAAAATGGCACCCCCCTCTCCCTCAATGCATCTTTATTCGACGTATTTCCTTCTTTCGTCAACAAAGAACAAATAAATTCACTGTGTCCAATAATTGTAATTTAAAGGAGTCGAACCACTTAATTTCATTTACTAATCTTCTGACGATATTCTTTATCTTAAAGGCTTCATTCCCTCATTTTTTGTACATCTTTTTCAAAAATCTTGTGATTTTTCATAGATGCTCCGGTGAGTTCAACTACGTTGCTCCCCTTCTCAGATATACAGGCCACTCATACCTTTTTTTTTAATAATTTATTTAATTCTTCAATTCCTTCACCATCATTTGACTGGTAAGGCTGAAGAGCCAACATATATATATATATGAACGGAATAATGACATGTGTTAAATCATATTTTTTGGTGCTTACTTTAGTACAAAAAAAAAAATGGTATTAGATATCAAAATCAGAAAAACATGACTATTTAGCTTGTCATTGTTTTTAAACAATGGTTGTTTTTCCGTCAAACAAACTGTTCCATTTTGAACAACATGACAAACCTTCCTTTATTTATTTTTTTAAAATACAATGTTTTCATAATTGACGTGAAAAAATGTAGTTGGTCAAAATAAATCTCTCTATATACATAGTTTTTAAAAAAGGTTAGAATACTTATGCATGAACTAGTATAATATAATTGTGGATATAAATTAATAATTAAACTGTTTGTTTATTGATAATCCCTTTAACTTCCGTTGTAACACATCTATTTCGCTTAACGTCATCAATATTTATTTCCTGTATAAATACATAGTAGCTAGTGGTAGACATAGATATTACTTAAATGGGTTTTATTTACTTTTTTTGTCTAATTCGTGCTATTATGTTTATTTTTTTTCAGGAAGCTACTAAGCTAGATAAGTAATATATTAAAATATCCTTTTTATTCCTGTTTATTATTGGACAAATAGATAATTTTGGAGAGTCGGTCGGAGATCGAAAGATCAAATTAACGCTTCAATATACCTCTGTAACACTGTATTTCCCCCTCACCATATTAATATAAAAATGTTGGCAGCATAAATTATAAAATTCGTAATAAATAAATAAAATTTTTAATTGGTTCTAAAGTGTATTTCACATAGGTTTTGCGTAAAATTATTAATACTCACTTTATACGCCACTGTCAAATGAACATACGGTTCATCTGATTCTACTATCACACCAGATGCATCAAGAAATTTGAATAAGGTTTTGAGATTCAATTTCTCAAATAGCTTTACGCCGAGAGCCACATCTGAAAAAAACAATAAATAAAAATAAAATTTCTTGTGTAATAAATAATATTTATAATTAAATACTATATCTCCATTATCCCTTATTAACAAACATTTTTTTACATATAGAGGTGTTTTCTTTAGCTGTTTCACTTCCCCACTAAATTTAATAACAGTGTAATTGAAATGAGATAACAGATAATAAAATAAAATACATATAAAATAAAATTATATATACACATATTTAGGTATATACATATACATATATATATGTGTGTGTGTGTGTGTGTGTGTGTGTGTGTGTGTGTGTGTGTGTGTGTGTGTGTGTGTGTGTGTGTGTGTGTGTGTGTGTGTGTGTGTGTGTGTGTGTGTGTGTGTGTAAAGTTGCCACCATAACCTCTATGTGACAACCAGTGGGTAACCTTTATTTAAATATTTATTGAATATATAATGTTAAATATTTATATTGACAGTTGTTAAACGACAATTTATTATTTGTATAATTTACTTGAGTGTTTCAATAAAGGAGAAAGGACGTGCCATTCAATTCTTTCCTCAAATTAAAATCACTTAGGAAAAACGATTTTAGAAACAAAATTGCAAGATTTCAACTAGTCAGATGATGCCCCTCCCAGCTTTTTGTTTTAATTGTAAAAATATCGGATAAGGGGGTTGTTATCCAGTGCATTATCCAGTAACTAATAAAAATACTTGGTATTTGTTATCACAGGGATCTAAAGACAAAATAAAAAAAATGTATTTAAAATGCAATGGCTGCTATTAAAAATATGCAAGGCTATATAACTAGATATACGTAGCTTTTCAGATCGACGATGATATCCGGAAAAAAAATAATTTTTCGTTGAAGAGGAAAATGTTTGTTTTGGAGAACTTCCATCTGAAGGAGGTATTCCTATGCCAGTTATTCAAGCTATCAAACTTCAACAATTCGAGACAATAGAATTAGAAAATTAGACAACCAATTAGAATTGAATTTAAAAGAAGAGACTGTACTTAAACTTAAGAAAAAATATTGTTTTAGATAAATTCGACAATCTGATCCTAAGAAATGGTTACATAGATTTGAAGTGGAATGTAGTCGATTTCAAATAAACTCCTACGCCCTAAAAATTCAGGCTTTACATTTTTTTGTTAGTGACCCGGTAAAAGATTGGTACGAAGAAGACCGGTCTAAACAAGGCTTGTAAATCATAGGAAGCTTCTTTTCTCAACGTTTTCATCGATAAAGGCTGGTGCATAGTGAAGAAAGTTTTAACTACAAATATTTTGGTGGGACCTTGATCGGATAAGGCTATGCCTAGAAGTACAACCTAAAGGCACTGAACAATCCCGTGTCTACAAGACAGTTTTCGCTTTGCCAGATGAAGCCCAAGAAGAAATTGATGGAGAAGAAATAAGTACGGTCGATAAACTTTACACTGAACTCCGAAAACTAGACGATGCATGTAGCAGAAAGAAGAAGGAGAAGCCAGTAAGTCTAAGGTTGAGAATAACGACCGTTCAAAAGTCTAATATGAAAAATGAATTTTAACAGAAAAACGAACTTTATCGGAAACCATGCTTAATTTCAAGTTTTCTGAATCGTTACCACCCTGAAAGCAAATTTCGTAACAGAAATACGATCACAAGGAAACTAAAATCAAATGTGACTAAAAGATCCACAAATATGAACGACTTCGAGATAAAAATCAACCTTGAAGACCAAAATCTAAACTAAAGAGGTGGGCGAAATTAAATCCCTTAATAAAACGTCTTCAATAACCCTTTAAAATCATAGTGTATTTATGATAATTGCACTAACATTAATCAACAAAAGAATTGCTGATTTTCAAGTTGAAATCAAAAGAACAAAGGGTCGTCACGAGGGGGTGCCTAGTTACTCTAGCCTTGGTTACGAAGGGTGGCTTGCGTTTATAACCTGGACAATCGTTTCATGACGGCTTTACTATCTGACTCCATTTTTTGATGTGCCCCGACAATGCACTATGTTCAGGAGAAGAGGTATAGGGTAGGTAGTGTAGGTAGTTTGTGTGGTCTTGGAATGACCACGAATTCACACTCGTTATCTGAGGGTAGGTGAAATCCGTCCGGATCCCAAAGGCGAGTGTGAACCGGAGAGAGGCAGACTGAATCGCGCCGTGGGAAACACTGCTAAGTATGTTTGCAGGGCCACGACAACCGTTGTCCACTAGGGGGAGGTCTCTCCCAAGGAGGTGCTAGATTTAGCGAGACGAAGGCAGAGATTCCCACTAGGAAGGTGTGGGGTCTGACAAAGCCGGACTAAAACGTAGCGAGGCGAGGAGAGAAAGAGATGCAGAGGTTTTAATAAAGAAGCAGCAAGTTTCAGAGTTTCAAGCAGAGCAGCCACGAGCTAGTTTAGTTGTCAGGAGAATGATATACAGGCCCCAAACCGCCGGCCTTAAATACCCATCTGGCCTTGTCAGTAGCCAATAAGCATCGCTTTTTTAGTACCCAATGATGTTTGAGTGCGTGGTTCCCTTTGTCCTCTGACAGAGCCGTGAAGGTCTCTCGGCGGCTTGGGTCTATACCTGCCCTGGCAGCTGGTGTCCCAGCTCATATAACTAATTGACTCCTAAGCATTTTTTATTGTTTACCATATTTACAATTATTTATATTATATACAATTATTATTTATGTTATTTACATTTGTTTACAATATATATACAATAGAGTATAGGGTGATTTATCTTATGTAGTTAGCGGTCGCTACAGGTGTATTAAAGATTATCATCGGATATAATTTCGCTTCAGCCCGGGCTGTGTTCATGCTAAACACACTGAGTATAAGCAAGGTATATTACACCGGTCCAGCACATACGATCACTACAATTAGGGCACATTTTCACTTCGAAGGGTCTTGACAAAGCAATAAATACCTTCTGTAAAATATTTCTATTGAAAACAATATTCGCCATACACGCCATCGGCTTACTCTAAATTGGGCCCAGCTGCAGAGCCGTTTCAAATCACTTCACTCGCTAGTGTTGGTGGTTTTCTCCGAAACCGATCCTCCAAACGTTTAGAGTTTATTTTATATATGAGATAGGTAGTTTTTGGAAAGTTTATACAGTGATAGTTTTTTTTTTCCAAACGTCATTTGATACAGTTCATAGGTAACAATTTACTGAAGAGATATAAGAAATAAAGATAATACTGAAGAACACCAAGACAACGTTCTAGTG
The DNA here is from genome assembly GCA_930367205.1 of Acanthosoma haemorrhoidale. Taxonomy (NCBI): domain Eukaryota; kingdom Metazoa; phylum Arthropoda; class Insecta; order Hemiptera; family Acanthosomatidae; genus Acanthosoma; species Acanthosoma haemorrhoidale. The sequence continues at coordinate 46,406,747 of OV884009.1, forward strand.
GAATTTGATTTATTTACCTAACTGACAAAAAAAATTTTCAAAAGGTTTTGCACTCTCCAAGTTACATCAATAAGGTTATTAAACATGACTATTTTTGCTACCCTATTCTCACTATTTGGTTTTTCCAGCGGAAACTTCTGATCATACCTCATGATAACCTGAGTTGAAGAAAAGTCCTCAAAAACATCTCTTAAGATTCAAAGAAAAATATACAATAAAGCAGTATTACCTTGGATTGCCGAAATGTTTCGTTTTTCCGTTTCACTTTCTTCTGACAAAGAACCTTCTTCTGAAAAATCACCAACAATACAGATTAAATGATGTACACATAATAGATATAATCAGATTTAAACCATATTTCCTACAAAAAATAAAAGTAAATTGTTGACCCTCAGAGATCTCATATTGTCTAATAGGCTCGTATCCGGCGTATCGTCGTCTAAATACTCATGTCTAAACCACCTCCACGACTAGTACACGCAATGCCGGCCCGATGTCACACACGGATTTGCGGCAGTCGCAAACCTTTGTCATTCCACAGGCATTGGGTTTGTTCGATTAGTCATCGGGCAATGAGCTTTATTCCAGCAATAGACAGCTTGGAATAAATCAGGAAACATTGAACGAATTGCCCCCCCCCCCCCCCCAGCAGCTAACAGTAGGTGGTAATACCGACTAAAACATTAACTTGTTTTAGGGCCGGTCAGAGGTGCGATGGCCATATTAGATATATGTTCGCCATGATCGAAAATTTCAGTAAACTAGTATAAAAGTAGCCTAAAGAGTGCAACTACTAAAACTGTAGTGAGATGCGATTCCGTTTTTCGTGAACGATATGGGACTCACTACGAAAACTTTATCAGACAGATCATGGGACACAATTCACAAGTAAGGCATAGAGAGAAGTTGCAAGATCTCCAGCCTTAGCAGTAAGATGATGGTGAAGGGATCTAAAATCAAAAGTAATGGGTATAAAGGAGTATGAGGGCTGTATACATTAGGAAGCAGGAAATGTGGTTAAATACCTAGGCAACTGTAAATAAACTTAGCTTGCTGTTTCAGAGCTTAGATGAGAATTCAGAGCCCCCCATATTTTTCCGATTACCCTCGAACCACCCTAAGCAAGCAAGTAAACTATGAATCTGGAAATTATTTTTAAGTTTTCGTTCAGGAGAACAATAAATGAATAATAAATTATAATGAACAATAAATTACGAAAGCAGTCCCACTTCAACAAACAGCATTTCGGAACATGAAGAAAAATACCATAGGAAGATTTAATAGAAATCACGATAAAAAAAAAAAAAGTAAAGGACAAACTTTTCAGAAGAGAAAGAAAAATTTAATAATTTACACAAGTGCCACGAATTTGAGTTATAAAAAAAGTTTTTTATTAAAGCACATAAAATACAACAAGGTTTTGTTAGGCCGATCCCAAAAGTCATGAAACTATACGTAGGACCAAACATTATAGTAAGGAAGTTTAAGCAAACTTCGTACTTTTTAGCGATACTGAACACATGCCAGAATCATACCCAAATATCCCAGTAATACATTTCAGACAAAATTTTTATGGATCAATGATGGCTCCCTCCATACAACATTGTTTTTTTTTTAAATATAATTTATATCATTATTGAGGCAGTAAATGGCAACCAAATGTTTGGTATTAGGATTTTTCGCGACCTCGCCTTAGCAAAGTAATAAATTTTGTAAATAGTTAAGAGCATTTGAAAATATAATAGAACATTTACATAGTTATTAGTTTATTTTTATTTTTTTGATTTATTTTCTCATATCAGATAGTATTCTTTATCTAGTTTATTTTTTTTGATATTTTTTTTTCCGATTGTTTTTGCTAATAGTTCATTTTATGTAGTTAATCGGTATGGAACACAATCCACATATTATATCCAAGAGATATAGAGGGATAAACGAAATACTGACGAAACTCGAGACAAGGAGTAAAGTAAAGGAAATGCATCCGCAGAACAATGGATGAGGTTTATAGGCTTAGGATTTATCAAGATTAATCTTAAGTATCTTGTATTATGAAAGTGAAATGGTAAATAGGGTTAGGATAACTTGGACAGTGTCTAGTTAAGCACATTATGATTGTGACGGACGTCTGAGCAGAGTATTTCGAGAATCCTTTTTTGTTTATTTATAATAATAATACTTCTAGGTATACATATAAAATATGACGATTTGCATTTTCTTATCTATGACTAAACTATTTCAGTTCAAAATTCTTCTAGTTGGCAAATAATAATTTTCATAATAGTAATAATACTAAATAAAGCATTGAAAACATTAGATGAGAAATATGCACTAATACAGTACAATCCCAATAATTCGTAATGCCAAGGGACCGATGGTTTAACACGAATCATCGAGATTTTCGAAATAGTGGGATTACAAATGCGTTGAGGGTTAAAAAAAAGGAAAAATTCAAATTAACTGGATTAACAGTTTTTATTAAAATTCCATATAGGTACAATACAAAATACAAAACAAGCTAAAATTTTTTAACTTTTCTGTCCCATTCATATTTGCAGACTATTTTGGCCGTCATGACATTTTTGTCTTTGAAACATATTGAATGATCTGGGAGGCACTTAAAAAACAACCCTGTTTCTTTCGTTCATAATTCTATATCAGTTCAATCAATTTTTCTTTCCATTCTAAACAAACATTGTAACTTACACTCGCATTTTCACCACATATTTTTCGAAAAGTAACGTTGTGTCCTTTTTTACAACGGTGAAACCATCCGTCACTAGCTCTGAAATTTCGTATAAACGGGATTGTCAACAGAGACTTTCGAATTATAAGTGGTCTGGGTTCGAAAATCATTACGAATTACCGAGGGGGCCGAAATTCATTGTTTTTTTTTTTACGAATAACCAGGATTTCTCCAAGGTACCAGCAGTTCATTACGAATAAGCAGGATTTACGAACAACCGTTGTACGAATTACCGAGATTGTACTGCATTAATGAAAAAAAGTTCTTTCAACATAGGCGAAAGATAGTTATAGAACTTACCATATTCCTCTTCTTCTTCGGTATCTTCAAAATTTATGAACTTGGAACTTGCTGTAAAATTAAGTTTCGCTTTGTTAAAAAAAATCAAGATCATACATATTTTCTTAGTTTCTATGTGTTATTTTTTTTATTTGTTGGATTGCATCCTCTACCGATCAAGGTCACTGAATATGGACAATGGACATTTTTGACAGCCTAGTATTAATCATTTGGTTTGCGTATCCAGTGGTTTTTTTTTTCAATTGCCATGACATATTTTATACAGTTAATAGGTTAGAAACAATTAAAATATTACACCGAATAAAGATAATTATTATTATTATTTGTTCCGGCATTTGTGCACCGCGGCCTCACTGAGACCTATTGTGCGCCGTCCATGTCCCTGTCCTATATATGTGACAGGCCCACGGCCTTTGCAAATCTGAGGATACTGAATGGATCGATCAGTTCACATAGTTTGGGGTCTACAATGCGATCACTACCAAAGTGAAGGTATCGCCTTCTAGCTAAGTTATCACAGTCACATATTATATGACGTGCCGTTTCTCCCTCTTTCTTGCAGAATCTGCAGATTGGTGATCCCACTATCCCCAAATTAAAGAGGTGTTTATTTAACCGACAGTGACCTGTATAGAGTCCTGTCACACTTTTGAGTGTCCACCTGTCCATTGATAGAAGTGCTGAGCTTCTTCTCTTACAGGGTCCATTAAGAAACAGTTTCGAGTGTTCCTGTTTCTTAGTTTCTCTCCAAGAAATTTTATACGCCTTTTAGCGTAGCTGAGGCTGATACCACATATGGGTTCAGGTGCAAGAGGTGTCTGTTCTGAGCCCACCCTTGCAAGGCCATCTGCCTTCTCATTGCCTGTGATGCCTGTGTGTCCTGGCACCCAGTCGATTCTAACCTTATTGGCTAGCGAGAGTGTGTTTAAGTTGTTTTTACACTCCTCAACCAAATAAGATCTGGTCGTATAGCTTCTCAGGGCGCCAATGGCTGCCTGGCTATCCGTGAAATAATACAAACATAAATCAAGGCAAGATTCCAGTAAAAGTGAATTAGCTTATTTAGAATGTCTAAGATGTATCCACAAAACAATTGGCGAGATTTATAAGCTTATATTTTATCAAGATTAGTTTCAAATGAATTATGAAAGTGAAAAGGTAAATAGGGTTAGGGTGAATTGGATATTGGTTGATGAAACTAATGCAATATGACGATTCGCATTTACTTATCTATGACTAAGACTATTTCAGTGCGTAATTCCTCTAACTTAGCAAAAATATTTTTTATAATAGTAGTAATACTAATTAAAGCATTGGAAACATTATGTGAGCAATACGCATTGGTATTAGTAAAAACGGTTCATCTAAAAGTTATTTACGTATTTTTAAAACTTACCATTTTCCTCCAAGTCGTCGGGTCTCATGCTGGTACCTTTGTCTACTTTTTGCAGCTTTTTCTTCATATCGGCAATTCTCTTCCTTTCTGTAAAATTTAGTTTGTTTTTTGTTAGAAAAAATTAAAAAATCAATATCATACATTTTTTCTTAGTTTCTATATGTTTTTTTTTGTTTGCTGCCTTGCATCCTGGACCGAGCCTTTTAGTGCATTTTAATATGCAAGGAACATTAATAAAGTCACTGAACATTGCCATTTTCGATAGCCTAGTATTCATCACTTTGTATGTTTATCCGGTAGTTTTTTTTTTTCAATTATCATGGCGTATAAGACATTTTATACAGTTAATAGGTTAGAAACAATTTAAATAATACATCGAAGAGGTGTAAGGAATAAAGACAGTACTAACGAAAGTCAAGACAAGATTTTAGTAGAAGTCAATCAGCTGAGAGTAATATTCTTCGAAATAGATTACGAAAGTGAATAGGATTCACGTAAATTGAATAGTTGCCAATTAAATATATTATGATGTTAGATTCTTACTAGACCCTTATTCATAGGTCACTAAGAGTTCTATCCTATAGGTTGATATAATTAAGAGAAAACTGAGTATTTAGAAAATCCTTTCCTTTGGAACAAAGGTAATATTTGACAAATTTGCCAGCCTTTCCTTGGAGGTTAAATATTTATATAAGCATAGGTTGATAAAATCAGAACAGTGTAATATTTAATTAGTACTCAAATCTCACAGTAAACTTCGGATATCTTTGTGAAAATAGACATCTTGATAGGCGACATGTTTACTGTTTTAATGTAAAAGTAAACTGGAAGATGTAATTTCTTTTATGGTTCTATAGGACTTGAGACTTCAACACAATAAATCCTAGGTGGCGATGAAATAGTTACGTTCTGATGATGATCCGGTTCGTGGAAGGTGTGCCCTGACGTGCTGAGGAAAAGAGGAACAGGTATTTAGGTAGAGGTAGTTCACGTGTTTTTGGAATGACTACGAATTCGCACTCGGGCTCTAAGGGCAGACTGAACTGCTAGGTGGGCGCCACTAAGAAGGTTGTGGTGTCCCAGAAGCCCTTGCCCACGTAGAAGCGTTCCCTTCCTAGGAGATGCTTATCTAGCGGGTAGTAGCCGGGAAACTCCACTGGCAAGTTAGTCGGGGCCAACTGCACCTACACTAGGTAGGTACGAAATAGAGATGTGCAGAGATAAGAAAATGAATTAGGAAGAAAGAGGTAAATGAACAAGTCATGTTTTGAGTAGAGCAGCCAGCAGCCAGCCCAGCATTTGTGATCAGTTCATGGTGAGCCGAAGACTACTTGAGCTTTACAGCAAGGGTCTTGCAAAGGAAACCCTGGCCGAAATGGACATCATCACGAAATCATAATCGATCACGGGGTTATCTGCAATACGATACAAATTTGAACGCTGCTATCAGCTGATTTAATTAAATACAAAATATATTACAATTACGTACCGTGGTACTATTAATTTCACGATTATACGATAATTGGTTTTGAACTTAAAGTATTTACATTGAGTACCACAACACTTTCATTCAAGGCCTATAATATCGTTTTGTTCATAATAGAGGCTTCTGACTGTGTTGGCAGTGGCGAAGAAGTTGCCGTAACCATTAGTCATTAACTGTTCGGATCGTATTGAAATCCGGCCAAACATTGGCAATCCCTCGCCAAACGTATACAATGTTTCATTTACTATTTTTGTGTGATAAATACACTGTGTCACAAAGACAACTAATAACGACCTCACATAGTCAAATTATCGCTAATAACATTTATACATTATATACTGGCACCTCAACATATCGCGTATTTTCATTTGACTCCAGTCACAAGACGCATTCTCTGTTAAAAACAACTTAACTTTTTTAATTAAAAATGAAAGTATTTTTCTGTGGTGGATGGAGTTTTTTGCACGTGAGTTTTTATAAATTATTATTGAAAATTAAAATAATCATTTCTTTTCTAATAAAGTTTTCTTAGATGAAATCAAAAACAAATTTTGTTTAGTTTAAATAGATTCAATTTCTAATGTTTATTGTTATCTTGAAGAGTGATAAACAAGTGTATCTCGTATTGTTTACGTTTAGCCGGTACAAGTCAGTGGACAATTGGCTGTCGTCTTGAACACATCTATTCAGTCACACAGTTTATTCCGTATTATATTTTATTCTCCAGTTTAACACAAGTGAAATTTTATTTTCAATTTCTCATTAATCGTAATTATTACGATTAATTTTCCGATCAAATTATCGGTTATCGGCAGTTTGGAGGCCGTTTTCTCCTTTCTATTATCATCTGGATGAACTACACTATTTCTCAACGGAATTGGATAAAGACGGAAGCCTTTCCTCCACTGCAGCTCGAGGCAGATCATATTCTATGTACTACTGGCCGACAAGATACCTCCACAGCCCGGCGTGCTTCATCACGTTCACCAATTTGCGTCACTTGATTTACCCAGGGTATTTAGAATTTTATTTAATTGCGCAATTAATAAATTCCTTATAATGAGCTCTTAACAAAAGAATAATAATAATTTATGTCGCTTTCTAATTATAATAATATTATTCTTATAACATTTTCATTTCAAATTTCAGTCAGCATAAATAAGTCATATTTGATCGCTAGCTATAATAATAATAATTCTTAAATTATTTGTTTCGGAATTAAACCAGATGGTTTTTTTTCCTATTTGAAAGATTTTAATTTTTTTTAATTTTGGTTTGTTAAACGGAATTAGTTTTAAGGTAGATTTATTTTTGAAATCAAGTCCTTTCAGGTTTTTCTTGAGCTAGATTGAATCAAATGAAACCATGGTTTTTTTATATTTAATCTGATTGACTTGAACTGATTAATGTTTCTAGAATTGCCAGATTAAATGTGTTTTGTTGTGATAATGTTATCAATAAATTAGTGTCAAAAGGGCATTCGGAGTTATTTATCAAATTCCCCTTTATAATTAAATAATTTAATCAACCAATTATTTTATATTTTAATAATACAGCTAAGCAGTTATTTTTCTTTAAGAAAAATAATTGAGTTGGATTGAAGACAGCGAAATTTCCAGAGTTGGTGCTATAGAGGTGAGGCTGTCCAAGGGTGCAATTTTGCTATCCTTACAGCGCCCTCCCAGTCCTGAGAACAATAGTAAATGCCCCTTATTATGTCAGCAACAAAACCCTTCATAACGACCTTAATATACCCTACATTCTAGAACTCATCCCTTCTAAGTTTATGAAATTCCACAGTAGCCTTTCCAACCACCCTAATCCTTTAGCACAGTCATTGCACTGCGCCACTCATCCCTATAATCCTCCTCGGAGACTGAAACGGCAGTGGCCTCATGACCTGCTATAAACGCGTGACAGCGGGGGTCCTGGCAATGGCCAGTTACTCCAATCATGTCCTGAGCGTCTGTGGCTCTCGCGCTCTTGGTCAGCCTCCACTGGCTAGTATCCGGTGACGCGGCTGACGGAGGAGCGTGGGGGACTTCCCAAGACTCCGCTTTCTCTTCGCATGTGGATTTGGGAGGTATCTGGGCTGTCTGTAAATATTGTATGAATGAGTGAGTGAATGTTGAATTGTAAATATGGTATGAATGAGAGCGTTTATCACAATTACTGATTGCCTTATAAAAGGCAGATTGTAATTATAGCACAATAAAGAGTATTTGCCATTAAAAAAAAAAAAAAAAATACAGCGCCCTAACAATTATTACAAATTGATTATTAATTTCAGCGTATTCCAATCAGGGAATATGGTAAATAACGTCGCAATAGCCGCAGTTGTTTATTTCAAATCCCGTAGAAACCGTTGCCAATCGAACACATACTCATACTCGTATTCGTTAGAAACGTCTACCCCACGTTCCTATGCTTTATATTAAGTTGCTAGGTTCACCGAACATGGAACAATCAGACGCATTCGCCAGTAATAGTTCACTGATCCCATATTGTCCAGTAGGCTCGTATCCGCCGTGAAGGGCACTTAATGGAGACTCAAGATGTCTAAATCACCTCCACGACTAGTAGACGCAACTGCCAGCCTGATGTCACATACGTATTTGCGGCATTCACATAACTTTGTTATACATTCCACAGGCGTGACTTTGGGCTTGTTCGATTAGTCATCGGGTAATGTGCTTTATACCAACATTAGGCACCTTGGCATAAATCATTGGACATGTTGCCCCGCCAGCAACCCCAGAAGCTAGCAGTAGGTAGGCCTAAGAACCCCCCCCCCCCTCCGGGAAAGTATCTAAATAAATGTTTGTAGTAGGTGGAATCTTTTGCACTTGAATATTCATAAACTTACGGATATTATTATTACTTGAGACATTTGTATAGTGGTATGGTCCTGTTATTTATAGGTTATTATGAATTGATTATTTATAAAGTATCTATGTAAGTATCCGGGAAAGTATCTAACAGGTGGAGTAAGGAATAAAATCAAGAAGACGTATTTAAACTGTGCGGAACACAGGTCTGAGGCTCATTCCTCCAGTTCTTACCTAGTCCGTACCTCTCTCTACCTGTCTTATCCAGTCACCAACCCTTCACTGTAAACTATAACATTATTGAAAGATGTTTTTATTAATAAAGTGTTTTTAAGTCGTGAGATAGAAAATGTATTCCTTGGATTTTAGTCCATTCGCTTGAGGTCTTGATTCTAGCACATCTCGCTCACGTATTTAGGCTTTATCCCTCAATTTATGTTAAATTTTTCATTTTTATGACCATTTTTGGGTCCATTGCCAAACCAATTTTAAATACATTACAGTAAGGTGTAGAAATCCCTACTAGTTCTACGCACATGTTTAAGACCTAATATCCGGTTCCCTCATCGAGCAGAAAGTTCGTCGGACCAAATGACCGCAATTTGCGGGAACGGGTGCTGTTTATTATACGTGTTATACGGTGCTGTTACGGGTGTGTAGGTTAGAATAAGCCTAACATTTTGGTGTGGTCCTTTCAAGTTGTTTGTAATATGTTGACGGTAATATTGAAACGTTGAATCATGAACAATCTCTAATGTTAATAGCCTCAAACATTAAATACGTTCATGTTTCTGTGGGTTCAATAGTATGGTTAAAAAATTATCCAATATTTACCCGACTCTGCAATAAGTTTTAATAGTACACTATCATCCTCGGAATTTGGAATGCTTCGATTCAGATTCGTGCTTGGTTTGCTTTCAGAAGAGCTCATTTTATTAGCATTAAGTAAATAATAACCATAAAATAGCTTTATTAGTTTAAATTGTTTTTTGAAAACTTCGTTGCTATACTCTTAATTGCACGTTTTATAACAATGCATTGTATTTTAATATTCTTCTTTTTTTTCACATTTGGCAATATTTATTTACTTGGTAATTTATACTGAATGTAAAAGAATCACCATCATTAGGCCTATCAGTTCTCAAACTACCCCCTTCTGGTAGAAGGGGTACTGCAAATGTTAGCAAGGTGGTTTTCTTCAATCCTCTTAATTCAATCTTTCTTCGCATTTCCTAATATAGGAATCTTGTCATCCTAATTCTTTTTCCTCTAAATGTACACCGCTTTATGTTTGGAATGTTCTCTTCATACAAGGCTTGAATATATTCCAGAATGGAACAATAGTTTTTGATTCCGGTTATGAGGTTTCCAAACATTGCTCTATTAAATCCTGTGTAGGTATTTTGGTTGTAAGCTATTAGTTATGTTTAGGCCACAGCCACATATATTTTAATGATATATTACAATCAAAACAAAATTTGTTAAATAGAATCAAGGAGTTTTGTCCCTACTAAGTTTTAGTGCGAATTTTTCATGAAAATTCCCTTTTTTAAAGAATTTATTATCCTTTATATTGTTACTCAGCCCCCTCCTACAGTACATTTTTTAGTTTCGATCTAAATCAGCCCTCTCCCAGTTAACATTTCTCAATTATCAGTAGTAGCACCTATGTTTCCTTCTTTATCGATAACTTCCGCCTCCTAAATATCCTCTTTCTATAATTGACACGTGAGAATGCTTCAGATCTGCGTAATTTGAGGTAAGCTACTCAATTTACGTTGTCTAACTTGTGTTTTTGTTAACGCGATGATTTCATGTTCCAAAATTACTCCTCGAACTAGCGCGTGACAAACTTACAACCCTGCAATTTATATGATCTGGGTTCGCAACCATTTTAGATACGACAATTTCAGATAGTTCCTTTTAAATGTTAGCTCTCTACTCTCTACTCTCTACTTCCAGGCTCTCAAAAGGATATGTCATAAACGCTCTAGAACAGATTCTGTAAATTAGTTGCATGATGAAGTTTGCTTCTGATTATAAGCGACCTATCATTAACATTAACAACTGTTACGCCGACAATATGGCTAACATAGGTGACTCAGACCTAGACTCCGACTCATCCCCACTCTCCATCACCAGGTGGCATGTGACTTTGTACCAAATGACGTAGCACTGCCGTGAACATACCACCTACCAATTTTACACAGTAAAATTTCCAAGGGAAAAATATGCACCAAAAATAAAAAAAGAACTTCAAAAAAATAAACACAAACAGCATGGTGCTGGGAAAGAGAAATGTATCAAATAGGAAAGGAAATAGAAACAATCTTCACTCCTAGGGGGCCATCAAGGAGAAAGAAAATTAAGGAAAAAAAATTAATTAGGAAAGGGCTCAAGAGCTGATACAGGGCTCTTGACGCCAATGCCTCTCACGAGCCAAGGACACGAACTCGTCATGAAAACGAAAACGCTGTGCTACGTTGACAGTTCAAATAATGTTGCTATATTTGACAAAATACTGCACTTCGAATTACCAACATCCAATCTGCCGAAGAATAGTTGAAAACATCCATTGTATGTAACCACTGTTCACCCAATATCTTGTGAATCGAGTCCGAGCCTATAACTAATGGTAGACAAATATTTTCAGAAGATTGAGATGAAAGGCACGAGACAAATGGTGTACTACTGCTCACACAAGGGGAAGGGAAAATCCACCGCCAGTGCAGAGTTGAGTTAGCTCCCTCTGTAGCTAAAGAGCACTCTCCCCAGACTCAGATCCTGAGACTATATCGTCAACATGCATATCCATACACAAGACGCGTATGGCTTCAGGAAATTGATCGCCTTCGTCATAAGACAACTGAACTACCGAGCGAATAGCCTGAAAGGGGCCTGAAGTGACACCATAAGGAACAGTATGTAAATTATCAAGCCAAGGAGGGGGCTCAGGGATTTTTTTTTCTTTCAAAACCTCTTTATTGATAATATATAAACAATGACAAAAAATAAATAAATAAATTTGGAATTACAGCTGTCTCTTCGTGCTGCATTCGCAGATGCATTCGAAGGAGTGCATAAAATATAATACTTTCAGATTGTTGTTAAGAAGTCCAATACACATACACTCACTAGGTGATGAGGCTCACCTTCAGCTTGCAACCGTGGAAAACACTAACACTAAAACCTAAACCTAGAACCTAATACTAAAGCGTTGGGCTCAGTGACCAACAAAGACACCACATTACTGTCGGTCATGACAGCGCAAGTTTCAGGGAGGGAGCCCATAATGGCACACCCAAACACCGTGGCGAGAGCAGCAGGGCAAGTTTTTAATAGAGGCTGGTGATCTAACATTGCTTCAACAAATACTGGGCCCTGAACCAGGTGTAAAAAACACTTTCTCACTTTAACTTGAAAGTTTGGACAGACTACTTCGAAGGACATCCCATCTCTCAATAGAAAATATATTACAAATCTACAAATTTATAACTAAGTCAAACTGGACAAAGGGAATAAAGCTATGGGGGACAGCAAAAAAGTCTAACATTAAGCATATCTAATCCTTTCAATCAAAAGTCCTGAGAACAATAGTAAATGACCCTTATTATATCAGCAACAAAACCCTTCAACCAAATATACCCTACATTCTTGAACTCATCCTTTTCAAGTTCACGAAATTCCATAGTTCCATAACCTATCTAACCACCCTAATCCCCTAGCACAGTCATTACACTGCGCCAACCATCCCTATAATCTTCCTCGGAGACTAAAGCGGCAGTGGCCTCGTGACCTCCTATAGATACTTGACAATGGGAGTCCTGCCAATGGCCAGTTTCTCCAATCATCTCCGGAGTGTATGTGGCTCTCGCGCTCTTGGTCACCCTCCATTGGCTCGTTTCCGGTGACGCAGCCCTCTGGGGACTTCCCAAGACTCCGTTTCCGGATGCTCTTTCACATGCGAAGGAGGTGACAGCCATGTGGATTTGGGAGGTCTCTGGGCTGTTTGCAAATACTGTATGAATGAGCGAGTGTGTAAATATGGTATGAATGAGAACAATTATTACGATTACTTATTGCCCAATTAGGCAGATTGTAATTTTCGACATCCCAACACTGAACTTGAAGCTTTATTGGATTAATTGATATGCGTACGAACGTTATATCATTTTTTTTCTCAATCAACAGACACTATTTGACTTAACGGATTGTTTAATTAAGTCGAAGGAAGTTTTTAAATCAAAATGGTGCTTGCAAAGGTACTTTGACTAGATGTTTTTGTAAACTAATATCTGTTAGAAGAGAACATCCAATTGCAGTTGCTAACAAAAGAGTATTTCTCATTCAAATTTTGAACCAATGCCTGGGATCATATACACAAGCCTGTTATAGAATATCATAGTAGAAATATTATACTTCATTAGCTAAAAGGATTTATGTAACTTTGTAGGCTTTATGTCACTCTTACGATGGCGGAATGTACGAGAAAATTGAAAATTTATTGCATTCGGTAGCCAAATTAATAACAGATGAATTAAAAACCAACAGAAACAAATTAATGTCAAATAAATTTGATTGATGTATTAAATTTTATAAATGTGGAAGCGTCATACAGGAAATACTGAGTGGTGATATAAATAAATCAATAGCTGATGGAACCGATAAAATTCGGAAATACTACAAATGATGATAAAATGGTCACCGATATAAGTGACAATCCGATGGGTGCTGCACTACAACCATGCCAAGGAGAGGGATAGTACAACTCACCAACCTTTCGATTCTTGTATAGTTGTGGTAGTTCCCTGACACTTGGTCACTACTATTCAAGGCACCCTTGCGGAAGATTCTGGAGAAATTTCGTTTGCACAATCTCAAGGACGAATGTGCTGAAAACAGCATTCCCCCAGAGGAGGCAGTATTCCAAGTCGGTTTCAGCACAGAGCATACCTTTGTGAAGCCACAGTCAGAAGCTACCTCAACAAAAACATAGCCCCGGGGCTATCAGTGTTCTACGAGACGCTGTGCTAAATCTTTGCCAGGAAATGCCAGGAGCAGCTCAACACGATCGCTTCCGTTACAGGTAGGGCCTCTGAAACTCTCTCAAGGAGCCGTGCTGTCCCCAGTGCTTTTTGACATCGCGGTGTACGGTAGTAGCATGAACGCCAAGTAAGCTCTTCGACAGCCAAATCAGCTTGCAACGAGATCAGGAATAGATTGGGAAAGATCAACATTACAGCGAATCCCAGAAATACTGACTGCATAATATTCTCATTCCAGAATGAAAGGATACCACTGCCTACTTCCTGCACGCAGACATATTCTCCTGCCAACAGCATCGCATACTTAGGCAGGAAAATGGACCGTCACCTCAGTTTTTATGCCCATTTTACGAAGCAACTAAAACAAGTACGCATGAAGTGTTTACCAGTTCACACACTTGCTTACATCCCCTAATCTATCTCCGCGCCTCGAGCTCATGATTCACAATAGCATAGCTCTGCTGTACTGTGCACCGTTTTTTCGACATCTGATGTATTGACAGCAAAGCGACTGAAACAATTTCTTTCCAAAAAAAACAATCCAACAAATCTGGGGCAAAATAAAACAAAAATAACAATAAAAAAATATATCCAAATAAACAACAACAATAAATAAAACCAACATCTAACGAAAACAATTAGGTTGATGCAAAATAGAAAAGAAAAAAACTACATAACAGCTTAATTTACAATAATGAAAAAATAAATAAGTATGAACATCTAATATAATAATTAAATTATTCCTTACTAGTAAGTGCCGTGTTAGTTCCAGGAGAGGGTTTGGTCAATGGTTATCCCAAGGTTTTAGACGGTAGAGTGGACATGTTTATCGGAGGATGTTTATCGATATTTAAAACAGGAAAAACAGTAGGAGACATGTGGAGGAAACGAGCTGATACACAATTGCTTTAGTTTTTGCCACGATTAATATTAGTTTTATTCTGGTTAGCCCAAGCATTGATCCAATCTGGTCTCCCTGAATCTTGGTGACCAGTAGGTGCCGGGTGTAGTTGCTATGAACGCCGGTGGGCACGGGTCATATCCTCGTTACCTACTCTTCTTGACCGTGTCCAGGTCGTCAGCGGTGACCTTCACCCCGAGCCTGGCCCCACTGTTACTACCGCAGGGTACTTCCGTCTTTACCGGACCCTCCATGATCTCCAGCGACCTGCCAAGTTCTGAGTGGGGAACGTTCTCCCTGGACGACACACAATCCGGGCATCGCCAGGGCCGTTATGATTCCAGAAGCATGGCTATATAACCGACTTTTAAATTGCAGCACTTTAGGTGGAAGATTAATTGACATTTTGAACACTTCGCGGTCGATTACTTTCCCTATAAATACTTACTTGTAATAAAAAAACAAACGAAACCCGGATAAATAATAAATAACTGTATAAATAAATAAAACTGTAGATGACGAGAGTTTAAGCCTGAAAGAGATCAGTCCCTGCTACTGTTACTCGTTGAGTCCAACTCACCTCATTAAAGCATCGTAGTAGTACTTCTTAAATAAATCTGTCCAGCATAGGAGATCACTTTTTTCCTACACTCTATTAGGGTTTAGTAACACATGTGTTTTTTTTAAATGAGAGTCTTACAAAGCCATACCAGGACGGAGCGCGCAGACGAACTAAACAATTTAATGGTTAAAGCCAGGCTCTAAGGGAGTCTATACAAATTATTTTATTCTGTATTTTTATCTTTTTGTGATATTATTAATTATTGAAAACCAGGATTGAACATATTTAGCTGTATATTGACGTTATTTATATGCTGCATTGTCGATGATTGAAGTATTTTTTTTCATTCTATTATATGGCTGACATGATGGTGTGGTTCTTATATGTATTTACCTGATGTTTGAACTTAACTTAATTAATCAAAGATTCCGTTATAGTAGATACCTTATTCCAAAACAGATAGAAGACTAAAGCTGTACAGAGAAAACTTAAATCGAGGAAAGGTAACCTTAAATTAGCACTTAATAAATGAGTAGATGACTTTGTTGGGAAGTTGGCTTACGTTGATGAAAGAGAGTTTTTTGGTTTTCATCAAATTCATTAGCGAACAACATTTCAGCAAATTTATTTATTTATTATCATTATTACTATTAATTATTAGCAAACGTCTTCGAAATAGTATGTCGACACGTTCTCCATTAATAAATTTCATAAAATCCTAAAAACTCTCATTCCTGAACCTGTAAACATCCATTCTCGAACTGAGTGCTGTTGGCAAGACTTACAACCTGGTACTACCTCTTGACGACAACGAGCGAACCTTGGTCAAAGATGTGAAACTAAGCACACTATGTACCAAAATACAAGGTATAAGAAATAATAATAAGAACTCATTGGTGGGCAAACACATTCTAAAGTATTCATGTTCATCGTTTCGATGCACAGTATCTTTAATTATAAACACGAGAGTCGTAGTGTATATTCAAACTGTTATACGTTCCCCAAGCATGATATTTCGTAAATGCGCCAACTTGTTTTCAGCACTTGCAGCTAGAAGAATCAGAAACTGACAGAGAAACCGCCGCTGATCCATCACCACCCACAGGAAGAGTCCGTTAGGAGTAGGACCCAACAGCCAGCCACCACAATACCGATTCTCGAGACCATGATCAGGGAATTTATATCCGGACTACAGACTGTATTTGTTCAATTGCCACGTCATGGGTAAGTACCAAATAATTAACTTCAATGTTGGTCTGATAACAATACTCAAAAAAGTGGAGGCGCTAATAGCGATCTCCACTCTAGACGTCGTGCTCACGCACACGAGAATTTTGAAATGAAAAGAGCGTAAGGCTACAAGGCTAATCTGTTGTCATCGAACGGACCGATGGCTACGGTGGAGATCTGGTGGCTATATGACCCGGCATCACATGGATGAATGTGACTCCGCTACTAACTCAATGTGATGTCAGGCTCCACCACTTGACGGTGAAGATGAACCTGGGAATAGGGATTTATCCCACCGCCATGTATAAGATACCGAGGACGTCTCTCCAAGAATTCTTACCCCTTCTTAAAGACTGTGCTAAGAAAAACAAGCGCTGAATTGTCGGAGACTTGAAAGCGCAGCATCATTTGTGGAATTATGCTACTGTCAACCTAGTGAGGAGTAAATTGGTAAAGGCGCCCTTTACTGCCTTTCGCCTCCAAAACTACACTTTTCGCCATAGACAAGATAGTATACTGACCTCCACCCTAGATCTCCTGCACACAAAACACCCGCAAAGAATAAATGATTGTGAGACCCTCGATTAGTGACGACTGAACACCTGCCAGTCCTGTATTCAATTGATGGTAGTTGCGATCCCGCGTCCCACGAAGTACAACTATAGTCGAGCCAACTGGGAACTATATCAATCACAAATTTACTACCAATTGCATACGGTTCCTGTTCTCCACACTACAGAGGAATTGGATCGACAGGTAGCATTCCTAACCAAGGCTATTGTCCATTCAGCTGACACATCCCTAATTTGATCCCGAAGTCATCTGCCCTACAAAAACCACCAGACTGTATTCTTCAACTTATTGCACTGTAGGAATCGCCTAGTCAAGAAAGTAGTTAACTCTCTCACAACACAAATTCGTGGCTGGATGAGGAATTAAAAGACGACGACGTGGCAGGAACGGCTTCGTGGCTTACACGACGGTCACCTTAAGTTTAGAAAGCTCCTTTAAACCACTACCAAAAACTACTCAGGTTTCCGCCTTCATAACGGTGACACCGTTTACACAGCGGAATAACAGGCGAATGTACTGGCCAGTTAAATAATCTTGTAGAGGAGAGTTAAGAGAGAGTAAAATTTAAAAAACTTTATTATGAATAACAATCAAAACACTGGTATATATACAAATATTAATTAGTTACAGCGTTAGAACATACTTTAGTGAAGGCTTAGGCACAATGGAGGATGTCTTGGTCCTAGCAGGTAGGCAAAGGGTAGGATTTTTGGGGAGGAAAATGGTTACTTACAAAAAACAAGGGGACCATAAGTCTCAACTGAGGTACACGTTTCTACTAAAAATGGAGGATATAATGAGCATTATATAACTGGCCAACCTCTACATCGTACACAACGCCACCAAAACAGGTAACTACCATGAACCTCAGCAGCTGGAGACAGGACAAAACTACAAGTTTATCTCCCCGAAGCAGCTCAAGGCGATTCCTCACGAGTGTCAGGGAATCCAAGCAGCAGGACACGACGGGGTGTAAAGTATTTGGCTGAAGCAGCCTTGGCAGCTGCCAAGATGGACTGCTCAAATTTTTAACATCTACAATTCATGTATCAGGCTGGAATACATCCCCACTGCGTGGAAACAAGATATCTTGTCCCCACTGTGGAAGATCATAAAGAGAGGCGACTACCCACCCACTATCGCGCGATCAGTATCCTTCCTCAGATGGGGAAGATTGTCGAAAATATTCTACTGATTCTGCACTACCTGAACGAGTTCCGTTCGGAAAATTCTACCATTTCGTTCGAGCAAGCTGACTTTCAGGCTCATCTGAGTACAGAACATCCGCTAGTGAAGGGACTGGTGGAAGCCACCTTCGGTATCAACAGGAGCACAGCAACTTCTATGATATCTCCATGACTACCCCTACGGACAAGATTTGCTCAAAAATTGAGCTGAGACCCGACCAGAAGGCAGAAGAGCCACACAATGTAGCCAGGTGCACCAGCCGAGGGAGGCCTCACCGAGATAACACGTTTGTGGTTGTGGTTCGGCCCACAGCCGAAAAAGGGTGATCGTTCCTGATTTAGGAGTTTGTACCCTCTTATTTTAAGATTTGAATAGCTGAAATGAGCAAAGGCCTAACCATTTACCGGTTCTTCTATTTAACACCTGGGCATTCAAGTCGAGCATTGCCCATGCAATTAGCGGCTTGATCATCAATTGTTTCCTCTCACCAGATCACGGCATGAGTGATTTCGAGTCGGGTCACGACCTACGCATTCAGAGGCTCATGCCATTACCCATGCAGGCTGTCATCGACGCGTCACTTCCTATCCGATCGAGTAGTCACCACATTCATATTGCCAGCTACTTCGCCTTTTTGTCATATGACGCACACGCGTTTTATGGCTGATCCTTTGAGGCTAACGAATCCCGCCCTTCTGGAAGCCAAACCTTAAGATCTGTTCGTTACAGATATACAACGCGCTTGCTTCGCAAAAGATAACATCTTTCCCCTTCGATCTCGTGGTTGCTAACCTCGAGTGCGATGTCTTCGATGTTGCCGCGGATATCATGTAAAGTCCAGAACCTAATCACGTCGTTCCATCGTGAACATGCGCCTGTTTGTGATATATGTAGCTGTATGTATCTAAATTATTTACCATAGAGCCTGATCCGATTTCCCAACAATCACTTCTGCTTATTTATATATTCACGTCTAACATGAGCTCAGGGCACATAAAATGTTGTGAAAAACTATATATTGGTTCATTAAAACTGTGTAGGTGTGTGGGATTTCATTATTTAAACAATTAGCCTGCATTTACCTGAAGTCATTAAGTTCCCATAACGACTATAGTGATCATTAATATGCTCAGCCGTTGTAAAACCTTTGCAATGAAACATATTGATAAAGGACTATTCAGCCGATAACACAGTATAAAGAACGCGGTTACAAATGTTCGTTGAAAATTATTAGAACACAGTGGAAAGATGTACAGTAGTAAGCAGAGAGAAAAATAAAGCATGGTGTTTCACTTAAAAATTTTGAATATAAATGAACTATTTACTGGTTGCTATGCTTAAAACAGCACGTTTTACAACAAAAGAAATTGTTTTAAAATTTTTATTTTATACAGATTAATTTACAGATGTACTTAAATATTTAATTACAAAATTTATTTCCTCTTCAAAATAATGTTTTTTTTTTTATTTATGTCAAAGTATAATAATTCATGTGCAGTCCCAATACTTTTATATAAATCAAATATTTGTAAAATATGATTTTGTATTTAAATAATTGCTAAAACAAAAAAATGCTTCGTTTATAATGGATACTTGTACTCTCCCAAGAGTACCAAAAAAAATCATTTTAGGTCTAAAGTCATCCATGAAGCGATCACACGAAAATTATGACCGGAAGGAGCAGTATCACCGTCTAGGAAGATAAATGTATAAGCATCACGATCTAAATGAGGTCTTCTAGGGGTGCTTAACCTAATAAAAGCTCTTTGGTTTATGTCACCATCCTGAAGTACATTGCAGATATGAGTAGACGTAGGTAGCAGCATAAGCCACCGAGGAGATATCTGTCGTTAATTCACGATCTGAGGTCTTGTAAGGTAGTAAAAAAGACCGTTCAATTATTACCAGATCTATTAGCATGGCCACCGAACGTAATATTAGTTTAAATTAACGATCTGATGGATACATAAATTGATAAAAGGCCGGCTTATAGCGCCGCTCTAGAGTACATCGAAATTAAGACAGAATATAGCAGCAATGTAGTCAGAGGAGATATATTTACTATTTTCACGATCTGAGGTCTTCTAGGGGAACTGAAATTAAAAACATAGTTTTAACATATAAGTATATAAAATAACCAGCCAAAAATAAATATACTGGCAGGATCGGAACTCGAGCCCAGTTACTCCCCAAGGAGGACTCGGGTACCAGTATCTTTTTCCTTAGGCCGTTAATTGTAGCTAAAAGTTGGATCTATACCACTACTAAATAAATTAAATGAAAATACTTATTATTTATATCAGTGTGGAATAGATTGAAATCATTACCTGATATAGGAGGAGAACTTTATCACCGTCGGAAGAGATATCTTTACTATGCTGGCGATTTATGGTCTTCCAGGATAACTTAGCACAAAATAAGCTCTTTAGCTTATATCGCCGTCCTGTAAAAAGCAGTATTGCTTTCGGAGGTGATATAATAAATTCTTTATCAGGGATATTATATGATTTTATTATAGGATATACTTAATCCAAAATAAAAGCATACAACCACCCCGGTTAACTTAGAGACAAATACGGAATATATGTACAGTCAGACGTATATATCTGTTATAAATTCACAATCGGAATCAGAGATACCTTAAACGAAATAAAATTGTATTTGACTTGCTACTGACGTGCCATCCGGTGTACTAGGAAATTATGAGGGGATTTTGCAGCATAGCAATTGGAAGAGATGATTGTTCCTAATTCACAACCTGAGGCGTTCTAGAGTGCTTTTAATGTACTCCTGCCGTACAAGGAGATTTCTTTACTAAATTCACGATCTACGGACTTCTAAGGGGTCATTAATTTTAACAAATGGTCTTTAGCTTACATCAATCTTTGAAATACATAGAAATTATGACTAGGTGTAGTAGCTTAGTCATAGGAGAAGGTATCTGCTCTTGGAGTACGTGGAAATTATTCCAATACGTTCCAACATTGCCGTCGGAGGAGAATTCTGTACTCATCCCACGATCTGTGGTCTTTTAGGAGTACTTAAACAAGAACAATCTTATTTGGCTTATTTCGCTGTCCTGGAGTACATAAAAATGATTAGCGGATTAATTAGACTTGACCAATTGGCTTTAGAACCTATCACCATTCTGCAGTTATTTGAGATTAATGCCGGATTTAGCAGAAGATATATGTACTAAATAGACAATCTGAGATACTTAGAGTTTTTAGAGATACTTAAACTAAAAAAATGGTGTTTGCCTCAAATCGCCATCTTGGAGTGCATGGAAATTATAACCGGATGTAGCATCATCATTGGATGAGATATTTACGATTTGAAGTCTTATGGTATACTTAAAATTTAAAAAAAAAAATGGTATTTTCCTTATATAGCCAGTACACAGAAATATTAACCGGATGTAGCAGTATCGCCTTCAGTATGCTTCACGGTCTAATAGTTTCTAGGGGTACTTAAGCTAAAAAAATGGTCTTTACCTTATAGAAGACAGTATAAAATTTATTCCGACATTTCGGACTACTCAGGAATTATCTCCTACTAGGTAATAGAAACTTAGGGACTAGAATAATTGTATTTAGTTTTTATTATTTACATCCCGCGGTTCACGGAAATTATTACCCGATGTAACAGAGAGACTGTCGGGCGAGGTATCAGTACTAAATTTATGAGCATGGATTTTATGATTATTTAAACTAATAATTGAGCATTGACATATATCACTTTCCTAAAGTACCTTGAAATTATTATCGCACGTAGCAGCATCCTCTTCAGCCTGTCAAGTGTCCTAACCACCTGTCAAATAAATTCCTAATCCTGCCCATTATGTTAAATTCCTACTGTATTCTACTCAAAGCTTCTACCACATTATTGTTGTTTCCAAGCCCTGCAATCCATCTCTATCTCTAACAACACCCTTATCCACCACGACCGAGTTAGACAAACTCTGTATGCCCAAATATGTGTGGGTCTGTATGTGAATGATACCCTGAATACCTGAATCTTTGATCTCTCGACTCCATTCGAATACACACACTTTAGATTTCTGATCACTTATTATTTGCTATGCCCGTCCCCTCCTGTATGCTGTAGTTAATCTTCCTCATCATGTTTCTTTTGAATCAACTCTTTACAACTTTGTTCCACTCTACTTCATAATCATCTCCACTGAATTAAATATCAATCTTCAATCATACTCCTACAGTTACATGACCTATCTCTTAAGAACCCCACTGAATAAGACAAAAGCTATCTCCTTTCCCCTCCTATATAGACCTCTCCTTTTTTCACATCCCTCTATTCTCTATTGTCATTAGACCAGTGTTCAGAAAATATTATTCCTGAACCGAGGGGCAGTGTGGAAAATCAACGGACCAACACCTCCGTTTTTGTGGCCATTTTTTGAGAAAGTTTCCACAAAGTCTCACAGGCTCACACGCCTGCTGACTTCTCCCAATCTATTTCTCCACCTCAAGCTCAAGATATGCAAGAGCATATTCAGGCCGGCTCTGCTGTGCGGTGCACTGCTTTTTAGTCATCTGACGTAGACGACAAGCAAATTTAAAACGTATTGTTTATGAAAGTGGTCCGACATATGTCATAATGGATGATTTTGAGCTGCCTACGGTGGATGAGTTCATTTGCCGTAGACATATTGAATTCTTTGACTCGTTGCAATACCTTATCAACCCTGTGTTTCAACACAATATCCCCACCTAGAGGGGGGGGGGATAAAGTTAATGTAGGAACTCAACAGAAAAGGAGAAATGTACAAACCCTCAGCCATGCCCTAGGAGAGAATAAGGGAAAACATTGGGATTGATAGGGGATAAAAAATGCTTGTGTACCGCTCGGGAGAAATGATTGAGTGTAAAAAATAGCTGGAATATAGTGCCAAATGTTTTGGTGAAATCTAGGAGAATCAAGTATGTTACTTATTACGTTATAATATTAATAAATGCCAGGAATGATCTTAACTAGTGTGGATTGTGTGTAGTTGCCGGTATGTAAACTAGACATAGGGAAATGATCAAGAAGTTTACACTCGGCAAATAAATTGGAAATTTTGGATTACACTAATATTTCTATGTTTGGAGAGGTTAGAAAGAATAGACATTGAGCGAGAGTCTTGAATGGCGAGGTTGTTTATAGGTTGGAATATGACTATTTTCCAAGAGATGGGGGAATTGAATTCTGTAGGGAAAAAATGTAGTAGTATAGTGTATATGAAGAACAGGCAGAATAAATAAATAACACACGCCTACTAGAAACTGTTGGTAAAAGTGTTTAGAGGGGGATGGCAACCATCAAGGATGTACTGCAAATAAAATAGTCTTGCTAAGGTGGTTTTCTTCAATCATCTTGATTCTATATGAAGTCCAGACAGCCACATCTTTCTTCACTTCTCCTAATAGAGAAATCTTGTCATTTCAACTGTCTTTCCACTTCATATATGTACACCATTGTATGTTCGAAATATTCTCTTCATACATACCTTGTATATATTCCAGAATGTTACAATATTTTTTGGTTCCCACAAGGAGGTTTCCAAACATTTGTCTATTAAATCTCGTGTAGGTACTTTGATTTTAAGCTATTATTTATATTTAGGCCACAGTCACAAATATTTTAATGATATAGTAGAATCAAAACAAAAGTTTTCTAATAGAATCAAGAAGTTTCTTCTCTACCGAGTTTCAGAGTTTTCATGAAAACTCCCATTTAAAAACGTTTATTACTGAGATGAATGCACTGGATCAGTCAGAAAATATATTTTTAGCTTGGGGGTGCATAACCACACCTACCCAGTCTGTTAACAAAAGTGGTTGCAGGCGCCAGTAGTAGCACTTATGTTTCCTTCTTTATCCAGTATTAAGTCTCTAAAATATCCTCATCTATAATTGCCATTCAGATTACATCTGATCTGCATATATCAAGGTTAGCCACTTCATTTATGCTGTCTAACTTGCGTTATTGTTTACTGCTATTCTAATTATTCATGCCTAAATACTATTTTAATTACAATTTTATCCCTTCTTTTGGTGAAAAGTATTACGATATTTTTGTTAATATTGATTTTTAAATTCCACTAAGATAAATACATATCTCACTTACAAAAAGAAGCCTCTAGAACTCACTCTCTTCCTTTGAATATCTGCTTCACCCTTTCTTACTTTCAAGACCCTCCTATTCCTACAACTCCTTAGTACCTAGACTGACGCTTGCTAACCTATGAATTATGTATTCATTATTGCTATTATTCTTTACTTTTTATACATGTATTGTTTTGTTTCATTTCCAAAGATTTTGCATTTTTCTCATTATTTATCATTTAGCTTTACTGAATATTAAACTTTTCTCTGCAAATATATTTATAAGCCTATAAATCAACCGCTCTAAAGGGGTAACCACTAATATTTATTCACTGGAATGCTTGAAAATATTTTATAATTTAAAGTGTAACATTTATTATTCATTGTGTTCCCCTGTGATATATTATTTCCTTTTTGTTAGCTAGAATTATTTTGATTACTTGGACTTTATTATTATTCATTCAAACTAGGTGAGTTGATATTTTTGTTGAGCTATCAAATCAGGCTCACAAAACAACTTCCTGGGAATTCAGAAGGTGACACTTAACTACTAAACCACTACTTATTCTCCATTAGAATTGTTAAGGTAACATAATGCATTATCACTTATATTAATACCATTAAAAATAAAAAAAAAACATTATTTAACGTTTTATTTAAAAGAATTTATTACAAAAATATTTGTATTATTTACGTATTTCTTATTTTAGTAGAAGCATAATTTCATGAATTCAATACCTTCATATAGAAACATGCAAATAACTAAGGTCATAATGTAATATCATAACAATTTTAAAGTTTATTTTAATAATATTTCATTAATAATGTTAATATTTATATATATTTTATTTTAATAATTTTAATTTATTAATATTAATATTTTAATACATAGTTTTCTATTTTTTTGGTTCAAAATAATCCTTCAATCAAACCAGTGTCCGTGTCCAAGTCAATATCATATATTGAAGGCCTCGTTGACAATCCTGGCATTTTTGATATCTGTAAACAATAAACAAATATTTTTTTAATGTAATTGAAAGTATTCAGTAACTACAAATGAAAAGCTTTCTATATAACATTTATAGGTCTCAAATATTCATTAAACATTTTTGGGTCTTATCATCAATTATTTTATATCACCATCAACAAATTTGCTGCATTGAAGATTACACCTGATCATCAAATAAAAACAACATTTATTTATCATATGTGTTCGAGGCTTTATTTAATTGATTTTATTTGTATGATAGAGAAGGGTGGTTTGGTTTAGTCTGCTAAGGTTACTTTTTGGTTTTGTTTACCTAGAATAGAATATAAAAAAAAATTCCAGGACTAAGTCTTCTATGAATAACATTAATGTTCAAACAACAAATTCACATATTGCAAATAAACAGAACTATAACATCATAAAAAAAAAAACGAAAACAAAATATTAATTAACAATGTAAAAAAAAGTGTAAACCTCTATAGGAATGATAATAATAATTATGAAATAAAAATAAAAATTGCTCAACTGCTTTTAGTGAATAAAGTCCATAGGATCCACCTATAAGAAACCAAAAAAAACAAAACAATAATTTGCAGAATTCTGCACAGTAAAACATTAGATAAAAAAATAAAATTAACACAAAGAAAAAAGAAGAAAGTGACATATAAACTAGCAGCGATGAAATAGTTTCAGGGTAACTACTGACTGGCGGGAAATTTGAGAGACATGTTGGCTCCAAGAGAGTTTGGTCAATGGTTATCCCTATTTTTTTTATGGTGGAGCAGAACGTGATTGGAAGGTTAGTAAGGGTTAAGGGGAAATATCCAAGTGGTGTATGGTATCAAATTCTTTGGAAAAATCAAGGAGAATTAGGACTGTTTGTTTTTGTTGATAAATAGCAGCATCAATGTCACTAATGATATTACCTAGTGCAGATTGTGTGGAGTAACCAGGCTCGAAACCAGAATGGAAAGGGTCAAGAAGTTGGGACTGTTTAAGGAAATCAGAGATTTGGGATTGAACTGGACCTTCAAAAGGTTTGGAGAGGTTAGAAAGGATGGAGATTGGGGGATAGTCGTTTGGTGATGTTAGAGTTCTTAAGATTCCATTAAGATTTTTTTTTAAGGGTAAAAAATATGTCTACTCTGTTCCTAAGAAGTAAATGACTTCTAGCCTTTTATGGCAGTCCACCTTTATCCCACTTTTACAATCTCTATCCTTTAACATGACTTTATAATTTTACACTACATTCCCCATGTCAGGGGTTGAACATATAGCAGGAGGTTATAAGGTCTAAGAGAGAGACATATTTAAAATACAAATCATTACCATCAAATGAGGGCTTACAAGGACTGGAGATGAGGGAGATGGTGAAGTGGTTAAGGACGCAGATACAAAATATGAGTTTAGCTCATCAAGTGAAATGGGGACTACTTCTGAGGAGGAAGCCCCAGAGGAGTCACAGAGGAAAAGTTTTCAAAGGAATTGTCATTTGGATTTGGAATCAGGAGCAGAGAGGGATTCATGAAAATACTTGTACTTTGCCTGCTGGACTGTTGTCGGCGTCAAGTTGTGGAGTACCCTGAACATCTAGTAGTCATCTACATGCTTTGTAAATTTACCTACAAACCCAATTTGGCTATTTAGAGACTTATTGAGGAAACAAAATTTATATTAGCCCTTAACTTTTAAATTAATAGTCAGGTTTCCTTATTTGAAGCAGGTGCTTACCTTGTAAATTATGATACGAGGTAAACTGTCAATATACACTCCAGTTCAAAGAAACTAAGGACACCTTGAAATTTACCATTATTTCTTTATTCTTTAAAAAAGAATAGAAGAATAAAATTTGCAGATTTTATTACCTTTACATAGTGTATATATTCTGTTTATAGGAGACAACAACAAAAGTAAACATAAAATTATTAGAAAACAAAACAAATGAAAACTCTTGATAAGTAAAAATAAAACACATCAGATTTTTTTTCCTTAAATTACAAACCTCGTACAGATCATATTCTCTAGTAGTGAGTATTGCCTCCTCTTACTTAAAAAATGGCATGCATCATTGTAGACATACTGTGAATAAGGTTGGCTATCCGAGAAGCTGAACCTCCCATTGAATGGCCAAGGCAGTTTTCAGCTCTTTTGGTTGCATACAGATGAAAGTCCCAAGCTGGTCTGTGTGTGCTCTATACTTTTTTTATAAGTTGCATGAATTTCGAAAATTCAGCCAATCAATGATTCGGGCATATTTAACATATTTCCATTCATGTATATATATTTTTATTTTTTAACGCCATTGTTTGGGACCCACGGATAATTTGAACATAGAGAATCAGGACTCCTTAGTACATTGCTGCAACCAGTGTATTAACAGATGACCGGACCAATAAATATTCGATTGTGAAAATCCTACTGCCATAAAGGTTTCCAAAATAAGTATTCTTTCCATAAGCTCTTCAGGTTTGTTTGTTTTTTATTTAACATAAGTGCTTTCATCACCCAATACTTTTCATCTTCAGGCACTACACAAATGACCCGCCTAACAGCTCTACTATAGAGGCTTGAACAAGAATATTTACAGAAAACCTTAAAGAATCACCTCTTCAACTAACATTACAATTGTAATTGCTAAAATAGTGTTTTTTTTATTGAACATTCTAAAAATAAAATATGATTACCAAACAACATAAAGATAAAAATTAAATACTTAAGCTTAGTGGGTACATTTAAACTTACTTCACCAGCCATCACTACAACAAAACCTGCACCAGCAGATAAATAAGCGTCAGTAATTGGAAGGTCAAAATTTTCTGGAACACCTTTTAAAAGGGGATCACCACTTAATGATAAAGGAGTTTTTGACATACAAATAGGAAACCTTCCAAAGCCCTGGAAAAAAAAGTAATGGTTACATATAAAAAAGATATTAAGTGTTGCAAAGATTACCATTAATAAGAGCATATTGGTGGTGTTAGCGTCTTTTTTTCATTAAGCCAGAGGTAACACCGATTCCTTCTTTAGCTCTTTTGGTCTCTGTTTTTCTTGTTGTATAGTATCAAATTTTCTAGTATCTTACACTCTTCTTCAGGATAAATGAGCCTGGAGCTCAGATACGCTATAGGGGATTTTTGAATAGTTAAATAGGGGGAGCATTTAACTGTTTTAATGTGAATTTACATTTTGTTTTCATTCCCAAGCTTCATCACTAGAACTTCTCATGCCACTTAACACTAACAGCAATTTATCATCAATCAATACCCTCTAACCTTTCTAAATCTCTCACAAGACTAGTCCAATCTCAAATTTATACATTTCTTTAAGAAATATGTCTAAAGCCCCTCTAATCCTGCCTGGATTTTCCAATCAATCTTATTCCCTTACCAAAGTTACATTTATCTTCCACTGGAGACTTTCAATCAGCTATCGATCAAAAACAAATTATTACCCTTATCCTCACCAAAGCATCACACCCTCAACCACTCCATCCTTTTATCAAAACTAATATTGATGTTTTCTAACAGTGCCATCAGCTGGTTCAAATTATTCATCACTACCCACTTCCAGGGAGTCCTAATCTCAGATCAACCTCCATACCAACCTCTGCATTGTCTATCTACTTGTAATGCTTCCTGGTACAACAAACTTCCTAATAGAGAGGCTCCAAGAAAGACCCTGAAGTCAAAGCAAGTGAAAAGCTTCGCCACAACCCACCTACAAAGATAATGTTTTCAACTGCAAAAATGTAATGACATTAAACAAAAATATATGAGTACAATAAATCACAAGAAGAAGGAATCATAGAAATTCATCTTCTTCTGACTCAAAATGAAAACCTCACAAACCATCTAAATCAAGCATAGAACCAAGAGCTAAATAACTGACAAGAGAGACTGAAGAGAAATTGAGGAGTGCACCTCTGCTAGCTAAATTTTGGAGATGATGTATCAGAACAAAATCCCTATCCTCGAAAGATTGCATTTCCCAAATCACATGCCAATCCATTTCCATCTTCAAACTGCTCAATCATTCCCATTATCTCCTCCCATTGGAAACATGCCAACTCTGTAAACTCTCTTATCTCCTTATCCTCCCCCAATTTGTTAACATTTGTGTAATATATGAGGGCCTCTCTAAGGATCTCAAGGCTGAGTTAAAGTCCCTAATGAATTTTTTCCTAAGATTTATACTTGGGATCGCCAGAGACTGTCAGCAATAGCTAAATGAGATTCACCACATACATACATAGGCCCAATATTATTTGTTGACTAACCAAAACAGAGAAATTTATTTAATAATTTTTTTCATCTAAACATGCATTATCACACTTTTTTGTTAATCAATGGGACTATTGATAATTGATAATATGGGGTTAATCAATTTTTGTTAATGTTGTTAGTTAATGGGATTCGCAAAACTGGGGACGACTGGTATAATCTGATCTTGAAGGATAGAACTCAACAAGAGGTTGTAGTGGTGCAGAAAGTAAAGTAACAGGATAAGGATTTATTTTGTTCTAAATCACATGGCAGTTGATCAGAATGAAAAAGAAGATTTGACTGAACTCATTGCTGCCTCCCCCTCCCCAAAGGTCCTGGACCCATGGTGGTTCTTTTAAAGATCACTTCTTCCTCTCTTAAGGAAAAGGGGGTGAACATTAAAATGGACAAATTATGCCAAGCGCAGACAAAACAAGCTGTTCACTAATAAGCCCACATCAATCATCCCATCCACCATGGTTTTTTAACCATAGAAGACTATATGGTGTTTTTGTTAATGAAATGATCCATTAATAAGATAACAAGAAAAACCCCTATTCCAACAATAATAAAGAGCAATAGATATAAGTACCTGTTTCTCCAAATTTTCAAGTTTAGTTTTGACCTGTTGAGGAATGGATACAGAAGAAGCACCATACATTTCAGTAGCAACTATCTCAATTTTCTTTATTAAACTGTCTTTCAAATCATATAAGTACCTATAAAATGAATTTCAAATTAGTAGTTATTAAAAAAAAAAACATGAGATTTGGGATTAAAAAAGTTATAACTATTGTGCACATAAAATTCATACACCAAAAGAGACAGAAAAATTAAACACATCATTTATTTTACTAGAATTTATTTTTGCTATCCTTTCCCCATTAGATCAAAGTATTTTTTTGTTTTTTAGCAACCAAATTTTATTTAAAACATAATAAACTAAATTTTATAATTGTAGATATACATATACAATTATAAATTATACAATAAGGGTGTACAAACTGAAAGAACCTTTCAACCCACCAGCCAAAAACACCACATCAGTTTCTTATAACTTATTAAATGATTGTGAACTAATCGGTATTTTTTTGTACAAAAATTTCATTTTCTTTGTTAAACTATCTTGGTTACTGAAAATTACCTTTTTAACATGTTAAGCACCAGTACTATTTTATCTTGCTTACCGTTTAGTCCGCTATATTGAGATAAGACTAGCAAAAAGAATAGTGTCAGTCACCAGTGACTGTCGACTTCCTAATGGAAAGTGTGTAACATTTAAAAGTTCAATGACAGTCGCCGGTGGCATGGAAATTAATGTGATAACATGTAAAACAATTATAAGTAGCTAAAATACTGACATAAAATAAAACTATTAAAACAAGATGATGAATTAAACACAAGATTTCTACTATTAACTATTATATCTTTCGTTTTTTTTTTTCTTTTTTCCATTACCCTCTTTAATGTGTCCTCAATCTTGGGAGAAGAGACCACAACTTTAAGTCTTAAATAGCTTCTGAGCAGGGACTTATGGAAAATATTAAAAAATTCGGGCAAACGTTTTGTTTTTACTCTAAACTTCCTGCAATTGTAATTAAACAAAAAACTAATGAGCATATTTCTAGGTGTTAAGGGGTATACCTTTAAAATTTCAGATCAATTGGATCATCTGTGCAATAATAAAAGATCATACATACAGACAGATAAAGGAAATACGATTGCCCGGTACCTGAATGAAAGTACCGTCTCCCCTTTTGGGCTCAGCAATCAATCAAGAAATATTATTTAAAATGTAAAATTACATAAAGTTTATAACTATTATTATATTATATAAACTTATCATTATTTATAAACACAATTGATATTTTAATAAAAAAAATTAATTAAATATGCAAAAAGAAAACATACTTGAAAGAAGAAGGTTTGTTACAAACATTGATAACTGCACTTGCTAAATCTGTAGCTCCTCTACCGCCTTCTAACCAATGTTTACAAATTACAGCATCTGCAGCACCAGCCCTAATGCTTGCATCACGAATAAGCTCACATTCTGCAGGGGTGTCAGTTCTAAAAATAATATAATATAAACATACCAATCAATTCAAAACTATACATTGCATAACTAATATAAATTAATTTAATAGGAGTACTTCTTATTATGACTTGCGAATTCCCCCTTCAAACAGCTCCACTGACAAAGGTTAGGCCTCAAATCTTAGGAGTTAACCTGATCATGAGAAGAAGCGTTAAAACTCTGATGGCTGGGAGACCAGCCAGTCAATACCTCTTCTGCTATGCTGTACACTACTTGACATTATCAAGCCTTAGGCTTACTCCGCTGTTCATTGGAAGTATCCCTCCAACAATGCAACATGGCAGAAAATTGTCATTGGTTAATGACCTACAGTTTCAGAGCATTTTTGACTATGATCCAGAATTAAAGAATATAGCAAAAGACTAAGTATTGGGGGGGATTCATTTGCAAATCTGAGCCAAGGTACCAAAAATATTAGGCAGTATCTACGAGAATAAACCTTTGAAGAATGGTCAAGATGTAACTGGCAAGGAATTGGTGTTAATAATTTACAGCAATCCCAAAAAGCAACCCATTCATCTGCAACAGAAAGATTCAATTGGTATCCAAACGCACTAATGCAATAAAGCACAAATAACTATGCACCTCTCCTCACTGTTCCTTGAGTCAGCTGACAGAATGCGGGAGATGTTGGACCCCTCTGTTGCAGATGTGGCAGACTAAAACATCGAGCATGTGTCCATACTTATCAACCAATACCTCATGTACATGTCAAACAATATAAAGAAGAATAGAGATGCTTCAAGAGAAAGTATTTTCAAGCCATGAAGAAATCTACAGCCTGGATTCCAGCAGCTCAACTCTACTGAGCTGTTGAGATCATAGTGATCCATGAAAAAAACCAGAAGTGCTAAGAAAGTTGTCGTTAATAATTATTTTAAAATTGCTACATTATTTTGTTGTTTTTTAAACAGTTTTTGGCAATTGTTAGTATTTTATCATTGTAAATTCATAATGGATATTCCCAGGAAACTGGCTGATAAACCATAGCCTCAGGTCGTAAAACAAACCTGTTTAGACCTGGACATGGAAACAAACACAATACAACTTCCAGCAACTAGTTCATTACCAAAGCCAAACTGACCAGCTTCGATAATTGCATTACAGGTAAAGCATCAGACAATTTATTATCACCTGAAAAGTTGCCGCTAGCATAACCCCACTTAGATCTGGACATATTAGGATGTGCCGAAAACAAATGAAGTTTCTCAGCAATTGCAGATCTGGCAACAGAGTAATACAAGTCCGTGTTAAACTTACCCTAAAAAAATTTTATTGTGATTGGACTTCCTATCAATTATCCACCGATCAAAGAATTCATTGTATTGTTGGCTGGATGGGGATAACAATGCAAGGGGGAAGATTCTAAAGTGGATTTTAGAAAGAGACTATGTTTTACTGTTTATATTATTATAATCATAAAGTTTGTATCAATTTAATATGTTTATTAATTGATCCCAAACACTGTTTGGAACCGTAAAACCGTTGAATAAACCGTAAAAAAACACCTATAGGATGCAAAAAAAAAAAACCCTGATGGAATTCTTACTCCACGTTCACTGTTTGTTATAATTACATTTGCCAATGTTAGCCTTCATACACTACAAAAAAAATATAACTCATTAGACATTTAATCAATTAAAGAATTACCAATGCCAAGGGTGCTGTGGTGTGAAGTGTGAGAGCCCAAGAAAGAAATGAAAAAGAGTAAAAGAAGAAAGCAGGTTGTCCAATAGAAAATATTTAATTGTAAATATTTTGGGGGTTGGCATATGATGATTTATATTTTACATGTAGAATGAATAACTAAATATTTTTTTGGATAATACAGCAAGTAAAACCTCCAGTTAACAGAATATTTAAAAAATCCATTATGAACTTACACAATTTCTTATACAATCTCTGAATTTCAAATGTTGAATAAATGAAATAGAGAAGCAAAAAAAATAAAATTGTATATAATTCATATTATACAATAATCATTAAAGATTACATAATGATAACTAGAAAACAATTAAAATTAATTCATCTGAAAGATTAATTAATTATAAGTTATATATGAATCTATATAAATGAATTAAAAGTTTACTTACGCGAAATAGTTAATTGCAACAATGACAGGAATTCCAAATTTATGCCCGTTGCTGATATGTTTAAGCAAATTGGGTATGCCTTTCTTCAGAAGATCTAAATTTTCCTTGAAAAAAAAAAAACACAACATACAATAAAATTTGGACTCCCCTCCCCTATCTCAACAGTGTTACAACATTCTTTTTTTTAAATATTAATTTTTTTTTATACATCAAAGTTCAATAAGTAATGCAAGTGTTGTCATAAATAAAAATTTCTACAAGAAATATTTGAAGTGCTCCCCTATGGCATCTAAACATCTTCTCCAGCGATTTTTGCAGCCACGGTGAAAGTAAGCTTGGCATTTTTTGATAGTGTTTACAATAAATTTTCTTAATTTGTCAATAAAACATAAAATTGATTTCTTATTTTTTTCTGTACTGATCTTTGAATTAATTTATAGTTCTTTTTATCATTAGTTAATTTACTCGTAATTAATGTATCTTCTAATTGATTTTTCTGATATTTCTAAAAAAAATCTTCATTTAGCATTTTTTTGGATCACAACTTTTAATTGCTATGGTTTTATTATTATCATTTAAAACTCCATCTGAGGTTATGATATAACCAAGAAAAGGTATGGTATTTATAAAAAAAATTAATTTCTGCAATTTGATAGTGACACTGGCTATTATGAAAACATTAAAAAACTCATCTATAACACCTATGAACTCTTCTATTGTCTCAGTATGATTTAACAAGTCGTCCACATTTATTTTAAATTAAGCATTGATGAAGTTGGAATAATTTTTCTAAGAGCCTTTACAAGTTCTGCTACACTTATCAATAAACCAAAAGGTATTCTTTTAAAATGTAATATCCTATTCAATAATTTAAATTCAGTAAATTCTTGGCAAGTTTTCCCTATTTGAATCTGCCAAAACTGCTTCTAAAGATCTAATGTGGCTAGACATTTTGAACTGGCACACTGAAATAAAAGTGTACCTATACTAGGCGGGTTTAAGAATCTGCCATCAGGCCATATCGTGACTGAACCATCTTTTTTTCTTACCAATATGATTGTGTTTATGTAGCAAGGAAGAAATTGAAACTTCTTTAATGTCAATTATTAGCATGTCGTTTATATCTTCTTTATTTTCATAATTAATTTAGAATTTAATTTAAGTCTTCCTGTAGCAGTCATAAAGGAAGGTAAGGTTCTAAGTGTATGATAATACTTTCTCCTGTAAAATTTTATATATTTATTTTTTATTTGCTTCAGCAGATTAGTAATGATTTAGAAGATTGTGTGTAAGAATTTTACATGTTTTCTCAATGTTTTCTTTGTCAAGAATTTAACCATGTAGCCCAAAACTGTCACAAAAAGCCAAAATGCCTGAAATGTCCCAAAGAACATACTTCAAAGAATTGCCCGAATGTCTTAGTAGATAGCTTCAAACCGAAACTTTCAGGTCCTTCTTCTGTGGTCTGTAATGCTCCACAAAGAAAAAGTCTATGAGGCATCTAGAGGCCAAGGCCACTGGGGCTACAAGTGTTTCCCCTGGCCGGACTGGCATGTTGAAAACCTCCACTAAAGTCATGCTTGGCTGTATTAAGTCCCCTTAATCCAGCTCACCTACCACTGTTTTGAGAGCTAAATCTTTGGTGAACCTCTTGTTGAATTCAAAGCTTAGCTCACCATTTTTGTTGAGCATAATCTAAATATTTTATTTTCCTTTTCATTAAATCCAATTAACCATAACTTGAAGTAAATCTTCTTATAAGAGATACCAATAAATTCCAAGTTGTAAATTTCAATTTCTTTGAAATGGACCCCAGTGTAGCACTTGACCCCCATGTAGGCAGGGTGATTTGAATCCCACTCAGTTTGGGAGTTGGCTATCTCCGGTTGCTATCAGATTTTAACATCCATGGCACTGGATATAGCCAACACCCAGATAACGTAGTGCATCTATATGGTGCCTGAATAACAGATGGACCACGCTACCGATTCTGCAAAAGCTTAAAAGACAAAAAGTAAATAAAGATGCCCGACAATTTAAAAACAAAAATATATACTTTGAAATCCGCCTAATAGAACTGAATCGGGGAAACTTATAAACGAAAAAACTGTTACTTCTTAACATATGCTCAAATTATGACACCTTGCACAACCAATCAGCAACCCTGCAATGACATATAAAGTTTTTGCTAATATTATAATGAAAACAATTACCTCAATGTATTCTTTTTTTAAAGGAAGTCCAGAAACCACTGATGGGCCACCTCCATGCATTTTTAAAGCTCTTATTGTTGTCACAAGAACTACAGCATTAGGAATCATTTCAGAGTTCCGGCACTTTATGTTAAAAAATTTTTCCATTCCTGGATAAGAAAGAACATATTTTAATTCACTAAACAGAGTGATTTTACTTGTTTATTCTTAAATTTCAGCAATGACCATTACCAGTCACCACTGAATCTTGGCTCTGGCTTAGTCTTAGCCTTCTTTTCATTGTGAGGTATCCCAAATCCAGAGCAGTTAGTTTTAGGTTTGGAGAAAGATAAACTATTCTCAGAATAGGCAGGTTCTATTATATTTGTTCTTAAGATATCATTGTTTTACGATCTGCGTTACCAAACAAATATGCAGAATTAATGTACTACATTAATTGAGAAAAATTACATACATTATATTTATGGTGCTCTACTATCCAATTCCATGGAAATGTTTCCAAAGATAGACACGTCCAGATGTCATATGAAGTTTTATCTTTCTCTAGAAAATTTGCTGGGATTACTTTACCGATAAACTTCCAATGGTCTACCAGAAGAGTTTATCTTAATTGAAATTCTATTAATTAATTAATTTTCTTTCTAATTACAAAATTTTTATGGAGGAGTAGAAGTTTATAACTGGATAAGAAGATACTGTTTCACTACCAATGGATTAGATTATGCCGTCCGTTTTACACACACCACATAAGACACAAAAGGCTTGCATACTCAGTTCTCAGAAAATAAAGTGATATAAGCAAGCAGATATTAAACTAAACACTTTAGTTCATCTCTCTCCAGCAATGCTGATTCGTATGTAAAATTTTTTTGCCTATTGCTTGCTTTTGATATTTCCCAAAAGTTTTTTTCAACTTTGTAAACTGATTCAAAGAAAACCTAGTCAGAAAAACATTAATTTAAATTTTCCAATTACCTAGACTGAAAAGCAAATTCCTAAAGTTTTTAAAAAATAGCTTTTGTGAAAACTGACAGCAATGTGTTGAATTCCTTCAAAATCAGAGTTGTACAGCAAGCCTATACATCTATGTTCCCTTGGCCACTAGAGAGTTTCAAATATGTTGTATTTAATAAAGTAATGATTAAAGCTGAGTTAATTATATTCAAGTATTTTA
Source organism: Acanthosoma haemorrhoidale (assembly GCA_930367205.1). Lineage (NCBI taxonomy): Eukaryota > Metazoa > Arthropoda > Insecta > Hemiptera > Acanthosomatidae > Acanthosoma > Acanthosoma haemorrhoidale. The sequence continues at coordinate 46,443,937 of OV884009.1, forward strand.
AAAAGGCTTTACTCACATAAAAAAATATCTCAAACATTTTTTACATCTTTCAAACAAAAACTGTACCGAAATACACACTATCAAACAATTATTACTACCGAATGATTTTTACAAACTTTAATAAAAAAAAAATCTCAAATTTGAAATTTTGAAGGAAAATCACTACTACCCTTCATTAAAAGAATGAAATACATAGCTGAATTCGTACCAATATCAGAACCAAAACCAGCTTCAGTAACAACAAATCCTTCTGGTCCAATGAGCTTCATTGCTATTTTATCAGCAATAATAGATGAGCAGCCATGAGCAATATTTGCAAAAGGTCCAGCATGTACTAAAACAGGTGTGCCTTCAAGAGTTTGCATTAAGGTTGGCTGAACAGCATCTTTAAGCAGAACAGTCATTGCTCCTGTCGTACCCTGAACAAGTGTTATAATTGTTTACTCATTTTAAAAATAGTGTAATAATTAATGTAATTCATTTATTTTTAAATATCTTAAGTCAAAACATACCAAATCATCAGCTGTTACTGGTTCGCCTCTCTTATTCGTTCCTACTACTATGCGTGAAAGTCTCTCTTTTAAGTCCTTGAGGTCATTTGCAATAGCGAGAATTGCCATAACTTCACTGGCAACAGATATGCTAAATGAAGTTTCTCGAGTAAATCCCTTTTCTGTTGCAGACTGGCCAATTGTAATTTTTCTTAAAAACCTATCATTTGTATCAATCACTACAACAAAAAAGTAATCAATTTCTTATTTATAACAAAAGTAGTAACATTGTTTTTTTAATCATTAAGTCAAATAAGTAATATAAATATCTGAATGAAATATCTGAGCTAAAAAACAAAACCAAAAAAATATGAATATTTAAATGAAATATACTACCTTTTTTATGATTACAGAAACCTGTAAATATTTATGAACACAATACTGAACTTCTGTCAGCGACCCAGATGAACTTCAACTTCCCTACCATACTTACCATACCATACTTGAAGCTCCTCCAGTATGTATCAAAATTATATAATTGTATCCTTGTTAGCCAGAGTAGAACATATGTCTTAGTAGTCTGCTCCATCCATTGTTGCTGTTACAGGTTGGGGAAATAATGTCTTCAACTATCCCTATTTTGAGGGGATTTGTAGTCAAATCAGAATTTGGTCTCTGTTCTTAAGGCAGGCATCAGACTTTTCTAAGCCTAATTCAATTAGCTAATTAACACTTGAATGAAAATCTATTGCTACCAATGGTAATTGACTTGGAACACCCATTTGAGGCAAGTAACTTTGTTTGCCTGTATATCCATCCTCTTAAGAACAGTGCTAGCAACTGTCCATATTAGCTCAGCCATATACTGCATTGTAGGTCCTATATAAGTTATATACGCAAGCATCATCATGTCTTGGGTTGCCTATCTCCATTCATTTAGGTTTTTATACAGAGGTAGACTCCTCTCTCCCTTGGATGCCATAATTTTTGGGCATTATTTTCTCTTGGAACTTGGAACTGTGCTCATGGTGATGTCAATCCAAATGGAAGTTTTCTCTAGTATTACAAGCTTTTCTTACACTCCATTGCCTGGATCTTAGATCTTTACTGTAGAACAGTATAATTAGTGGAGAAAGTCTAGAGTCAACTGTACTTCTGATAAATGAAATAAAGCTGTAATTGAAACTGAAAAACTAGATATTTTATAAATTATAAATATTTTTCAAATCGTACAAAATTAATTTATCCTAAAAAATTAAATACCTCTATTCCAAGACACAGACGATGGATCAATATCTAGTCTTACAAATCTTTTTATTTCTTCTTCTGTTAAAGAATCTGGTTCTGTTTTAACAATGCCAAGTTTTTCTAATCTTCTTATCTGGCATTTTGAAAAGGTCCTGCTATTTTTAATCAAAGGAACCAAACGTTTATACAAAGCTTCGTCTGTTTGTGTAGCTTCATGAAACATCCTAGCTTCAATTTGAGCTGCCAACAAATTATTTGCTGCAGTTACCGCATGAATATCTCCTGTTAGATGAAGATTGAATTCTTCCATTGGAATAATTTGTGAATAACCACCACCAGCAGCACCACCTATTAGGAAATAAAATAAATAATGCCAATTTAAAGTAAATTGTACTAAGAAAGATATTACTTAATGTGAAGACGCATTAATGTAAAATATTTGTCAAAATTAATTATCATAAAAGAATTTCTATGAATTTTTATGGGAAAAATTAAAAAATGGGTTACTTTAATATATTGGTCTTAATTTAGTAAAAATTGTAGAGATTCCTTGCATATACGCACAGTAGTATGTTCCTGTTACAATGAAAAATAATATATAGGTTAATATTAAAAATAAAAGTAAGTTCTATGAAAATTTTTGTTACTAAAATTGTATTACTAAAACGTATCTTAACAATTTATATCTAAGACAAGAGATTTTAGAAACCATTTTTAATTATAGGAACTAAAGATATACCAAAGTCCAGATCTAAAGCCATCTGTTATTGCCAATTACTAAAGTTACTTGCATTATAGTTTGGTTAGTTTACAATAAGATACTACAGATACCGATGACACCACTAATATACAAATGTGGAGGAGTCTTGTCTAAGCCAAATGTTGATGAAAACCAAATGCTCCTTAAGTAAAAGCACCATCCCCTTCCTTAGTGTTTTTCAGCTAAACATGAAAGTTGATTTGGGGGGGGGGGGGGTCGGCGTGAGATAAGCAAAACCATTACTTTTCTTCTTTTTAAGATTATATTTGCTATAGAACAGGTCATTGAACTAGTTCAAAAAAACTATTTAACTATTTGAGTGTTAAATTTTACGGAAAAAAAAATATGTTCTTGATTTGCCCGAATGAACTATAATTTAACCAATACAAAGCAATCTACTAATACAAATCTTTACAGTTCATTTTTGGGAATAAATCAGTTGAATCAATTGGTTTATTTATGTCATAGCTCTTGTTTTCTTACACACATTTTACAAACTGTTAATTTTCAACCCAAAATAGCAAGCTATTGGTAAAGTTAACTGTGAATTCATAGAGACTTGAAGAGATAATGTTTGGTCCCTTTTAGAAATAAATAAATTATTTTTTCAAGTGCACAATCCCACGACTAAAAAAATAATGAATACGTTAACTATTTACAATACAACTGTAACTTATAAATAGCAGTTCATAATTACCTTTAATGCCAAATGTAGGGCCCTGCGAAGGTTGTCTGACACATGCCAAGGCGTTTTTTTTTAGATTACTAACAAGTGCTTGAGCCAAACCTATTACTGTCGTGCTTTTACCTTCTCCTAAAGGGGTAGGTGTAATACTGAAAAACACAAAACTCCCATTTCAAAATTAATGATCAATATTCTTACACAAATGGGTACCCCCAAATAAACCTAATTATTTAGAACAATTATGTATTCATTACTATACTACTTAAAACAAATTTTTACTATTATATGCAGAACCTATTCAATGGTAAATTCTTTTATACCTTCAAATAAATTTTATTTTTTTTTTGAAAATTTGACATTGAAAAGACTATAGCTAATTTTTAGATACTTACAAACCAAAAATATATATCAATTTTGACTTTGAAAATATGAATTTCAGTGAATATAATGAAGAAAAATGTTTCTTGGGAAATATATGCCCATCTAAAGCAAATTTCTTATATGTATTGAGTTAGTAAAATACTAAATATTTTCTTAAAGCATAATTTAATTTACTTAATTTTTTAGAATAGCTGAAAATATAAGAATTCATTTCAGAAACAAATTTGTTATCATTAATTTATTAACCTGGTATGTTAAAAATAAAACAACAATTTTTTAATTATAAAATAAAAAATTTATTACCCAGCAACAACAATGAAGCTACCACTTTTTTGATGGTTATTACGATTCATAACAGACAATGAAACTTTAGCTTTTGTGTTGCCATATGGTATAACTTCTCCAGGGTATAAACCTATTTCAGATGCCAGATCATTAATATCTTTAGGTGTTTGTGAATGAGCAATTTCAATGTCACTAAAAACAAAATAAAACACATATTTTTATCAAGAATTATTTTAATCTTATGATACTAAATGAAAAACAAACTATAAATATATATTCTTTTAAATTTCATACTTTTGTTCAGTTTGAAATATTTTATTATATCTACATATTTCATCCATTGGACAATACATATATGTTTAGTAGGAACATTTATTACAAAATTTTAAATAATATCTGTTAAAACTAGTAAATTGTATGAAATTGAGAGAAAATCAAAAGCAATGACAAAAAATATCTCAGAAAACAACAAATAATCACTCTTCACTCTCTCATATAACATATATTTTTGTAGACTAGTTCTTTTTCCTATCTTCTTTTTATGTTTTCAGTCTCTATGACTATTTTTTCGGTGCTTGTGGGCGTATTCTGTTAATTCTGCACTTTTGGGTAAATTACATATAAATTTAATTTTAAGGTGAATCCTAAGACTACTGGAATTAAGCCCTTTCTTATCTGGACTTAAACTCAACATAAGGAGCTAAAATATTAGCTGAACATAGCTATTTGGAGCTCTCACTTTCGCTTCCTACCCCCTTTCTTTACAGTGAACTGTTACTAGAGGGTCTTTCATTAAGCGTTTCCTATCTTTAAATTTAAATAAAACAAAGTGTGTGTGAGATATCAAAATTTTTTATTCGTTTGAAAGGCCTATTGATGCCATTATGTATGGAATATAACATCGTGCAAATGTCTGCCACGGCTTTGCTGGGTGGTCAACATCCGAAATGTCCAATTTTCCATGACTCTGGCGCATAAATCAGGCTGAATTTGACCAATGGCATGGGCTATGTTGACTTTGAGGACCGCTGTGTGATTTGTGGTTTATTCGCATAGACCTGCGACTTAAGAAAACCCCACAAGAAAAAGTCTAATGGGGTTAAATCGCACGATCTCGGTGGCCAGTTTACATCACCTCCACCTGAGATGTATTACCTCCACACGTCGTTGTCTATGGTCGTTTACCTTCAGCTCCTGGGTCAGTTGAATTTTGTACAGGTGCAGCACTTTGTGCAAGCAAGTGAACCAGGAGGGATGCCCCAATCATCAGGAAGGGACAGACCCAAAGGGAGTGAAGGAGATGAGGAAGTCATGGATGTGCCAGTGCCATGCTGCTGGGTGGCTGGTGAGGACAGCAGTCAGTCCTTTGGGCAATGACATTACAGGTCTACCTAACCCAGTATACTGACAGCTTGTGGAAGGAATCTAAAGCAGCCCTTGTATTGTCAGTCAATGCCCACAATGAGGAGGTCAGTCAGTTAAGGGCCTTAACTTTGCCAGTAAACGGGCTTTGGGATAAGGTCATGGAGGACATCATCACAAACAACCACAGTTCACAGTTCACCACAGTGCTGAAGAGCCAAGTGAGGAATATCAAGACAAGCCTCAACTTTGAAGAGCAGGGCCTGCTGTCAAAGTCTTTGAAGAGCCATAGGTGCAAGCCTTGAGCTGACACTATCGAAAGAAGACATAGATGTATTGCAAAGGAAGCAGCAACAACAAGATGACCGGTACCCCCCCTCCATCATCACTCAATCAAATGGTAAATTCTCCTACAGTACTTCCTAGAATAATTTTCATCGCATAATTCCCATTTTGAAAACCTGCCTAAAAGTTGGTGGTCTTTCTTTTTCATATCCCTCCCCGGCTACTCCCTCCACCACAACAATCAGTTTGAATAGATCAGTGTGGTGTTAGTCCAATACGTCATTGATCAACAACACATTACTATCCTTATCCTGTTAGATTTTTCCGAAGCATTTGACACCCTCAACCACTCCATTCTCCTATCCAAACTATAATCAATGTCCTTTTCTAACAGTGCAGTTGGCTAGTTCAAATTATTCACTTCCAGCAGTCCTTGTCCCAGAAAACCACCATCTACCCCAACCCTTTACATTGTCTTCTGTTACAGTATAACGTTCATCCATTTCCCCATTACTTTTTTGCATCTACATTAACCATCTCACCTCTAATCATCTATACAATGCTTCTCTTACCATTATATGCCGATGACAGCCGAATTTACTTTTCCTTTGTTGAGATCCCTATTGAATCAGGAAGACCTGAAAATGACTGTACTGAATCGGGAAATGGGAAATAGTCTCTCTCCACAAACTCCAATTGAATTCAGAGAAATCAAAGGCAATCATTATCTTCTCCTCAAACCCTAAATGGCATTTTTATCTTCACAATCGACTCACCTCCTATCAACTTCCTCACATCAGTCAAAAACCTCATATTAATCATCAATCAACCCCTATTTTGAAAAGACCACATGTCCCAAATCACCCACCGATCCATTTCCAACATTGTTTCCGTCATCTCATGGCATTAAAAATGCGCCAACTTCAAATCACCTCTCAAAATTGATCTCTTAGTGGAGGCAGACAGGTTTGGCTGCGCAGAAACTTAATTTCTTCCATTTCACAAGTTGGCAGAACTTACATTTACCTAGAGCTAGACAAGTATATAGATTAACACTGGAATAATATCTGCAGCTCATGCATTAACTTAAATAACGAGGGAAGGAAGGAACTTTATGATATCAAAATGCAATCGTCACCAGTCTACATACAATGGACATTAACAATACACACCCTTGAATCAACTTCCCTAGCCGCTCCAGATGGCCCATAGGTGTAAAAGCAGCAGCCCTGCCAGCGGATTGGGTTACAAGGGGCTAATAACTTAGTCTGTGTAACAGCTAACATTAGCTAACATTAACTAACACACTCTGTCTTAGGCTGTGTAACAGCTCAAGGACAACAAGGTGCTCGATTATGATATGATGCATACCATCTAAACTCCATAATTACACAGTTCATGAACTACAAATGAAAACAAGTGAGCTGTTTTCAACTAACTGGACCGAAGAGCTTATGCTAAGTTAATGGAATACAACAACTACGTGTCCACTCACAGATATCCGTATAAAAAGAAAACCAGTTTGTCGGACTGCAACATCAGATTGCAGCAAGGAAGAGGTTTACCCACACCAGACATCCCAAAGATGAATCACCCTTTAAAACCCTCCACAACCTTACCAAGTCTAAAATCTGCCTTGTGCAATCAACATTTTTTTATGAGTCGTGTTCTGCAACAAACTCTCCCTCATAATGGGACCTCCTCCGCAAATTTTCTCTCATTAAACCAAACACCTCTCCTGCTTGCCATATTTTTCCCGGCGACCTTAATTCTCGCTTTCTTTCCATCCCTAGTTTGTCCCTCCAGTCCCATCCACACCGCCTGTAATTTCCAACCAGATAACTTTTTTGTCTCTTACATTTCCCCCATTATGAAAACAAGACCTAATTTGATAGGTCCTCCAGATGGAGTTCCCAGGGAATTCATAAAGCTGTCTCCCTATAATTCTTCCCATATTGCTTCACCTTTTTAATTTTTCCCTTAAAAATTCCACATTTCCCTCTTTCTGGAAAAGAGTGAATGTTCTTCCATTAATTAAAGTTCCTAACCCCAAAGACTTCCAGCCTATATCTAATCTCTTTAACCTTTCCCAACCCCTCGACAGACTAGTACAATCTCAAATTTCCTCATTTCTGAAATCACGTTTAAATCCCCAACAATCCAGTTCCGTCATGGATTTTCCACCCAATCAGCTCTCACCAAAATCACGCAAGACCTAGAATCCGCCATTGACCAACAACACATATCTATCCTTATTCTCACAGACTTTACCAAAGCATTTGACACCCTTTATAACTCCATCCTTTTATCGAAATTTGTATCCATGCCGTTCTCTTACAGTGCTGTCAGTTTCCAGAGAAGACCACATTCCCAACTCCCCCGCCAATCCATTTTCACCTTCAAACTGCTCAATTGGTCTCGGCACCTCCCATTACATAAGTGCCAACTCCTGGTTTCCTCTCTTATCTTCTCCTATTTTGAATATGGTTGTGTGGAGTATGGTACCCTCTCAGAGAATCTCGAGGCCCAGTTAAAGTGGCTAATGAATTGTTTCCTTAGATTTTACTGTCGCATTTTGCAGCACTTCTTCAAATTGGGATTACTGTACAATTCTGACCATTGCCAATACTTTATAGGATCCCTCCTCATCAGTACTATCATGATTAAAAAGCCTCCTTACTTAACTTCAAAGTAGTGATGAAATCCTGCAATACAGCAATCCATCAACATTCGTGGGTTTGACATACGCGATTGATTTTGATTATGCACTAATATAAAAATATAAAAGGATTCCACATTGTACATTGTATGAGTGAATCAATAATAATTATATGTTCAACCTCACCCCTGATGTGTACAATGTATGTATGCAGCAAAAACACATAGGTAATAATCATTTATTTTTGAAAAATTGAATTTTTTTTGTTAACGGGAACCAACATTTTCTGTTAAACTGATTTAATGAGAATTATAAGAATATAAATAAAAAATAAATCCCCTCCTATTTATACAGGATATAACCATCATGAATGTTAAGGGATTACTGGGTTACTAGATAATGCCCTTCCAAACTGTACTTCCCTTCTCACAAATCTACTTCATTTGACTGTTCATTTCTTATCTGTGTCACAAACCTTTGGGAACTCTATCCCCACCAGTATTCGTTGTTCATCAACGATGCCAATCTTAAAATAAAAACATTACCAGTTCCTAATCTCCCTGCAATCTAACAATTCATAATTCGTCACTATTATTCTTTTAATTTATTTTTTATTAATTTCTTTCATTTCATATTTAAATACATCACACATTCCAACAACCTTTTACCCCCCCCCCCCCGGTAATAATTCCTATATTTACTTTATTTTTTCACCTATACTCATTTATGTTTTAGTTTTAACTTTTTGTTGTTGACTCATTGAAGTCATCACATATTTACATAGGCCTTTTATTGTTTATAAGCTTATAATATCACCATAATATATATTTTTGTTTGTCAGCTAGATGCATCTATTATGTTCCTTTTTGTTATTATTAGGGGACTATCACAGAATAATGTGTTCCATTTAATTTTGTGTGTGCATGTATGTGTAAAAATAAATAATTATGTACAAAACTACCTTGGTACTGGAGACTGCAGGTTTAAAGGTAATGGAGTAATATTCCAGGTGGTAGATAACAATTTATTTAAAGATTTTTGGGCTGCAATGACAGTATTTTTCATCAGCATGGCAACAGTCATAGGCCCAACCCCACCAGGGACTGGAGTTATATATGAAGCATTATTTTTAGCTACTTCAAAATCAACATCACCAACCAAACGTTGTCCAGACTTTTTGGTCGAATCTAAACAAAATTAAGTTAATAACAATTTAATGAAATGGGCCATTGAAATTAATCAATAAAATCTTACCCGGTATTGAATTTATGCCACAATCAATTACAACTGCTCCATTTTTAATCCAAGATCCTTTGACAAACATTGGTGCTCCGATACCAACTACTAGAATATCTGCCCTAGAGACCTGAAAATGGGTAAGCATTTTTAATTTTACATTATAAAAAAAATATATATTGCTCTTTGTAGCACACTATGCACCCACATTGGAACCCTACAATTTACACTACATTCACACACCCACTAGAGGCCACAGCCACAGTGAAAGTAACCAAAGTAACCACTTAACATATTAATACTTGGCTGAATAATGCTTGCCAGTTGTATAAACTGAACACACCATGCAATAAAGTGCCAGGGTCCAAATGAATTCATAGTGTGTGTGTGTGTGTATATATATATTGTTATGTTTTTTATCTATATTGTTTATATTTAAATTAATCTGAGGTTTTAAAGGTTTTATTAATATAAAAAAGAATTCTGGCAAAAGGAAAATTGTTTAGTTACATTACTTTTCATTAATTCTTATACAACCACATCTGTGACAAATTACAATGGTTTATTAACTAAACTTTAAATTTACCTTAATATTACTCGCGACTGGCCAGATTTATAAAATTTTATGTCCTTCGGCAAATTCTTTTTTTTTCTTCGTTGGTTGTTGTTGTGCCACGCGATCAGTAAACGTCCACTGCTATACTGCTATCATCTCAATCCTTCTTCTCTTCTTCCATCTACTGTTCTTCCATCTGCTTGTCTCATGGGATGATCAAAAAGAACAAGGCCTGCCTCCCACTCTCTTGTCCTTTTTACACTCGTCTTTTGCCTTGCCTTCTTGATTTTTTCATCCTTCTTTCTTCCAATGCCAGTTGTCTCATATATTTTAACTTTTCTTATTTTAAAGTTAGCAAATACAATAATAAAATATTTGACTTTAATCATTGATATTATTTATGACAAATATTAATATTATACAACGGCAGCAAATAATGTTCATACATTCATAACCATGATCCACGGGTCGTTTACTGCCCTTTTATGCCCACTAATTTCAAATCAAAAGCAACATCATAGAGTTCACAACATCAAATATCACAACAATATATTGAAGTTGACAAGAAAGTAATTTCAGCTTTTTAATGTGAAATAAAACTGAATTTTATCTATACAAAAAATGAACTTCAATCAGTCAAATATCTTCCATTCTGTTCGATGACTGTTTGCCATCGCTCTGGTAACTTCATGATCCTGCACTCATAGAACTTCTGGTCCGTATCAGCAAAAAACTCAGCCAAGTGCGATTTGAGGTCATCGTTATTACTGAAATTTTCACCATTTAAGAAGTTTTGTAAACTTCAAAATAAATGATATCCGATGGTGCCAGGTTGGGGCTGTATGGAGGATGCGACATCACTTCCCAACCAAGCTCCAATAGTTTGGTACGTGTTGCTTAAGATGTGTGAGGCCTCACATTGTCGTGCCGGAACCCAAATATTGAGTTTTTAACAAGTCCAAGACGTCTTGGATTTTCAGTTGTGTGTGATACATTTAACTATTTTGCAATCTCTCGCACAGTTATATGACGATTCGATTCAATTATGACTTTCATTTTGTCATCATGGACTTCAGAAGGTTGACCAGAACGTTGGTCATATATATTATTATTATAGCAAATATATTAACTGAAAGTTCAGAGAAAAATATCCAGAACGAAATTTTCTAAATCAATACTGACACGTGCGTTCTGTAAAACAATCAACACCATAAACTTCACATATCTCTTTATGAGTCTCGGCCGCTTTTTTGCCTTTATTAAAATAAAAAAGTAAAATGGGTCGAAAATGTTTATTTTTGCACTCCATGTTAAAACTGACCATAAACTGACAGTTGTAAACAAAATTACACGGAATTTCTTTCTATAGCAACCTAAAGGCTAAACATTGACAAAAGAATAACAAAACAAACATAACGCTATCTACTAGTGCAAACTGAAATCACTTTCTTGCCAACCCAATATATTAATTAATGCACAGATATCTAACCACAAATCTGTGCATTAATTTTCAGTATGAAAAATTGTGATGTTATAAAATGAATAAAAATTAATTCATAAGCATAGTCTAAATGATCCTCCAGTACATTTATCTCTCTCTAATCCAAACAAATGTACTTTCTACTAACCAAATAAGCTTTCCTTCACTCTTAGAATGTAGACAAGGGAACAGGCCCAGGTCATTTCAAACCCCTTCTCCTATTTTTTAGGTGGAGAGAAACTTAAAATTAAGGCCCAGTTTGTTTGCAAATGCATATTGTTTATACATAATTTTTTTCAATAACATGAGTATGTATCTTCACAAATGAAGATGGAAACGACATTTACCATGGAATTAAAAAGAAGATATAACCAGATATCGAACATGTAGAGGAAGAAGTGAGGTGTGTGGGAATAAAAGAAAAGTAAAAGGTACAATGAAGACAGGGAGAGAAAAGGACTTGTTTTCTAGGTAAAGCTTATAAAAGTCACAAGAAAAATTGATATATACAATTATGCTTTGCAATTGTAACAGAATTATACATGTCAAATAAGACAATTATTTATTTTCATTTTTGCTATTCTCAGGAAAGTATGACACAGAATAAAGATATTTTTTGGTTCATTAGATAATTGCTTGCAAATTATAGGTTAGGAAACACTGCTTTGGAGGATATGGCTGATCTGGAAAGACTTTAAAAAGGAAATACAGAATTTTAGGAAACATGGAAAGACGATTAGCAAGGTACCTATAATAATAGTCATACTTAACTAATATAAAAAAATTATGTACTTTTTGGATATTGCCAAAATAAGAAAATATAACTAAAATTAATTTACTATAATACATATTAATTTAAAATATTCTTATATAAAAAAAATCCACTGTCTCTGTTAGATTACAAAAAAAGTTTAAAAAACATTTACTAGCCAATATATTGATAAAACATTATAAAAGTTATTTTATTTTGCAATAAATAATCTAATAAACAAGATAAATATAGCTTACTATTTCTTCAATATTTTTGGTCTTCGAATGACAAACAGTTACAGTGGCATTGGCCCATTTTAATAATTCTGAAGCGGGAGTTCCAACAATTTTACTCCTACCCAAAACCACAGCATTTGCCCCAACAATATTTATTTTACTTCTGCAAAAAACAAAAAAAAAACATAAACAGTAATTAATATTAACTTCGTATTCATATTAATTGAAATTTTGTTGGGGTTTTAAGTTGAGTACTCAATGATGCAAAAAAGAAGATGGTAGATTTTATTGCAGTATATGACAGCATGGGTTTTAGCATACAACTAAACAAAACAGCCCAACTTGAAAAGAAATGTTGCAGCACTTCTTCTTGAATAGAATAAAAATTAACATTACGCATAAGAAAACTCATATAAAGAGGTGAACCTCGGTTTGGTACACTAACTTTATATAAACATAAATTATAACTATAGGGGATAATGAGATTCTAGTTCCAAGTTACCAGTTTTTCAAATAGAGGTTCAAAGTGAAGGCTGACAAGTCCTGTAATGTCACCTACACCCTCCATTCCCTGCACTTCACCAGAAGATAATAGATGGGGTTGGGATGGGGGTTGATTTATGTTGAGCAATACCTGGGAGCGAGCAGAGATGTATGATTTGAACCAGCTGACAGCACTGTTAGAAAAGAACATCAATAGTAGTTTTGATAAAAGGATGGAGTGGTCAAGGGTGTCAAATGCCTTAGTAAAATATAAAAAGATCAGGATGGGTATGTGTTGTTGGTCGATTGTGGATTGGATAATTTGGTAATAGCATATTATCATGGCATTTTTCAAGAGAATTTTAGAGCATGGATTGAATAAGATGTTCATGGAGTTTGAGAGAAGAGAAAGAATGCAGAAATCACTTGGACAAAAGGGATTCAATATCTTGTTCAAAGGTCAGACTAGAGCATTTTTTAAGGTATAAGTAAACATTTTGAATATGTCTAAGAATAGGGAGTAAAACTGTCCTAACACAGGTTCAAATCACAGAAGCTGGCCCAAGCAGACTAAGAACAATTTCACCATATATTTGACTAGAAACCCAGAGACCATGTGCTTTAATATAGAAAAGTTGAGTGAAAAACTAATCATGAGGTTTATTGGGCTTAAGGTAAAAGTCTTTTGAATAATGAATCCATTCCAGGTAGCAGAGAATTAGTATTAAAGGTTTTAAATAAAACCCAATCTACAATAAATTCATTTATTATGTGGAAAAGCTTTTTATATCAGAATGGACAAATGATAAATATTAATTATGTCCCATTATGTAGTGTGGCAGGTTCCAGTGACTAGTCAACGGCAGTTGGAGACACCTTTTGCAGTATAATACTTGCAGATGGACTATTAACAAGTTACCAGTAATGGTATTTTCATTTGTATTCTTTTCAACTGCGAGGAATAAGAGATAATGCTTTATCACATCACTTTCTGTAACAGTATTTAAGCCTGCAGGCTATGGAACCCTAATATCACCTTAACACTTATAACCCTTAACCCTAATATCACCGATCGATAATTGAAAGAATCAGCAAAACTGATTAAGAATGAAATAACATTAAAAAATATATTTAATGAAATGAATCATTAACAAAAGATACTTACCTTTTAATCAATTCCATGACACCATTAGGAGTACAAGGCATAAAACCGCTCATGTCACCGATAGCAACTTTTCCTTCATTAATAGTATTCAACCTGAAAGTAAATAGAACTTAATTCCTATCTGAAAAGGTGTCCCTAAAAAATTATTAATTCATAATGGTAGTATTAATAATATAAGAAAACAATAATTACAATATCATTATTAATAGAGATGTTCAGTAGTTTACCCTTCTTCAATCAACTATGACAAAATTAAAGAGAAATTTTTAAATAGGATGAAGGGAAGGAAGAATGTTGTTTTTTGGCACCATTAATTCATCTTCAGGGTGCATGATGTAAAAGAACTTGAGCTGTTCAACACCAGGCAGAGACCTACTTCTGCCTTGGGTTTGCTTTATTGAATCTTGATTGAGTAGATTGAGGACCTTTCTCAGCTGTCTATCCACTACCCAATCTAGTACACAGGTGGTCTGAAAAGTTTCCGACCTCAACATGAAGATGATAATAAAATAAATAAAAGCTTTGTTAGGTCGGAAACTTTTCAGACCACCCTCGTATACCCTCATAAAATTTTACCCACTATATTACTTTCTATCTTATTGTTTTGTTTTTTTGGCATGAGTAAGAGAAAAAAATGCATTTTGTATTTTCTGATTTTCGCTGTAACGTGACTCCTATAAATATTGATTTCTGACTGTGTATCAATTTTTTAGATGAAACCATCAACTTGGGTAAATGGAAGTCTTACTCTACAGACAACTTAAATGAAATATGTTGATAATTAATCAATTTTTAAATGTGCTGAAAATTAAAATTAAATCTATTCTAAGTAGAGTTATGATTAATTATTATTTAAGTTATGATATAATTATTGATTTAAAGATAATAACTATTAAAACATTATATACATACAAATATAATTGACATTACAAGCTAGATAAGTAAATATACTTCCATATTACCCATCAACATCTTTTTCTGGAGCAACAGTGTCTGTAATTAAATGAGAATCAATTTTATGAACTGAATCTAATGGCATCTGAACGATAATACCATGAATGTTTGGATCATTATTCAGTTTCCTCACAGTACTAAGGAGCTGTAACAGAAGTTATTATAAGCTATTATACAGAATTGAAAAGTCATGGTAATGTGTAAAATTGTGGTAAATAATACTTCTATTTGAGATGTAGTATTTGGTAATTTGATATGTTCAGCATTAATTCCTATTTCTGAAGCAGCCTTTAATTTCATTCTTATATACACATTTGAATCTTCACGACCACCAACTTGTACAATAGCAAGACCAGGCTTAAAATTGATAATTAATTTTGACATATCTTTCACATCATCACTGAGGTTCTTCAGAATTTCTCTAAAATAAAAACAAAATTATTATTATAGTGATAAAAACTTAACAAAATATTAATGAAATGATGATTCTTTGAAATATGACTAGTTGCCCTTCATGAGGAAAACATAATTCAACAGGAAGTTCTTACTACTTTTTCAGAGAGCAAGAAAGAAGGATGTAGTTCCCAAAATAAAAATAATAATGTAGTTTTGAATAAATTAATGTAACTACTATTAATTAATTAGAAATAAATAATGACCAAAATGTAGAGAGTTTGCACTCTAAATGCACAATACATTAGGTCATCAAACAATTCTCTAAAATAAATTGGAAAACAAAATAAAACACTTATAAAACAAAAAAAATTATACAATAAGTTACAGTTTAAGTTAAAAATATTACTATTGAAGCAGATTATGATGATGTAGAACACACAATGAGAAAAATGACTAAGTTTTTTTAAAAGAGGGCTTAGAAGCAAGTGAGACTTACTTGATGTATACAGTTAAACCTTGTGGTTTACTATGCATTTAGTTTTAAATATAACATGTTTCTTTGATTTAACATTATGATTTGTTCTCTGTAAAAAATAATATTGATGTGGCATTGGCCTCTACTTTGTACTTACATCAAGATCATTATATACATATGTAACATATGGCCTCATTGTAACTAAAACAACTATGGTGGAATACACGAGTTAACCTAGCGTCTGTGTTTTATCTATGTAATCCTAATATATTTCTACAGGTTATGGGCCCAGTCATGTTCAAAAAGTACTTTGTGTGAGTAAAGGGAATTTTACCGGTTGTTTGTTTTTGGATAGTGACGTGCTTTGTGTTGGAAAAGAAAAATTAACGTGAGAGACAGTCATGGCTACGGGACACACGTTAACATACCCTCAGTTGACGGACAATAATTTTCACAACTGGAAATTCAGAGTGTTAATGTTATTAGATGAAAAAGGTGTAAAATCAGTACTGGATAAAGATGTGGAAATCACTAGCAGCAACAAGGAATTGGACAAGAAAGCCAAAAACATTATTATCAACTGTATTACCGATCGCCATATTGATTACGTGAGAAGTTGTGGAACGGCAAACGACATGATGTCTGCTTTAAGCAACATTTTTGAAAGAAAAAGTGCTATATCAAAACTAATGGTACATAAAAAACTTTTAATTTTAAAGTGTACGACTTCTCTACAAGAACATTTTAATAAATTTGACAATCTCGTGAGGGACCTCGAGTCAATGGGCTCTAAACTCGAACAAGACGATCTCGTTTGTCACCTACTATTGACAATCCCAAACGAATACGAAAAAGTAGTTACTGTTTTGGAAGCAATGGATACCGAATTAACTCTCGATTTTGTTAAATCTCGATTACTAGATGCTGAACTAAAAATTAATCACATACAAAATGGTAGTGATGAAACTGATACATCATTCAAAGCATTTAGTCAAATTAAGAAATGCTATGAGTATGGTGATAGTAGACATTTGTCATATAATTGTCCTAAAAAGTCAAATAATAATTTCAGGAAGAATGATAAGAATTTTCCACCGCAGAGACATTTTTCAAAACAATCGACAAATTTCAATGAAAATCGTTGGAATGAAAACAGAAGAAGTCAGATGACCAGCAATGTCAACAAGATGAGGATATATCCGTTATTGCCTCAAGTGATCTAGAAACATCTGGGAGTCTTCGAGACGTATCGTTTGTGGCATTTTCGGCAGATGTTGGACCACCAAGAGATGGCTACATGAATTTTGTCCTCGACTCTGGAGCTACGAGTCATATGGTTACCACGGAAACAGCTGATTTTGTCACGAATATTGTGAGTATTCCGCCTTTAAACATTAAAGTTGCTAACGGTGAAACATTATTGGCAAATAAACGTGGCATTTTAAGGGTTCGACCCGATAACTGTGATGACATTGTTTTCAGTATTCATGTAATTATAGTAAAACATTTAACATGTAATCTACTTTCAGTCAAAAAATTGCTTGATTCGAATTTCAAAATTATTTTTAAAGACAAAAAGGCTTTTGTCGTAAGAAATGATTCTATCCTATTTATGTGTGAGTTAATAAGAAACCTATTTATAGTAAAATTTAGATATGTCAATAATGAAATAAATACATTTAATGTAAGCAGTGAAACTTCCAATATTTGGCACTTAAGATTAGGCCACTTGAACAGAGGAGGTTTACGCTTAATGGGTTTGCCTAATAGTCAAGATCCGTGTGATTCGTGTCAAAAAGGAAAGGCTACTAGAGCACCTTTTAAAGATGTTATTAAACCCAGGTCAAGTTGCGTAGGTAATTTGTTACATTGTGATGTATGGGGTCCTACAAATCACACTAGCATTAACGGGGAACGATACTACCTTGCAGTAGTAGATGATTTTTCACATTTTACGATGTTGTATTTGCTTAAACAAAAATCCGAAGCTACTCAACGGGTTATAGATCATATTAAACAGTTAAGAGCGTCTGATATTTATGTTTCACGGCTGCGTGTCGATAATGGTACCGAATTTACTTGTAATAATTTGAGAAATTTTTGTAGTAATAACGGTATAAGGATGGAGTTTAATACTACATATTCACCCCAAAGTTGTGGAGTGTCTGAGAGACTCAATAGGACTTTATTAAATAAAGCACGAGCTATGTTTGCTGATAGTAATCTGCCCAAATATCTATGGGGGGAGGCAGTGAGATGCGCTGCATATCAACTTAATCGTTCCCCAACTAGAGAGCTTGATGGTAAAATTCCAGCAGATATATATCTTGGTAAGACAAATTTAGGGAAACTAAGAGTTTTTGGTTGTAAGGCTTGGTATTATAAGTTACCTAAAGGGAATAAATTAGATCAACGAGCTAATGAAGCTAGAATGGTAGGCTATGCTTCAAATGGGTATCGTTTATGGGACCCTCAATTAAATAAAATCATTATTTCACGTGATGTTAAATTTGACGAAAATAATTATTAATTTGACAGTAAAAATTTTACTCAAGAAACAAATGACAATGTATCTTTTAAACATGGTTTCCCAATTGATGACGATATAAATGTTGGACCAACTGTACCTGAACTAAATTCTAATAACGAAAGGAGATCAACTCGGGAGACAAAGCTTCCTTCTCACTTAAAGGAATATGAACTCTATTCAGCTTATTGTCTTATGTCTTACGATGGTAATCCTAAAACTTTTCAAGAAGCCGTTAAAGCTGGACCGGAGTGGAGGAAAGCTATCGATGATGAATTGACAGCACATAAAAAATTCGAAACATGGTCTCCGACAACAATATCTGAAGGTGAAAAGGCCATAGACACAAAATGGGTATTTACCACAAAGCAAAATGGTGCAAAGAAAGCGAGACTAGTGGCTAGAGGCTTTCAGGAAAAGTGCACGTATGATGTATACTCACCTGTCGCTAAGATGAGTAGTATCAGGACTTTATTTTCATTTGCGCTTAATCATGACTACGAGATTAAACAATTAGATGTACCGACAGCATTTTTAAATGGGTTTTTAGAAAATGATATTTATATAAGGACACCTGAAGGTGTCAATAGTGATTCTAATATTCAAAAGTTAAATCGCTCACTGTACGGTTTAAAAGTGGCTTCCAAAAGGTGGAATGAACGTTTCAATGATTTTTTAATTGAATTGGGGTTTAAAAGATCCGAAAGAGATGTGTGTTTGTACTATAAAAATATTTTTTGGCTTTTAATTTTTGTGGACGACATTCTTTTAGTTGGATTACAGGAGGAAATAAATGGAATGGTAAATCTATTAAAAAAGGAATTTGATATTAAAGATCTAGGAGTTGCGAATCATTTTCTCGGAATGGATATTAAAAGGGATTCTCAAACAATAAAGATATCGCAGCAGGGTTTCATAGACATAATTTTGAAAAAGTTTGACATGGAGAATTGTAAAAAGGCAATAACTCCAATGGCTCATGATGCTGATCCTAATACCTCTGAATTTACAATCGATGTCCCATACAGACAACTTATAGGTAGTCTGATGTATTTATGCCTGGTGAGCAGACCTGACATTACGTATGCTGTTGCATATCTTAGTCGCTACTTGGATAAACCCACTAAAAGTTTATGGAATGCAGGCAAGCGGATTCTAAAATATTTGAACGGGACTAAAAATTTTGGGTTGGTCTATAGAAAGGGTAAAAACGATTTGGTGGCTTATACGGATGCTGACTGGGCAGGAGAGGACAGGAAAAGTACAAGTGGATCTACCATATTTTATGGAGATAATTTAATTTTGTGGGCATCAGTTAAGCAGCAGTCAGTAGCATTATCAACAGCCGAAGCAGAGTACTATGCTGCATCTCAGACTTCGTCTGAACTTATTGGTTTATACGATTTAGTTAAAGATCTATATGTAAATGACTCCATCCCTATATTATGTTGCGATAATCAGAGCGCCATTCACATGATTAACAATTATGAGAACTCAAAGCGTTGTAGGCATATAGACATAAAGGCGAATTTTATAAAAGATTTAGTTTCTAAAAATTTGATAAAGCTAGAATATATCGAATCGGACCTGAATAAGGCAGACATCTTTACTAAACCTTTGTCCACTCAAAAATTTCAAATTGGTTGTGAAATGTTAGCTGTTTTATCTATTGATGAGAATTAATGAAGTTTCACTGCATTGACTCAATATTTTTGTTTTATTTACTTAATTAATCTATGTTGTTTGATTTACTGGAATATGATCAAAATAATTTTAATATTTTGTTTGATTTACTTAATTAATCTATTTTTTTTTTACTGGGACATGATTGTAAGCAATTTAAAGTACTTTTGTAAAGATACTTTAAATTGAGGGGGGGTGTAAAAAATAATATTGATGTGGCATTGGCCTCTACTTTGTACTTACATCAAGATCATTATATACATATGTAACATATGGCCTCATTGTAACTAAAACAACTATGGTGGAATACACGAGTTAACCTAGCGTCTGTGTTTTATCTATGTAATCCTAATATATTTCTACATTCTCATTGTTTTCACTCTAGTACAAGGTGTATTTTAATTCCCCCCATTAAAACAAAAAACAAGTTAAGCGATATGTCTTTTGTAATTAGTTCACTAAAATCCTAACACACAATACATATTATTTATCAGAACGTTGAGATCTTTAATTTTATACCCTAAAAACGTGATAGAAATATATATATATATATATATATATATATATATATATATATGTTTTTATTAATTAGTTAATTGATGACCTGTCATTATTTTTCATGGGGCATCATTTTATTTTAGCATTATCAGGACATTCAATAAAACTAACATGCAAAATATCATGCCTCTAATAAGACACTGGTTAAGTTCAACTTGTGAACAACATATTAAAGAAATGAAATGATGTGAAAAAACACTTTAATTTGGAATATTTCCCCTAAGAATAACAATGAGGTACAAGTAAATATGTCCGGGCACAAAAAAAAAATATATATAACGTAAAGTACTCTGAGGTTAGTTTATAAATAACATTATGCCAATGTACATACGAAAGAAAAGCATTAATTAACAGAAGTGAATGGAGTTCATTAACAATTGTATTGTTTCCAGAAGGAAAATATAGGAATTATTAACGGGGAAGAAATGATCACGAAAGGTTGCAGGGAATATGTTAAAGGTGAGTTCTGACTTTTTGACTGTGAGCTTGGTAGTTTGGTCAGTGGAGTTTTAACTAGGATGAATTATGGGTCCCAAGGAGTGTGGAGGTGTTGTAGGATCATTTATAGATTTATCTGAAAGTGTTATGACCTTAACTGTTTTAAAACTCATTTAATCAAGCCTAGGCGATGTTAATAAATGGCAAGAACGACAGTACCAAGCTAGCTAGATATAAAAATACAAAAAGAATATAAAAGAAGTAACAGAAATAGCTATGATAAACATCACAGAGATGTTAAAAGGTCACGATAGAAAAGTTGAGAAGTTTATTATTGCTTGCAGGTCTTATGTTCATTATGTTTGACTATTTTTTTAAATAATTGTTTCAGTATCTTATTTTTACAAAGTTTATTGTTCTATGAAATTTTGACCAAAGGTATTTGATTGTTTGCTGAATGTTATTCTCATTGCAATAGTAGAGGCAATTTATTTACTCAGTGGAACAAAAGCATGCTTATTTGAGCTCAAACCAATAAGTATTTATGTTGAAGGCCACAAATAATTGAGATCAGTCCAAAACTTCTCCTGGGACAATGTCGCGACTTGCAGCCAAAATCTGATAAACTATCCTCATTAAAGGGGTTTAATAATGCGCAAGCCAACATCCTTGTTATGGCTAATAAAACATTAGATTCAAACAAAAAGAAAGCCAAAAGAGAAGGTAAAAAGGCGTTCATAAATTTGAATTATTGTAATATAGTGGAGTGAGTTACATGTCATGTTCTTAATTATTAAAATTTAACATATGTTCTTTATATTAATTAAAAATCAGACAATGAATTAATTAACTCATCAGTCTAGTAGCTACCATATAACTACAGAGCTTCTGGTTCAATTCCTAATACTCCTATGGATTTTTTCTTAGGGGATGGGTTTGTCCATGGTTCACTCAACTTCGTGAGGGCAAATGAGTACCTTCTTTAATAAAGAAGTATCAAATCTAGTTAATCAGTCTGCTACTACCCATCAATCAAACAACAACCCTGTATATTTCTTCCCTTTTTTTTTAAATTTTCTCAGTGTTTCATAGTTGCTTTAATTTTGTTTTATTACTGCTTCAAATTTCAATCCATATCTCTGCCACTCTCTAGACAAGAAAATATACCAGGTAAAATAGTGTCGGGTAAATGGCCAACTAGGGAAAGTGCAAAATGCCATTTTTTCTGGAGGGATAAAAAAGATTTTAGTTTTGCTGAAAATCAATTAGATTTATTACCTACCTTAAACAAACATTTCTCACCATTGTTACGTTTTGCGAGTCCATTCACTATTACAAATTAGTTTTATTTGGTTTAAGAAATCCAATTTTTTTATTACTATAGGCTAGTTTGCCATACACCCGACGATGCCTTAAAACTACCTATTTAAACTGAATTAATAACAACTAATTTAATTTTTCTGCTGGTGGTATCGAGTAGGGGGGGGGATTCCAAGCCACTACTAAAAAAGTCTTAACATCACCTTTCAAGACCTTCTGCCACTTACTCAAAACTTACTAGCTCTTTCTTTCTTTACTAGTCCTTGCCCACAATATAAATTGGCCATCGAGTGTTAATTGATGATAAATAAATCTACACTTCTTTGTACTTCATGTGAGGTAGTTTATCATAAAAATTGTGTAATATAATTGAAACTGACTCATCAACTCAACACGACGACGACACTAGGATGGATCTACATCGGTGAGGATATGTGAAGGGGGAACAGGTGGCTGTACTCATAAAGCCAAATAGGCGTGAAAATGGCCAAACAGTCATTGTCATTTACAAAGAAGAGGACCTTGAAGTCTTCAGCTGACAGGACCACTCCATCTTAAATTTTTTTCTCCAATGTCTTCCTTTATCTTGTGTACACCAATGGCTTCCTATTGCATCATATTTTTCAGTTCTTACTATTTTCTGTTGTCTTTTGTACTTATCTTCCCTTTCATTAATTTTTTAGCCTCTGAATATTTAGATCTGCCTCCTTGGACATCTACTTTTCACATCACTCTTATCCAAAATATTGTTGTAACAACAAATACCCCAGTTTTTTTTTTTAACTTGAAGGTCCACACGACATTTCCTTCTTTTTTGACAACCACCTAGTACATTAGACATTAATATAGGTTATTTAATAATGGTATATTTACAATATAAATGAAATGCTTTCAAACTAAATTAGCTTTGGTTGCATTGAAGAAGACAACTTCCAACGAAGGCGCTCTGTTGTTATCGTCCTCTTCATGGATGGGTCATCTGGATACCCATCAAAAAGATGGTGATGCCTGATTTGCTATAATGTTTTTTTACGTAATCAAGATACCTCAAAGGGATGTCTGAAAACTTTTCTTTTACCTGCCATATCACTCAGTGCGGAAGAAACCCGCCACCAATGACATACACAGGGCCATCCAAGTTTTTTAATTCCTCATTGGTAAAGTGGTCATATAAATCATAAAAAAATACAATTTACTTGTTTTTCTCATTCCTGTGCCATCAAAAATGGATGCCACCCAGGTGAGTAGCTTATACCTCTTTAACTGACTGTGGAGTGTAGGACACAAAGTTGAAAATTCAATTTTTCACATGTACACTTGACCTAATTAGAAAACTTTTATTCTGACTGGATGCAAAATTTGAGGATCTAATAACTTCATTAAAAGAATTTTTACGTTTAGAAACATCCTTAAGACGCTACAGACTAGTTTGAAAGTCGCTATTTTGTATTTTTGAGGAAAGTCCTTCCTACGCCAATCATTAGCCAGTAAAACCACATCATACATATATAACCTTAGTAAACTCTGTCCAGTCCAAAACACAAGATCTTTCTCCTCGGACAAACCTCTACCTCCCCGTTCACAGGTTCACTTTGGTTAGCTTTTCATCTTTGGTCGCTCTTTTTTGTTCATGCCTACAACCTTTGGAACTCTTATATCTCCACCTATATATGTCTTCCACTTATTTACCATTTAAACATAGACATCTATAATCCCAAGTTTATTTACAACCTCGGCTAGACTGTGGCCCTAATTAGTTAACATTTTTGTTATTCTTCGGGCTTTCTCCCAGACGAAAGTTTATTTTTTGTTTCATTTCAATAAACAAAAATTAAGGTTGACAGTTAAAAGCCTAGTACTAACCAGGGTAGTGCCTCAGCATCAATATGGCGACAACCTTGGTCGGTCTCACCTCTTCATAAGGTGAAGTTTTTAATTTTAATAATAAGAAAAGCATCTGGTACTAACATAAATTTAAATTGAATTCTTTAACTAACTTAGAAAATCACAAATTTCAAATTAATAATCGTTTATGAATGAAACTCGTTATAAACTACTATTCCTCAACTAATCATTTTTAAATAAGACATACTTATGTAGTTAGATATGTAGATGTAAATATGTAGTTGGCATTTATTGCCAGGGAATCTCCTAAATATTATTTTATCTTCAGTTTTGATACAAATATGATGAGCTCTTAAGAAGACAGTGTTAAAAATAAATAGCAAGATGTCCATATATTTTTCCCGAAATAATTATTTAATTAAACAATCTACTGAAAAAACTTGTAATATAGTTGATGTAACTAACTTATCCAAATACTGCTGCACAAAGATCAAAACATACTTACTTAGAAACTGCAGTTCCTGATAACAATCTTCCTGTTTCACACTCAAAATTGCTCATTTTAACAAGTAAGTATTTCTGTAACAAATTAATGCTAAATCAATTTTGGATTATGATAATTAAAATAATATTTAAAACAATTGTCTAGTAAATATGCTAACAACAAGACTTAAGACATCATGTCAGCCATTATATACCAAACATTTCATAGCTTATTATCTAGAGAGACTAAAATGAATTCATCGTTAATTTAAAACTGATTAACATATTTATTAAGGAGTCCACACTTGAAACACCAGTGTAAAAAATAGCATCACAAAAACATGCATCATCATAAGAAGAATAATAAAAAAAAGGAGAAAATTCTATAATTAATAGACAACTATGCTCAATATAAATGTATAAACATAGTTTTTTAGGATAATTCAATAGCATCTTTTTAACGTGAAGATTGCTTTTCAACAGCACACACCAACGATTGATGCTCACCATCAACTCGTGATATAGCTCGTACTTGTCACACCCATTCACAATGAATATAAGTTTCCATGGTTTTTTGTTTACATCAAAATGGTAAATAACATTAAAAAAAACAAAAAACTGCAGCTATATTTCTTATCATGGTATATATTTCAGCATGGAATTTCGCATAGATGTCTTTGAAAGACTCCATGGTCAGCTATTAGTACTTGTGCCTTATTCCTCCTCTGGGGAACTGCTACCCTAAAATCCAAACTGCCTTCACAGCTTTCCTTGAACAGCTTTTCTACCTCCCCCAACCATTATAATCCAATACAGGGCAGCTAACTCTCCACATAAGTCGACCTTTCAAATTTAATCGAATGCGAGCATTGGGGAGTAATGAACACAGCAGCAAATGCATGCTCCCTATTCCAATTAACTATTTAATGAAATATTAAAGATTTAAAGTATTTATTTTTTAACTACAAATAAATCATTAATTAATGACCTATCCTTATTATCCATTTGACCGATTTTATTTTTAGCATCGTCACAACGTTACTACTATTTAAAAAAATTAACCTTAAAAAACGTAAGCATGATTGCTTAATTTAAATTAGTGGCTGTTATAACGATTTTTTAATATAGTTTAAAAAAAATAATTCATTATGTTTAATCAGGATGTTGAGATTTTATATTCGTTCCCCTATTCAAAGTTATAGACAAATATTTCTTTTTTTTTACCCTATAACTTACTAAAAACACTTAGTGAGATGGATATTTTAAGGAGATAGCTATATTTTTCATGTCATTCCAATATCTAATGGAGCCTCTCTCCATTAAGGTCCTTCTTGTAAGGTCTCTAACAAGAACAGGAGACCTACAAAGACCATAACATACAGACATACACATGAAAACCTAAAGGTTTTTTGGTTAGAAAAAAATAAACCAACAAATCTCTAAAAACTAAAAAAAAAACTTTTAAACAGTATTGAACACAATGTAATTATTTAATGTAATTATGCAAAAATATATACCTACCAAAGGTATTTTGGGACAAAAAAAATTCAAAGAACAGTGCCTTTGATAGACAAAAACAAATTTCTACAATGAAGAACGGCGGAAGGTCATCTCTTATACTGGGGTTATTTATTGTCACTGAGATTGGCAAACCGGACTGAATTGAGAGGTATGTGAACCAGCATCTGTATATCAATGCTAAGATAAAATTCAGTATCTACAGTGGATTGATCAGTTACAATTTTGAACATTGACAGGATAAGTAAGGAACATAAATGGTGAAGTTGCTTTACTATACTCTCAATGGCTTAAAAACGCCTCCTCATTAATCCCATTGAACACATGCAGGTTGCTATCGAGCAAATAAGAAAAATAAAATAAAAAGCAAAGCTGGTCAGAAATCTACCATACTAGAATAGCAAGATGGGAAAATATTGATCCATTAATCACCACGAAATTGGTAAATCCTATACCCAGGTAAATACAAATTGTCTCCATCTTGCAGAAGAAGATCTAATAAATACTAATTATTACCTTTTAAATAGTTTAAAAAATAATTTCATATATGTACGCAGATGGTTTTCTTTGTTCTATATTTTGGACACTTCTCTTTTTTGTTTTAATACAGTGAATTCACTATCATTTATTTTTAACTGTACTGGTAAAAAATAAATGAACTTCCTAATTAAAGGAAATAAAGAAATATAAAGGAATATTTAGGTGCCCCAATACTTTTGATACTAACTGTAAATGTTATATTATGTCCATAGATGCATTGCTTGGTGAGAAATCCTTATATTGATAAATTTCTTAATAAAAAAAACTACCTCTCATAAAGTGCAGTTGTTAAGGTAAATTCTTCTATATGAAATATAAGACTAGGATTTAAATCTCCAGACAGACTGAATTTTTTGTTCAAACACAACTCTATAGACAGTAAGTTGGTGGCCTAATAATAGATCTCCCTCTCTTAAGTTAAAAACATATCAGGGTAAATTTAAAAGGTAACAAGAATACCCAAAATAGGTTATACCCTATTAAAAGTAAAGGCCATAACCATTTTTTAAATGGATTTCAAATATGATAGTAAATGAAGTATAATTGTTAATCAGAATAAATATCTTACTATGGGGGGTTAAAATGCCACAATTAGAAAGTTCTTACAGAACGTAACGAATAGTTTGATAATCTCGGAATATCATCCTCACACTGGCAATACATTATTTAGTCAGTTTACTAAGACCTTGACTATATGTCTGTGAAGAAAATGCAATAATTTTTTTATCGGCTAAAAACACAGTAATATAAAGTAAATTATATTAAGCATGTCATCTATAGAAAATACTTGTAAGTAACCAGTTATCAATGATCCCCATAATAAAATGAGACATCTTCCATATTAAGAATAATTCTAAATGAAAAGTTAACGATTCAGAAGGATCTTTACCCATCAACTGTGCAGAGCCACTTTAGTGGCGCTCAGTAAACCCGGCATCACCATAAAAGTGATTGTTTTAATCAATTATCAAGGTTTAAAACACACACCAGCAAACACTCCAAAAAAAAATACAGTGAAAGGGTCAATTCATTTAAATAATGAAAATAAGATTTACTAAAACGCAAGGCTTGCAGTATATCTGTGAAGTGACAATTTGGTTTACATTTCAGCACACAACTTAAGATTGGCTTATTGAATTGTATTCCTAAAGACTTGTTTAGTTTAAAAACACATCTAACAAATCCGAAAAATTATGATCTTATTAATAATAAGATTTATTATATATATACATGCATTAATAGGAATAGTGCACTATTCCTAAATATAAATTTTAATTTGGTTTTCTTTAATGTTTCACTGTCTTACAAGTCAAGTTAGATGAAAAAGTTTGAATACAAACTAATCAATAATTTGTTCAATTAAATGAGACAAGTTACAAAATGAGAAACAATATTTTATTAAACAGTAATAGATCGCACCTTTTTTACTTTTTAAATTCCTCAATGAGCAACAGGTAGTGCGGTTATACGAGTAACACCTTAGAGATATGATAAAAACTTGCCTGAAAACAAGGAACGAACTTCCTACTTCTGTGCTGGCCTCTGAACAAAACTGAAACTTTTAGTAAGCAATTGTAAATCATCTCGCGAGAAATTCTGATATTATTTGAAATTTATGTAATTCTTATTCGTTAGATAATGCTTATGTAAATGTTATCGCAGTATCAGGGTAAAAGATAAAAGGGTTGAATGTCATTGCGTTTTTACTCAATAACTAACATTCATTTAAAAACATATTTCGTAATATCCAGTGATTGTATTATATTTAGAAGAGTTATATCGGTCGCTAGCTCTGTTGTGATTTAATATTTGTAGTTTGTTCGCAATTTCAACTTTTTTTTTATTTCGTCCGTTAAGCACAACCATATAGGAAATTCGGATTTGGTCTATGCAAGAGAGGTCTGACCCGATTAAAATTCAGAAACTATTACATTACATGGTTGGATAGTTGCTATCAAGGGCGAGAGAGGGCCGGAACATGTAACCTATTACATCGTTTAAAAATGATATTGGGTTTTTACACTATTTAAAAATTACCGGTTATTTTATATTAATGGGATACGATTTATTTTATTATTCGCTTCGAATATAGTTCATGCTACATAACAGTAAATCAGTGATCAAAACTATACTATGTACTACGTGATAGGGCCGAAATGATAGTTCCTGATAAGGAGGTCTCAGAGGTTTCATCACCACTCACCTCACCTAGTGAGGCAGGTGTGCGCTCTGGTAGACCTCTCCTACCTTACCTCCATCGGTCCTCATTTAGCAACGAACAACAACAACGGACAAATACGGGAACCATCTTTCGTGTGTATGCTTTTTCTACACTAGTAGTCTTACAGACGAGCCAAACTATTATTTTACCTGGATTACGCCGTAAATAGGTAAACACTATTCTGTATTTTTTACAAAAATAATTCATTTTATTTGTAAAACCATCACGATCACTGATAATTACCTTCACAAAAAATAACAGAGATTCAAATTGAATCAGAATAGTCCTCACTTACCATCTTCTCCCTTTCTTGCTCATCCTTTTCCACAGTTTTGAGTTTTGTACTTTAACCTACCCATTCCAGTTAGATCCCAGACCACATATTTAGGACTTATACTACACAAGCCACTCACATGCACCCCCCCCCCCCCCATCACCTCCAAACGGAAATAAACGAATGGGCGATTCAGACAATTTCTTCGCCTCATGGAGAAACCTTCTAAAATATTTACTGTAAGCAAGAAACTAATCTATAAACAATATTTCAACCTACCTGATCCTATGGAATATAAGTCTAGGGGGAGTCCCCAGCCCTCCAATACCCTTTGCATCCAGTCCCTGCGATACATAATCCTCCACTCGATAGCTAATCCTCCCTTCTTCATCGACAACCACACCCTAAGGTGGAGGTGGCATCGAGACCTTCATTTCAACTAAAATTACATTTAAAGGTGAGCGTATAAAGTACAAGTGAACTGGTTCACCTTGGAACCTTCCCCCTCATCCCCCGAAAAGTAACAAGACCGTATTAACTCAAGTCCTAAGCACTGCTTCTAATATTATTGTATTAATTGCATTGTAATAAATAAAGAAAACCAATTTTACCAATCCTCATATGAAAAATATCGGCTTGTTTAATAATTAATTAAGTGATTACATTTTGCATGAAAAACACACGGAATAATACTATATTTTAAATATCAACCTTTCTACCAAATAGATGAAAATAGCTACCATAAACCTAAATGTGGGGGTGAACTAGATTCAAGACTACACTACTGATCTGAACACAAATTTTATATGTGCTTACTGGGGCATATTGCTAATCATAGATGGCAAGCTATGTCTACAGAAAAAAAAATTACAATTCCTAAAACTAACAAAAAAAACAGCAGGCTCGTCATATTCAAAAGACTAAAGAATTTATGACTTCATCTGGGCGACTTTCCAAAATTTATCATCATCAAGACCACTTTATAGTATTGACATATTTTAATATGACACATTCAAATAGCAACTATAATTTAGCGAATCACGTCAAAGATTCTTCATATTAATCTTTTAATGACTCCATTATGCATATATTTTCCTTATTTAATTTTTCAATTTAGTGCAAAATCTTAAGAATATTGGTTAATATAACATAAACTATAGGTACCCACCAAGAGGATTAACATATGATGCCTTATCTAAAAATAGATTTAGTAGCTGATTTTTCTTTTTCTACGATGTGATAAACGAATTCATGATCTGTACATTCTAAATATGCTTTAATATAATTCACGAGTTTCTAATATTGTACATGCAAATACTGTAGAAATTATTGCATCTATTGAAACCAGATTAAGTAAAAAAACACATGTTAAACAAAAATGATTACAAAGTATAAAGTATACATATATATCCTCTATTAATAATACGTAGCACTTATCACAACCCTATAATCATACTAAGCCTTAAATGTTTAATTGTAACTAGGGTTAAAGTTAAGGTTTAAGCTAGTGAATTTTTTAAGCCGTTTTCATTTCACCAACAAACCACTAATCCTGCGTGACCTTACTTCCACAAAACACACAGAACAATAAACATAGACAATATTTGATTAATCATTATTATAAATTAGATTTTTGGCTAATGAATTATATTCAACCTACCTACTCCACCTACAGTTTCAGTTGCATTATAAATAAACCAAGATCTAAAAAAAAAACACCCATTGTCTTATCATTTAAATCTGTGTGTCCTATCATCTTATCAT
Organism: Acanthosoma haemorrhoidale; assembly: GCA_930367205.1. Taxonomy (NCBI): domain Eukaryota; kingdom Metazoa; phylum Arthropoda; class Insecta; order Hemiptera; family Acanthosomatidae; genus Acanthosoma; species Acanthosoma haemorrhoidale. Next base: position 46,474,996 of record OV884009.1, read on the forward strand.
AATCCTATAATTTTCTGAAGATAAGAACTTGACAATTAACCCATGTAAAATTAATAATGCTGAGTGGAGTAAACTTATTTTAATTGAATAATTATATATATATATGTATGTGTATGACAAATCGGCCTTGATAATTCGGTTCTCCACTGCCAAAAACACCCTAAATTTGCAACCAAACAGTCAATAATAATAATAATCTAGATAATAATAAAGTACTATCTCTAATGTGCCTATTAATACAAATTAAAAGTAAATTAATAAAAAAAAAATATTGAGAATTCGGAAACAAACCTGGAATAAGAGAATAATAGATAAATTTAATTCATTAAACTCTTAATTGTAAGCAAATACGAATGCATAGAAACTTGCTTGGTAGGAAACTATCCTAATGATTTCCAGTTGTTCAAATCAATTAACTATTTCAAAGTTTGGTCCAGAACTATATCCTCTTTAATACGATTCCCAAATGTGCAGCACATGGTCTGTTACACATGGAGCCTATCATGTAGTCATTGTCGGGAACGCCCACGCCACCAGGGGAGGCCTTGGTGACCTGGCCAGCTCTATAGGCGAGACAAAAAGAGATAAGCTTTGGTCTGCGAGTATGACCTGGCTGGCTGCCATAAAATAATGTGATAAATTTGTTTGAGGAATGTTCAGTTGTTATAGAATCTCCTTTGAATTAATTTTTAACCTCATAGAGTATGTTTTAAAGTAAACCATTCAATGTTGAATTGTTTCACGTTAATTAAAACGTTAAATATGTTTCATCCTCGAATCTATTTCGTGAACAAATCAGCATATAAGAATATGATTCAGAAATAGTGTTCTTTTTTATGTTTCTGTAAATGATTTACATTTCATTTCTTTCCATCTGCCTAAAAAAATAACAAAAAAAACGCCAAAGCAGAGGATGCACACAAAAGAAGCCCATCCACTGTGAAGATACAGTAATCTAGGTTTAATGGAAGAAAATACCTACGGTCGATACCTATTTGTCACACAAGACCATACATAAGCTACCATCTTCAATACCTGGAAGTGGGAAATCCATCACCCTTCTCAACGATAGCAGGATGGTAGAAGGGTGTGTTTGACTAACGGTTTAGGTTTGGAATATTCTTTCTTTCTATCTTTTCTTAAACCTAAAGTTGCAATACGATGAGGACAAGGAATTGGCCAGACCGATTTTCACACTCGAGTGCTCGGAATTCAAGTTGGAAAACTTCACCAGCTGGAAAATTCTTCAATTTTTTTATTTCTCCCTCCTTCCCCCCCCCCCGCAAAAAACTCAGGAACAGATTTTTTTGCCAACTTTATATTTACCTAATCGTATCCTTTGAATTCCTTCCCAATCGGGATTTATGCCGGATCCAAAACAGGGGGTATTTTCAAAAACCACCAAGAAAGACGGTGGAACCTATAACTTAATAGCCGAACGGGTTTCAATTTCTGGCCGCGGATTTATGATCGGGTTGACACTCTGACTGAATATTAAATGAAAAAATAACGGTTTGTTAAACAGTTCAATAGTAACACCCATTTCTTTTGGCGTAGCAGCAAAACGGAGGTGAATTTCCGAAATCCGACAGCAGATTCTTAATCGGGAAGGGGGGTTCCTAGAAGGATAGATGAGTAATGGAGAGGGCAGAATCAGGCACTATTTAAATTAAAAATTTTTTATATTTTTTTTACACCAAATATTCTGGATATTTAAAAAAATTATATATATTTTAATATTTTCCCCCTAAATTCTTGTTTACATCAATAACGTTTTCCAAGGTCTTCAGTCACACCCATTCCTGAAGTGTTACACATAAAATATATGTATTTTTTCACGCTGAATCGCATGATAAATCACTTTTTTAATACAGCTTCACGATTTCAACTAAATTGCAAGTAAACGATTTTATCTTTACATCATATAAGTAATATTATCAAAGTAAGATTTTGTAAAAGAATTGACTTGAAGCATACGTTTGAAGATATAACATATTCCATTTATAAAAATTTAAATGTAAATAATAATTGTAAAGTAAGATTTTGTAAAAGATTTGGTTTGAAGCATATTTGTAAAAATATATTATTTAATTATACCCTCGATTCTGTAATCGTCAACCTTTAATCAATCTGTTTTATTAATGTATATCTGCAATTAATTTTTATGGATTAGTATTTGGCTTTTATAAGTAGACATAGATTAGAAAAGCATTGAAAGGTTAGAAAGGTCAATTGTACTGAATGCATCGCTTACTTACTGTCCTACCACCATGTGTCCCGATATTAATGGTAGAGACTGCGCATTATTTCTTACATTATTTTAATGAAATATTTTTGTTTACTTTATTTTTCCAGTACTCTGAGGAAGGGCTGCCCTTTTTTTATTAATACTGGACTAGGATGGGCAGAGTCTTGTGATCAAGGATTTTGGGGATACTCGCAACCATCCGATTGATAATGAATAATTTGAAGCCCTACTTCAACAGGAACGAAGATTATCTTCTCAAGATCAGTGTAAGATAGGTAATATATTACATTGAATCCAAGGTGCAATATAATATTAGTGAAAATTTTCATATTAAAGAACAAAGGGAAATCCCTAACGAGCAAAGATATTCATAATATTAAGCAGATACATTTAAGTACTGCTTTGGTTACTCACAGTGGACTTGAATCTACGGATTATTTGAAAAGTGTGGACAATGCACATAAAGAGACTAGTAGAGGGAACATGCTAGAAGGAATATGTTTCCAGACTAAAAGAATGGAAAAAGCATTTTCTTTTTTCCCGGAATTTTAACTTTTTATACAACTTATAAATTTAATAATATAAATATATTTCCAAACGAAACTGCCAGAAACATCACAACAATGTTCTAAATTTTCAAAACAAATAATACAGAATGGATCAAGATTCAGTCCCTAATAACAGATCATTGCCAGGGACGAAAATAAAATCAAAATGTCTGAACGTGTTTTGGTGCTAGTATCTAGGAATCGGTTAGTAAGCGTCATAACGCCCTTCGGAGCGTGGGTTCTACAGTATCTAAGTGAGCGGTGGTTAGTGTTTAATTAATTTAACCCTTAATTTTACAACTGTACAGCCTAGGCTCTAATTTAATAACACACTCAGTGTTTTGTCCAATATTTTGGCTTGAATTATCGACAATTTAGATAACTATCACAAAATAAGATTAGTTATCTACAGTGGTGTCCATCGTTCGTTTATTACAACTGAATGTGCGAGAAAATTTGGTCTGCACCAGGTCAGCAACTCCTACAGTCTTTGTGGATGTGGGAGCAGTCCGATAAATAGAGGGGCACACCAACTAGATCGTACTTTGGTCCCCTTACGTTCTGGACAGCCCAAGCTGCAAACCCAGGCAGTACTCATACCAAAAATAAACAGTAATATGCCGACTCGCCCAATTCCAAGAAATCAACTCTACTTAGGTGGTATCCCTAGTTCCTAAATACTATATTCGGATGGGTAATCCTAGGCTCTTTACCAGATACAAATTTACAGTCACCATTATTGGCAGTGGATGACTCTTTAAACTCCATAATGGATAAATTCTTTAGAACCGAAGAAGTTGAACAAACCACCATCGAAAATCCCAATGATGTTAAATGTGAATCCCATTTTGCGAAAACACACACGCGTGATGAGACTGGACGATATATTGTGCGATAGTCTTTCAGATATAGCGGCTCCGTAGCTTCCGTACAACTCTGATACCGTAGCGCTGAGAAGGTTACAACACTTGGAATGAAACAGTAATGCATTGAAAAGAAAAGTATATTATTCCACTAATTTAAAAGAATATCTGGACAATTGCTTCATTTCACCTGCAACTGATAAGGAGATGTGTATTCTCCCTCACCATGGTGTTTTCAATAGTTCATAGACTAAATTGCGTATTGTCTTAGACACCTTGACCAGAAGTGATGGGGGTTCATTTCATGGAAAACTTCTTAAAGGTCCCAAACTACAACTCGAGATTGAAGATGTAATGCACCATTTCCGGTTGTACGCTTATGCAATGACTGCGGATATACATCAAACGTGTTTGATTCTGTAAAAACTTACCAATGAAATCGGCTGCCCTTTGCCCTAGCCTATTCGCCATATTTGGCCTTACGTGGCTGTACAGCATTTATATTGGCGATATCCTGACCGGATCGGGCAACACTGGAACCGCTTTGGAGCTGCAGCAAGGGCTCATTGCTCTTTTAGAAAAAAGAGGTTTCACGTCAAAGAAATGGGCCAGTAATACTGGATTATTACTTGCTAATGTATCACATGAGGCTTGTGAAAGTACCATATCCTTGACCAACTTTGATGGTTCATCCGAAGCCTTTAGGGACACAATAGAATCCTGTAAAGGAGTGTAAACTTTATAGCTTATATTGTGCGGGTGAACACTAAACGTGGAGTATTATCTACGATAGCTTGGATGTATGACCCTCTCTCTGGACTAGATTGGGATTTTTCACTTTCACCTGAACTGAGCCATAAAGGGTTATATATTCCTTTATTGTGCTATAATTACAATCTGCCTTTTATAAGGTGATAATAATTAAGATAAATGATCTCATTTATACCATATTTAAAGTTCATCATTCACTCGCTCATTCATACAATACTTACAGACAGCCCAGAGACCTCCCAAATCCACATGCGAAGAGAAAGCGGAGTCTTGGGAAGTCCCCCACGCTCCTCCGTCAGCCGCGTCACCGGATACTAGCTAGCTGACCAAGAGCGCGAGAGCCACAGACGCTCAGGTCATGATTGGAGAAACTGGTCATTGCCAGGACTCCCAATGTCACGCGTTTATAGCAGGTCACGAGGCCACTGCCTTTTCAGTCTCCGAGGAGGATTATAGGGATGAGTGGCGCAGTGCAATGACTGTGCTACAGGATTAGGGTGGTTGGATAGACTACTGTGGAATTTCATAAACTTGGAAGGGATGAGTTCTAGAATGTAGGGTATATTAAGGTCGTTATGAAGGGTTTTGTTGCTGACATAATAAGGGCATTTACTATTGTTCTCAGGACTGATTGAAAGGATTGGATATGCTTGATGTTCGACTTTTTTGCTGTCCCCCATAGCTCTATTCCGTATGTCCAGATTGGTTTAAGTATAACTTTGTAGATTAGTAGTTTTCTATTGAGAGATGGGATGTTCTTTGAAGTAGTCTGTACAGTTGTCCAAAGCGTCAACTTAGTTCTTGTCTTTTTAGTCTCGTATGTGGGTTCCAGGTCAGCCGTTTGTCGAGATGGAAGCCTAAGTACCGTACTGTCTCGGATACAGGGAGAGGAATAGAATTAAAATAAACTAGTAGACAAGACTTGCGACAAAGGGTGAAGGTAATGTGGGAGCATTTTGCTTCATTAACTTTGATCCGCCATTGATTGCACCAATACTCGATCTCGTCAAGGTGTTTTTGAAGGTTATGGGATGCTATGTCGGGGTCTGGGTGGGATGACAAGACTGCAGTGTCATCTGCAAATGTGGCCAAGAAGGTATTGGGAGTAGAGGGGACATCAGTGGTGTATAGGTTATAGAGGATGGGGCCTAGGACACTGCCCTGTGGAACTCCTGCATTTATGGGATAGTAGTTAGAGTATTCTAAACCACAGCGGACTTGGAAGAAGCGGTTTGAAAGGTAGGACTGTAGAATTAGGAAAAGGGTCTGTGGTTAATGTCTTTTGAGCTTGTAGAGCAAACCTGCGTGCCAAACCCTGTCAAAAGCTTGAGCTATATCAAGAAAGGCAGCAGTGCAATACTGTTTGGTTTCAAGGGCTGAGGAGATGTGATCAACAACGCGAAGGCCTTGTTGAGCAGTGGAATGTCGTTGGCGGAAACGAAACTGGTGTGTGGGAAAAAGGTTTTTGGATTCAACAATTGGAAGTAGACGTTTTAGTAGGAGTTTCTCAAATATTTTTGAGAGGATAGGGATTAGGCTAATAGGACGGTAAGATGAGGTGTCATTGGGTGGTTTACCGGGTTTGGCGAATATGACAATAATGGAATGTTTCCAGAGGAGAGGAAAGTGCGTCATTCAGATAATGCCATTATATATATAGGTTAGGAAGATTATGGCTTTAGGAGGAAGTTGTTTGAGAATTTGAGGAGTAAGGAGATCATATCCAGGGGATTTTCGGTAAGGTAAGTTTTTCAGAAGGTATTTGACCTCAGAGGGATTAATGGCTTTTGGTGGAAGAGAGAGTGGAATAGGTGAAGTGAGGAAATCTTCCACAGTTGGGCTGTGAGTATGGCTTTGATGAGAAAGGTGAGGTGTGAAAGTATGGGTAAGATGCAGAGCAAATTCCTCCGACCTATCCCCATCCGAAGCCGCCCAGGACCCATCATCACGACGGAGTGGATGTGAAACAGGTTGATACTTTAGGATTTTTTTGGTTACATTCCACAAGGAGTTATCCCTGGTAGACAGAGAGGAGAGGTAGGAATTAAAAGAATCGGAACGGAAGGATGCCAATCGCCGCTTTACCAATCGGCAGTACTGATTGTACGAGCGGCGATCAGCAGGATGCCGGGATCTTTGCCACACAGTTCTGGAGCGGCGTTTGGATTGGATTGGATCTTTGAGATGCTGAGGTAAACGATTATGATTGTGGATTTTTGGGTGACGACGGGGTGACGATGCCTCCCAAACCGACCCCTGGATCAGAGTAGTGAAGGAATGCACTGCATCATCTAGGTCTTGGGATGTTTTCAGAGGTACTTTGAGATCTACAGAGTCTGTAAAAATCTGGCGGAAGTGGTCCCAGTCAACTGGGCCCCTAATAAATGAAGGAGGAGGCAGTTTGTGAATTGGATTTAGGGAAATGGTTAATAATAAGGGGCTATGGTTGGAGGAGAGGCCATCGAGGCGCTTGAGTGAATAGTTAAGTGTTCCTAAACTATTGTAGAAGAAAAAGTCAAGGAGATCAGGATTTCGGTTGGGATCTGATGGCCAATAGGTAGCTGTGTCAGGAGAGATAGTGGAGCAATGTCTCCGTGTGAGTGCAGACAGCAAAGCACGTCCTCGTGTATTTGTGAATCTTGAGCCCCAGTGTTGGTGCTTTGCGTTAAAGTCCCCACCCACAAGGAAACGATGCCCGATGGAGTCTAGAAAGGAGATGAATTGGTAATTTGGAATGGATTTATTGGGAGGGCAGTACACTGATGCAAGAGTAAGGGGAAAAGTGAGGGTGGTGATTGACACTGCAGTGGATTGAAGGAAATCATGTGCTACCAAAGGAACTATGTAAAAGGTAAATGGTGGTTTACTCGTAAGTCTTGTTTCAGTAATAAGAGCTACATCGATGTTTTTGTCATGGAGTAGTGCTGTCAGTTCGTTAGTGTGAGTGCGAACACCATTCGCATTCCAAAGGAGAATGGATAAGGAGTCGGAAGGATCCACTCATGGATTTTGTTTAACGGGGATAAGGTAGGAGACAAGATTTGTAAGAAGTGAAATGAGAGGGGTAATTATGGTCCTGAACTCTGTAAGAAATGAGGTTAATAGGCTGGTGAGATCCGAAGAACTTGAAGGTGGAGGAATATGCGAGATGTGTGGTTGAGGATGGGATTGAGTTTGCTGGTTGCTGGGATGAACGGAGTGCTTGGGAAGAAGAACTTGCGAAGGAGAAATGAGCAATGCCTGTTACTGCTCTCTGTTCCGAACGGCATCAGCAGGTAATTTTAGGGGCTTCTTGCACAATTCACTTTTGTGCTGCCCACTGCACTTTACACACCTGGGAGGGTGGTAGCAGTATGATTTTGTGTGCCCATATGCCTGGCAATTATGACATTGAACTATATCGCGTTTCGGGTAAGGCTTATCGACCTGTACTCTTGTGTAATACAAGTGGGTAACCTCGTAGATTTTTTCCACTCCAGGTGTTCGCTCAAGATCCACAAAGAATAAGGGCAGCTCCTCCGTGGACAGTTCACTTAGTAGTCGGTTGAGACGGTTTGACGAACTGGACCTTCCTATGAACGGTAACAAAACAGTTGGCTTATAGAGCGATACGAAAACATTTGTAATGGTTTAGCGCAGGCGCAGTACTAGGGGGGTCTATTAATATAATTAAACCGGAATAATTTTTTATCCATTCTATAAAATGAATACACACAAGATTAGAGGTGAAATCTTCAGGATATACACCCAAAACGTAAGTTGTCATACTTAAATTTCACACCGCGTAGTGAAAGAGAATTCCAACCCCCTATGTGATAGGGGGTGGGGGGTTACCCCCTTAAAAAATTGCCATAGATAAGGCCTAGGCTTCCTTTTGCCATAGTTAAAGGTCTAGGCTACCTTTGCCATAGATATAAGGTCTAGGCAACCTTTCGCATATCGGAGAGTATAGTAGTTTCAATGCTATTTAGCTTCATAGTATATATTTATGGTGAATAATAATTATTGACGAGTGGGGCGAAAGGAGGACACAGATCCTTTCGCCCAACGAGATGATGTAAAATCAAACACCTAATCAATTTATATCAAACAATATGTCCTATAAGTGTGGCACACTGTAGAGAGTTACAATCCAAATAACCCATTTTATGGCTTTAAACCCAATCAATATTATTGTTTATTTAATATGTAAAATAGTAAAAAACTTAATACAGTGATTTTGATTTACGGTAATTAAAGAAAAGCCCCAAATCAATCTCGAGAACTCACAAGTTACTACGGCACACAAGACTAGTACGGTGTCGCACTCTGGTAGTCGGAATTGCAACCCGTTCGACAATATAAACGTTGCAATACAACTTGGACTAAATTTTCTTTATTTTTGCTATTATTATTTCGGGATCGGTATTTTTTTGACTTCGTATTGCTGTTTTTATTTCATGTTTTATTTGTTGGTTTTTGGAGGTTTGGTAAAATTATTTCGGCGGTACATATATTAAAAGTTAATATTAAACATAACTAACACATATTTTTATTTTTCTGGCGACCAATATTTGTTTACATAAATTTTAAGCTAAATTATATTGTATATATATAGACGCAGTGCTGCGGGCAACGTACGGGGGCTCCGCATCAGTTTAAAAAATATGTATTTTAAATATTTTACAAAAAAAATACTTTAATTTATTTTATTTGTTTATTATTTATTTATTTACGGCCACTGAAAATCGCTTTTTCAAAAAATGAAAATAATATGTAAACAGGGAAAACATTTACATAAAAACCTATTATATTAAAACCCTCTCCAGCTGGAAAGGTTTCTTTGTTTCATAAAGTTTTAAACAAAAACTAATCATCATATTTCAAAATGGCGTGGAGAACGATTTCAGATTGATTGAATAATTTTACGACCCCAATCGTACAGTCAGACAAACGAAAGACGAACTCACCATATCTGAATTAAAGTAGAGCTTTTCCGTCCGGTTTCGGCAAAAAAAACGTTGTGTTTTCGAAACCCTGTTCAGGCTCTTGTATACCCGTGACTACCTGTTCCCCAAGAAAAAAACCACCCGTAACGAATTAGGGTCTCTTCTGTCGTGCTCCTCTTGCAAGCGAAAACTTTCTATTTCACGATCTAGACCTCACAAAGTTCTAGAAATTCTCACTTAGAATTTAGTTTCTTGAAGTTTAGATCTAGAAGCGATCGCTGCAGCAGTTTTGGCCAAGTGACTAGATAATTTCAAAATATGAAAAGCATTAAAATCAATTCCCATTTGCAAATTCCTTTTTATCCAGCGTTTCCTTCGTTTGTTCATGTTATTTTTTCCTAAAATGAAGGTGATTAGTCTTAACTAGACAGGCTGCTTCACGCCTCTGGTGCATTAACACATCCCCACCTTCATTTTTATAGCCACTGTCGATATCTGCAACTTTATACAGAAATACCTTAACATTCGCGAAGGCTATGTTCCAGGAAAATGACGTGAATGTCGAATTCTCGAATGCTGAGTCAATTGAAAGATTCTGGAAGTGATTTGAGGCGTATTAACGCTTGAGTAAGTATGATTAAATTACGTTTTCTTTTCTTTTTGTTGGAATAATGTATATATTTTATGTATATAGTGGAATAGTGTATATAGTTGATCTTCTTGGGTAAATAGGGGGGTTACGATTTATGGTGGCCGACAAAAATGCATGCGATTTGTTTCAAAAATATCTTTTTAAAGTATGTAGACAATTCTATCACTCAAATTATTTTTTGCTTGTAGATGGTATAAAATAACGTGTTATCTGTGCAGTGTTTGTGCCTTTTGAAGTTCAAAAACGTATGGGGTCTTCCACGGCCTCGATTTCCTTTTTCAAACTTCGAGCAAGAACTTTTGAAAACCTCAATTATATGCTTATAATGGTAATTTAATCAGTTTTGTCCTGAATCCTGGAAAATGTAGGTGCCCGTAAACGAAAAAAATAATTTTTTAATGTTTGTTTGTGGCATACATTTTTTTTTTGTATGCTTCGTCTCAAACTGATGATCTATAAATGTGTCCTCCGGCCAGCTCTGCTGTACGGTGCCCCGCAATTTACCCACTTGACTGACAATACAGCCAAATGTCTCCAACATTGTGCTGGTGGTGGTGCTAAAAGTGGTCCGACATACCTCTCTTGAGAGGTTAAAGAACAATTTGTCAAAGACTTGTCCACTAGTTTATTTTAATTCTATTCCTCTCCCTGTATCCGAGACAGTACGGTACTTAGGCTTCCATCTCGACAAACGACTGACCTGGAACCCACATACGTGACTAAAAAGACAAGAACTAAACAGACGCTTTAGACAACTGTAAAGACTACTTCAAAGGACATCCCATCTCTCAACAGAAAATAAACTACTAATCTACAAAGTTATACTTAAACCAATCTGGACATACGGAATAGAGCTATGGGGGACAGCAAAAAAGTCGAATATCAAGCGTATCCAATCCTTTCAATCAAAAGTCCTGAGAACAATAGTAAATGCCGCTTATTATATCAGCAACAAAACCCTTCATAACGATCTTAATATACCCTACATTCTAGAACTCATCCCTTCCAAGTTTACGAAATTCCACAGTAGCCTTTCCAACCACCCTAATCCTGTAGCACAGTCAATGCACTGCGCCACTCATCCCTATAATCCTCCTCGGAGACTGAAACGGCAGTGGCCTCGTGACCTGCTATAAACGCGTGACAGTGGGAGTCCTGGCAATGGCCAGTCTCTCCAATCATGTCCTGAGCGTCTGTGGCTCTCGCGCTCTTGGTCAGCATCCACTGGCTAGTATCCGGTGACGCGGCTGACGGAGGAGCGTGGGGGACTTCCCAAGACTCCGCTTTCTCTTTGCGGTGGATTTGGGGGGTCTCTGGGCTGTCTGTAAATATTGTATGAATGAGCGAGTGAATGATGAACTGTAAATATTGTATGAATGAGAGCATATATCTTAATTACTTATTGCCTTATAAAGGCAGATTGTAAATATTGCACAATAAAGGAAGTATATATAAGTTGGTAGGTATGAAAGTCAGCCTTGGTTTCTTCTAAGTATTTTATAATTGCTCGGTATGTGTCGGGAGTGTCCGGAGAAACTTTTGTGGCTCGAGATCGATTTCGGCAAGTGTATTTCCCTGTACCTACAATTTTGCTCAATTGAGTACATAGTAATTGGAAGTTACTAATGTTGCGAACGTGTGTTGTGTGGGTGTTGTTGTAGAGTCCATGTCCTCTACCTCAATATTTTTCAACACCTCGTAACTATTGGGTGTGAAAAAGGGAGACTCATGAGTTATTGTTGTTTGTTTTGATGTGCTGGGTTGTGATGGTATCTCTTCCATAGAGATGCTGGGTGCTGAAGAATTTACTGGGATATTTCGATTAGATCGCCGCGGCTTACGTTTGACTGGTGACATAGTGGGCGTAGGTCCCAATGATCTTGAGCGTTTTTTCTTATTTTCTGATATAACCTGTTGATAGAAACGCATGTTTCATATTCAGCGGCACTTTTCAGAATAATAAATAATTTTTAATTGAATAAAAAATATTCAATATAATGTAGCCTCGAACGCAGGTGTTTGTGTTAAGAGCCTGCGACGTTGCAAGGAGCCTAAATAGAGTGTACTGAGTGAGGGCCAGCTAGCCATAAAGGAAACGCCCGTTTTCGGTGGATTAGTTATGTTAAAATCGCTTAACATACTTCAGTGTTTATTTTCAGCTACTGAAAAACAGATAACAACAGTAGGATGCGCAGATCCATCCATTTTAGGATATGCAGCTGTACTGTACTTACGAATACACGAAATAAATACTTCCTTAGAGAAAATAGTGAGCAAATCAGCATTATTATTTTTTAGACCCCTTTTTGACTATAAGTCCTATGATTTGGTAGCTTTAACGACCTTTGTTGATAGCCGCGGTACCCTTAGGGTGTGTGGCCGTCTTACTGGAGTATTACTCCACTAAAATACGAAGCTAAACACTCTATTTTGATTCCTTTATAAGGCACCCCTTAGTGTCTTAATCGTTGACTACTGCCACATAAGTTACCTACACGTTGGTTCGCAACTACTTTCAACGATGCTTCTGCAACGTTTCTGGACAGTTTCGGGAAGACGATTGATTTGATCTTAAATTCATCAATGTTTACTATGCCATCGATATAAAGTAGGAAATTATAGTCCGAAAATGGCCGACTTACAACCTTCACGATTTGCAGGCCTTCATTACCACAGAATCGATTTAGTGGGTCCTTTCATAATTGAGAAGTCAAAAAGCAAACGTGGGTAAGACCTACGTTTGTTTATTTATGTGCATGATCACAAAAGCAGTTCTTCTCGACGTGGTGTCTCAACTCTTGACCGAAATGTTCTTAGCGGGTCTCAATCCATTCATTTCTCGGAGAGGATTCCCCAGCTGAATCTTTTTGGAACGTGATAGTAACTTTGTTGGATCAAACCAACATTTAAAAGAGTCGAATACATTTTTTACTTTATTTATTAATTCACAACTGTGCCTAGAGTCGTAACACCGAATGTCCAGTAAATTTGATAAAAACAAACATGTGAAGGAAAAGAATACCCGGTGATACTTCTCCTATATTGTTCGAGCTAAATTTGAAGATGTTTTATTTTTATTAATTTAGAAGATCTCTATTACAACGCCTCCCCAGTCGACGTTGAATGTTACCAGGTAAGTCAGGCGCAGACAGTCCATGTATCAGAGGGTTTCGGTCTCCATGCAGTTTGTCATGAAAGTTTCTGTACAATGTTCTAATGCAGTCGTGAAAGTAATGAATTTTGAAGTCGGTGTGAAGAGTTTGATTTCCAACGTAAAACGGTGCACCAGTGATAATTCTTAGACCTTTTGATTGGAAAATCTGTATGTTTCTGATTTTAGTCTTTTTAGCGCATCTGTAAATTTGAGCTCCATATGTCCAAATTGGTTACAGTAAAAGTTTGTATGTCAATAATTTCTGGAATAAGGGAAGTTTTGAACGTTGGTCTAATGCATGCTTCATTAGTTTTAGCCTGTGACTAATTGTTAGTCTTTTCATGTGCGGTTTCTAAGTCAGTCTCTTATCCAATGTAAGTATTTAACTGTATCAATTTGTGTCAATGGTTGGTTGTCAAAATTGACGGGAGGACATTGACCACGTCGAAGGGCAAACTTTAGGTGTAAGGATTTATTAATATTAATTTTCCAAGTCGTTCACCATGAGTTAAGGTGAGCCAAGTATTTTTTAGTGTCAGGGAAGCTTAATTTAGGTCTTTGTCTGTTGCGAGGATTGCTCCATCATCTGCGTAAGTTGATGTAATTGTATCGGGAATCGTGGGCATGTCAAAGGTAAAGATAATGTAAAGTTAATTGAGCAAATATTGAGCCTTGAAGGACCCCTGCTTTAGCAAGCCTTAGTGAAGAGTGAATTTTCATTTACTGAAAAGAAGCGGTTATCCAAGTAAGATTTCAGTAATAAGAAGTAATTTTGTGGAAGTATTGGTCGTAATTTGAAGAGAAGTCCTGCGTGTCAAACTTTATCAAATGCCTCTTCTACATCAAGAAATGCCCCTGTCACGTAGAGCTTCTTCTCGAAGGAAGAAGCTACATATTCAACAACTCTGTGCAGTTGGTGATTTTGTTGAAAAAGAGGGAGAATACGATCGTTTATATATGAGTTTTTTCAAAAGTTTAGGAAGAGTGGAAAGGAGGCTGATAGGTCTATTTGAAGAAGATAAGTGTGAAGGTTTACTAGCTTTTAAAATCATTTGTATAAGGGAAAGTTTCCATTGAATAGAAAAGTGTGTTCTAAGGCGGTTACAAAGAAAATTTAACTGCACAAGAGCTTTTCGTGACAAATGACGAAGTCATAAGACGTAATAAAGTCATAACCAAGTGATTTTTCTTTCGGCAGCCGTTTGATTTCATGAAGGACTTCTGAAAGACTGAAAGCTTTTGGAGGAATCGACAGTGGATGAGGAGTATCAAGTACAGTTACTACTTCACTGTCATGTTGAGTGTTAGTCAGACGAGAATAGGGTTTGAAAACGGAGGAGAGGTGGTCAGCGAATCTTTCTGCTGTCTGTTCGTCCGTAATGTCGTAGTCTGAATTTGGCTATACTCGCACGCAATGGCCATGACATGGTCTTGTGTCTTCGGAATTTTCGTGTTACTTTCCACAGACTACTGCTGTCTTCGGAATTAATGGGTTGTTGATAAATGATTGTCAAATATATAAGTTTTGATTTTAGTGTGTTGTTTAGGTGATTATAGGTCCGCTTAACAGTCAACAACCCTGTGCCATCGTTTTCTAGCCGTTCGTTTGTCCGGTATCAGTCGTTGTACATTCAGATGACCAATTAAAAGGTTCATCTTTCCTCAGCAACTTATACAGTGCTTTTTAAAATATCATGACATATTTTAATACAATTTCTATAAAACAATAACATAGATACATACGTCTTGGCATGAGTGACATTTGTTGGTACTGTACAATTAGAATTGTTTTCTATTTTATCTTTTGACGGTTGTTTGCCAGCTTCAGATATGTGAAATCTCAAAAACTCTAAAGACTCTGCTCCAAACAGAATTTTATCTAGATTTATTTTTACGTTATACTGTTCCAAATTTTTAAACACTGAATTAAAGGTTTTCATACAATCTTCCCTCAAAGACTCCCACTCAAGATATCATCCAAATAAGCTGAAGAATTCGGAATACCTGTGGCAATGTTATCTAAAACCATTTGAAAAATCGCAGGACTTGCCGCTAAACCAAAAACTAATCGTCTGTAACGATATAACCCACACACCGTATTTACCGTTAACAATTCTCTACTGTTTTCTTCAACTTCTAGTTGTAAATAAGCATTAGTGAAATCTAACCGACAAAAAACTTTACAATGCACAAATTTATCGAAGAATTCGTCGATTCTATCTAGACGATATAGATTTACTTCTATCTGAGGGTAAACGGTATTTTTAAAATTAACACACAGTCGTAACTGACCGTTTTTCTTTGATACCACGACCAGAGAACTAGCCCACTGACTAAAATTGATTTTACAAATAATATCCTCGGAATCTAACCTTTTCAATTCATCTATGACTTGCAGTCTTTACGCATAAGACATGGAGTAAACTTTTGAAAATATTGGCTTTGCCTCTTTTTTGGTTTTTAATTTTATATTGACTTTAAAATCTTTAATCGGGTTTCTCATCTAATTTTGAAAAGACTTGACTACAAAAAGGTTTATACTTTCCTGGCAATTGAGACTATAGAGATGTACCGACACCTCATTCTTATTGATATTTAGGCTATCACACTTTTGTTGCCAATAAGGGCAGACTATATTTAGCCAGTTTCCCCCCCTATGATATCTTTATTAATAGATTGTTTTGCCACCAATAAGGGCAAAAAATCTTTTGTTTCAACGCCCATCTCAGCCAGAAAATATCCCCAAATAGGTAACTGAACCGTTTGCAGTGGATTTTCCAGGAAATTGTAACTATGCTACCTCTGAAAAACATTTTACAAACACCTCTTGATCTATTAAGGTTGTAGAAGACCCTGTATCAACCAAAAATTCCGCATTGCGGCCATTTACATCAATTTGAGCATATGAAATCTCATTAACCAAATTTTTAAACTCTACTTGCTTTTTTAACACAGCACATACTGAATTTATTATCGATACCTGATCTTGAGAAAGAACACGCACTTGTGTGCCCCACTTTTTCACATCTAAAACCTGGGCACGAGTCTACATTGACCATACACTGTATGCATCTTTTCATGTTGTTCTGCATGTTCCCTCCATTGTATACCACTGCAGACTGCTGATATTGACTTGGTGGTGACTAGAATTATTGACTCGCTGACTTGTCCACTA
Organism: Acanthosoma haemorrhoidale; assembly: GCA_930367205.1. Lineage (NCBI taxonomy): Eukaryota > Metazoa > Arthropoda > Insecta > Hemiptera > Acanthosomatidae > Acanthosoma > Acanthosoma haemorrhoidale. The sequence goes on from OV884009.1 coordinate 46,491,335, forward strand.
ATAATTGCGTACCACTATTTTCTTTGTTGAGGCCTCTCAATAGTTTTATACTCCTGCACTATCTTTACTGTGTCTTCTCATGACAGATTATCCGACTGAGATAAGTCTTAATTTAAGTCTATCTCTTAAGACTTGGTGTAAAAATTGGCCAAAATTACACTGAGATGCCAACTGACGAAGAGTATTTATATATTGAGACAAGGTTTCACTACCGCTTTGTTTTAAATACAACTTATACATGTTGGCAATCTGACAATTTGCTGGTGCGTAATTGAACTGTCTCTTTTAGGTGATATGAAAATGTTCTTAATCATCAAAGTAACATCCCTCTTCCCTGAATTTTTCAATTTTAGTTCAGTTGCATTACAGAGTTCCCTTGCTAACCACTGTCTCAGTAGAGGCTAGACTTTACTTTGTTTTGACTTGGGACCGCATTCATCGGAACCTTTTGAAGGTCTGCCAAAAGATGCTGAGGGCAAATTGAAAGAAGGTAAAGCAAGTTTTGAAATTTAAATTTCTTCGCCCAACCAGTTTTTATGCTTCCACTGTAGGTTGGTAAAGCTACGATTGCACTGAATCCAGTTTCGCTTTTAAGTTTTAAAAAACGAAAGTAAGAGTTGAAGTAGTTCTTCTCTTACACATTTAGGGAGGGTCCTGAAGGTTGAATTTATTTCACACATATTCATACATCACAGCATTCCAGATTTAGTCTATTAATTACTTTTTGGTCCCTTAAATAAATACAGAGGTCACTCTTTTTTATTACATATTTTGCATCTGAAATGAACAATATTACATAAATGCTTACTAAGCGATTGAACTTGGAAATATATCACTAGTACAAACAGTAAATAAAGATATTCTGAAGTGCTCAGAAGTTACAACGTTACAGCTTTTTAAAATTTGTATTTTAGTGATCATTCAATTTCTACTCAATTGCAAAAAAAAAATAAACAATCTACTGGAACTTTTTATGAATTCAGTTCAAATATTTTCAAAAACCTTACCTCTGGGGGGTTGCAATCCATATTTTGGAAAATATCTTAACATAAAGGTGTTCAATTTATAAGTTGTTCACTCTGCCAATTAAACCGTTATACTACCTGTTAACACGATCTTACAGAAATTAGACATTGACACATTGTTTGTTTATCTTGCATTATTTACTTGGAACTCAGTTAATAGGATATTTTCTAATATCCCTGAACCTTAGTCACACTTGAGAATTGAATTTTATAACAAATATATTCCATAAATATTTTTACTTTTGACCCACTGATTGTTAATAGACAGCCCACTGTGCGCCATGAGTTGGCCACCCCTGGTATAGAGCATTAACATATAGATGAGGATGGTCAGGGAGGTGGAAATGAAAGTTCTGGTAATGGGAGGTGACTAAATATTGGATGAATGGGATATTGAGTTCAGCGAGAAGGGTTGGCAACAATAACAAAACATTTGTTATTTCTTGTATATGTAATAAATAACAGTAATATACATATTTACAAAGAAGATAATATTTGAAATTAACAATGTGAGGCAACATGACACATTTTATATTTTTGTCAGGAGAGCAAAATGCTCTTATATGAAAAATGTAAAATACACAAGTGATTTTACAATTTTATTTCTCTAAATAAGTAAATGCATGTTTACCACGTTTTATCTTCCAAACAGTGAAGTTTTTTTGTATTGAGTAAATGGTATCACAATAAAAAAATGTAAATCTTGTTTTCCCTAAATAAATATAAGAGTACAAACATAAGTTTTGAATAAAAATCTTTACACAGACTTAATTTTGAGAGTTCAACTCATTAAAAAATGTGTGATTAATATATTTCTGAAGTCTAATATTTAATTCATAAGAAAAAATATTAAGAAAAATAAGGAAAGTGCCTCACCATTTAATTGTGTAGATTAAAACTGCTAGTTATTCTATGGTTCTCAATGATAAGGTATATGACTAAATAAATAATATATCTATATAGATATTTTTTTTTTTAAGATTTGGTAGGCCATAAAATATATCTAATGAAAATGTACCCTGAACATGTCCAAATGAGAGGAAGCTCAATGTTAACTAATTAAAATGAGATGTTATGGCCTTTTGCTTACGAGTAATATAATTGTATAGACTTCTTTTTGCCTTATTTGACTGATTTTACTAATTAAACTAACAAACATGAGGTATTGCATTTGAACTGATATATTTTCAATAAGTAAATCTTAGCATCTGGAATTATGTGTTACATTAAAAAGTATATAAAATCAAATACAATAAAATATAACAATGATTTTAAAAAAGAAAAGAATATGAGAATTTTGATTTACTGCCTAATTTAATAATAGTTTTCTCTGTCCAATCCTCTTTTAACAAATTTATTTTTTCCCAAGAAACATCTTGTAAACCTAAGTCTATCACAAATACATCAAAACCTGATTTCAAATCCTGTTCAGACAATGGTGTAAGAAACTCTAGTATATCACATTGTCGCTGCAGAATTAAACCTGAAAACAGTTCAGTAAAATAATAATTTGTAATGTATGTTTATAAACCAGACTGGTTTTTTATTCTAGTAATAGCAGAAATATTATAACATAAAATCTATAAAATTAAGAATAATAGTAAAATAACATGGTGATATTGGAAAAAAATTGAACATTGAGCGTGATACTTCAACAAATCATATTCTGAATATTTGATTTAAGCAAAAACCCCACTAACCAGAACCAAGATATCAGTCACAAATCTTTACTCAAGTATAGCTTTTATTATTCTCGATATTTTGCACATGAAAGCATTAAAAACAAAGTGAGAGAATAACACAGTTTCTACTTGTTTCATAACACCTCTAAATTGTATCCAAATCCAACATTATTACTACTAGAATGGTTAATTTCTTCTCTTTCAGTAGAGCTGAACAGTAAATAGTTTTATGTCTTTATAAAAACGAAATTAACAAAAAAAAACTCAAAAGTTTTCTTTTATATCTGTTTTTAATTTATTTGCATAAGACTAGTTTGGTGCCATTACATGCAGTTAATTAGGATACAGATCCCTATACAACATGGTTCAGTAGTTCTGGAGTTATGCCATTTTGTGGTATTTAAACAAAAAATGAAGGAAATAGGGGAGGCAAAAATTTTGAGAGAAAAACATTTTATTAATGGGTTTTTTTTTTGGTGGGGGGAGGCAGGCTAAAGCATATCGACTTTGTTTCTTGCTAAAAACATATTTTCGCTTACTTTAGTTATTCAGTAAGTTCTTAATTCACAAATTACTTCATAATGTGATGACCGCACTATAGCTAGCGGTCAATTTTTTTTTTAAATAGGCAGTGGATCTAAAAGAAGTGTAAGTGCATAAAATCAAACTTGTTTCCCTGATCCGAACCAGAAAGAAGAAAAATTCACCCATTCAGGAGAAAATAACCACATCTGTTATAAATTTTATAAAATTGATTCTATTTACATGCTCTCATTTCGATATCTCTCATAAAACCTTGAATTGACTTCCCTACTTTTATTTAAAATTATTTGATTTGTCTAGAAAAATGATCACGAGATTGGTTATATGGTGGCCAATGCAGCGGAATTGTTTCATGCATTGCTATACAATAGTCATTCTCATTTTTACATATGAATCATCCTTTTGCCTTATCCCAAGAGTCAATTTAAATTTTGAGCAAAAAAGAGATAAGAAAAAGTATATGCCTAATAATATTTTTGTTGATAATAAAACGCATCCAAACCAGAAATATAGAATTTTTTTTTTCATAGACATCCTATATAGTGTTATATATAACTTTAACGGTTATTATAGTACAGTGGAATCCCGATAATTTGTATTTCCGGCTAATTCGTACAAATTTGCTGGTCCCCAGAGAAAATCCCGGTAGGTGGTATAAAAACAATGCATTTCAGTCCCCTCGGTAATTCGTATTATTTTTATGCTCAAGCTCACTTAAAACGTCTTATAATACGTATATCCACCATAAAAACCTCGTTAATTCGTACTGTTTTAAGAAAGGGAAAGAGGACAGTGAGAGACCAGAGAGCAGAATGAGTACGAGATAAATGTTTTCTAGGAAATCCAGTAATCCCTTCTACAGAAGCAAAAGGGAGAGCGAGAGAGAGAGACAAGTTTTCTATGAAATCCCATATGTAATTAGTACTCTTTTTACTGAAAGGAAATCAATGAGAATCGTTAGATAGGCTACCGTGAGAACAACTACTTCTTTAGTGACAACTTTGGATGAACCATTTAGTGCACTCCAAGCTATAGATATTATGTAAATGGACCATCCTCTCATCCTCTGAATACATTGGTAATTATTAATGCTCGAGGGACAAGGTAAGTAAATACACTTTATCAGGACAACTGGGCGTTTGGCATGACAGATTATTATCTGACATAACTGACAAATTCTGGTGAGCAGTGAGTCGTCATGGGGGGTTGGTCAGCTTAGCGAGTAGGGGGGCAGAGTCCCAAAGTTATTCATAAGATTAAGGCATATAATGTGAAATCTCTATTTAAAATCTTGAAACATGCAAAAACCTATAAGCTTTTAGAGGTGAATTCAGCTTTCAATTCTTTTGATACTGTATACAGATTCCTCTAAGAACAACAGTCATATTTTTGTTTGTTTCCAATGGATACATATGGTATTAAATTTTTTCCTGGTCATCATAATTGGTCATTACTCTGTAATCTATGGAATTTATGACAATCATCTTGTTTTATTTTGTCTTACGAACCAGAACTAATGTTAGAGGGTTGTTCAGTGTTACTGGCAGATAGGTAAAATTCCTTTAATTTAGAGAAATAGTTTCTTGACTCTGCGGGCGATGTATTTGTATATATTCCCATTCTTTTTCCACATGAGTTTGGTTTGGTGGTGAGCTATGAAGATTACATTTTTTTTTTAATTCCTCTGTAAGGTTAATTCCATTATCAGTATTGTTTTAGAGGTTTTCATCCAAGCCTGATGAAACAGTCACATCTTCATCCCGTTTTATTCAATATATACGTTTTTTGTCAAGAGAAAAAAGCAATTCAATCATTGGTAAGATACAAAATTAAAAAACAAAGTCAAGATAAGTAAGTACTAAGCAAACAAAGTCACAATGTGTGGCACTCAATCATAGCAAGATGGCAAGTGAGGTTATTATAGTTAATAAGGTTTATATGTCTTCATAGTCGGTAGATAGATAGTTGATAGTTCAGGTCTAGCAGGGTTGATGCTAGGTCGCCATTGAAACCTTCATTTCACTGTTCTAGACTAAGGCTAGAAGAAGTAACTAGCAGTAAGAAGTAAGTGAAGTTGGCAGGACCCAAATGGCTGCCAATGATCATAGTTCCCCAGCCAGACTTCAGAGGGCTGGCTAGCTTGGATGAATATATATATCATTAACATTCAAAGGGATGCGCTAAACCTAGCAAATTTATAAACAATATTTAAACACACTTTCATAAAATAAAAATAAAAATATTACCAAAGCCAATGCACTCCATACAATTACTCCCAGACCAAGGAATACAGACAGATATAATTTTGTTACATTTAAAAGATCCAGTCTCATCCCTGAAAAAGATAAACAATAATATATGGCTAATTATAAAAGCAGTTTTGTATATTTCTATTACTATTATTTTTAACTCTTTGGTACCCACATACGTTTACTGTTGATTATAAATATTAACTGATTTTTTTTTTGACAAAGTGGTACCTTGTCACAAGTTAGTTGCTAAGGTTTGGCATGCATTGTGTCACCAGAATTGAAAGTGTTGAAGAATATTCCTTGAATTTATTTATGGCTTACAGAATAAGCACTTATTACTTATTGACTTTTAAAAATGTTTTAAAACTATGGTCAACACTTATTAATGGGTGGGTGGATAAGAGTTTTATCAACTCAGAGTATACTAGAATGAACTCTTTTTTAAATTTGTCTGAGAAATGTAAGCTTTTAGTGGAATTATCGCAGTTTGCTTTTAACTGGTAATGTTTTCAGAGAACAAACAAGACTTGCTAAAGCATTTAGGTGATATTGACAAGGCTGTTAACCAGGGAGGGCACCTGGCCAAAATGCTACTAATTAAGTATTTTGCAGAGAATAGAAGGACTATGCAATATTTACTTGTTCAGTCATGGAAGCCCAGTGCAAGTTTGAGGCATTTTGAAGTTTGTGTTGTCCATGTCATAATTGTTGTGCAAGGCAAAACCCATGTCTAGACAGTCCCTATCCATGTCTCACCACTCTGCACTCAAGAATACTTAATTAATGCACTTTAATACTTTTAGTATTTCCTCTAGTCAAACCTTGCATCATCATAGCCTCTCTTGCATACTTCTGCTTAAAGTGGCTCTTGAGGGTTGGCTTTACACTTGATAATGTGGTGGTAAGCAAAACCACAAATGGTGAAGTGGTCAGTTTCATGCAGTACATAATATGGAAAACATTTAATATTTACATTACCTTTATAAATACATAAGTTTAATCCATAGAACAACTATATACAAACAAATGATTTGTCATTAATGCAATGAAAAATATAAACTTCAGACTCAGACTTGAAGTAACTTAAGAATAATTGAAAATATTATAGGTAAAGAGCAGCAGTCCAGTTGGGAGAAACAAGTTATTTGTGTGGTTCAGTCTGCCCTCAAGAAGGCAGGCTTTGGAACATACTACCCCTAGAAAGTATCTAAGTATCATTAGTCAAAATGATAAAAGATAAGGAATTTGAAGTTTCGTTGTGGTAAAAAATTACTTCAGTGTTCCAACTCGTTTATGGTTTTATAATGGAAATATAAAGAAGTTAGATCATTTTTGTTAAATGTTCTTTCGGATGCTGATGTTTGTTTATATATGAGACTTGTTAGCCCTAGAGTCGTACCAAAAAAAGGTATCAGGAGAAAATTCTTATCCTGATACATATTATCTTGAGTTTAGCAAGTCTGCCACCTGAGAGTTATATATAGCCTTTAGAAATGGTTTCCTTTAACAGATGTGCAATAAATTTACTTTTTTGGTCCCTGCTCTTGAACTATGATTGCTTAGGATCATCAATATAGATATGGAGGGATAAGCAATGGATAACACCATGTGATAAGAAATTTTGGGACGAAGAGGGTTTATATAAGATCACAAAAGGATAATCATTAGAAGTAAGATTTTGGAACCATCACACAGCAGTGGTAAGGAAGACATATTTTAATTTTCAAGTCTTGATATAAAATAAAATGATTAATAATTCCAAAGAATTTATTAAGTCTAGAAAAATAAGGATAGTGACTTATTACTTACTGAGATTTATGTCTTATTGATACTCGTTTAGTGAACAATTTTCTGGCAGTCATATAGGATAACACCCTTAATTCTCTTGAAACTTTAGGAGGAATAAATCTGCAAAAAACAGTAAAATAATTTTAACTTTTTGTTAAAATTTAAAAAAATGTATTCTACAAGATATTAGAAATTAGCAATCAGTTAGTGATCAGTGAAAAAAAATACTGCATTCATCTATTATATGTCCTATAACATAACCCTTTTATGCCTAAAATAATGTCATACTTCATTGTAGACAGGGGTGATAAACGTTTCAACTAATAGGGAAATCAATAAGAGCTATTGAAAAAATGTGTATTTTCTTGTTCATGTTCATCTTGAAACTTGTAATTTTCATGTAACATAATAAGTAAAATGAGTAAGGTAGTCAATAAACAATACATAATAACATATCATAATATAATGAGTTAAGAAATTCTTAATTGTAAAAATGTATATAACCATGTGTATGTAATATACTATGTACATCCATATGTAAATATGGAATTTATTATTAAAAGAAATTTTTATTCATGTACATATTTCAAAATAAAAAAAAAGTATAAAAGAACAAAGGAGAAAACATCATAAGTATTTGTATATAATGTGGACTGTATGTGGAAAAGGGGTACCCAAAAGAAACCGAACTGATATATTTGGCGATGTACTGGGTTTCACCCGTAGGAACATGGAAAGCAACTTTTCATTAATCAGTATGCCAAGTGCTATCACTGGAGAAGGTTCCATCCTGCTTGTATTCATTTATTTGTGACAGTTGTTTTGCAGGCTCATCGTTTTTGTAATAGCTGATTTTCATGAACATTGGGCAGCCAAGAAGTTTTGCTTCCTGCTCTGGGAAAACTGCCTCAGAAACTCTTGAAATGGTAAAAGCTGCGAACAAGGATGATGCAATGGGTAAAAATCAAGTGTTTGAGTGGTTTTCAATTAAATTTTAAAAGTGGGGAAATGTAAATTAATGATCAACTTCTTTCTGCAGCCCATCCAATGATAATCTCGAAAAAATTTGTAAAATTGTCCTGGAAGATCGATGACGGACCATCGAAGAAGTTGTGGCGAAATCTGAAGTAACTTGGAGTTCAGTACAGCGAATTTTAAATGAAGTTTCGGGACGAGAAGGGTCCCCACCGCAACACTCCAGCTCACACAGCCATCTCTGTGCGCCAATTTTTACCAAAAATGGTATGACCACTTTGCCCCAACCTTCATATTCACCCGATCTAACTTCCTGCGACTTCTTTTTATACCTCCAAATGAAAAGAGACTTGAAAGGAAAGCATTTTGCGGAAGTTGAAGAAGTAAACACAAAAACGACAAGGGCGCGCGGCGCATCACAAAAGAGGAATTTAAAAAATGTTTCGAACAGTGGATTGGACAAGTTTATTGACTTCAATGGAGAGTACTTTGAAGGAGATTAAAGTTTTTTTTATAAAAAAATTAAATAAATCACTTAGTACAAAAATTGTTTGGTTTCTTTTGGGTACGCCCTCGTATATTATGATGTTTTCGAGTTCGTATTCTTACACACCATAAACTTAAAATCAAATACAATAATTAATGTTATAATCATAACATTAAACGAAAGATTACCTTTAATTGTTATTATTAACTTATTAATTTTAAACCTTGAAGTTAAAAAACTATTAGCCTTCAAAGTTAAAAATGTAAGCGAAGTATAAACTTTAGAAGCGATTTCAAAATGTGATCCAGTTCATACAAGGATCACCTCTGATGCCTCCAATACTATAGATACCATGCTAGATATTTATTAATGGAGAATGCCCTAATACACTCAGGCTTATCCAGATGACATAATGGCAATCATCACAGACACATTTCTGCACATAATAAGTGAACACAAGAATCTGCTTGCAAAATTATACTCCCAAAAATGCTTGCAAAATTATAATAAAAACAAAACTAATCCCCTGCACCAAAAAACGCCAAAAGGTAGGGAAGATATGTAGCTCCAAACTCCTTGTTGCAAGTAATTTTAGCTATATTCTAACAAGTTAAATGTAGCTAAATATTTAAAAACCAAATTAGATTCAAGTTTTAACTGGAGTCTCTGTTTGTTACCTATTGACAAAAAAGTCATAGCACAACAAGAGTCATTGGTCGGATATGGAGCCCGAGACCATCATTATTATTCTGGATAAACGAAGCCATAATGACCCCGTATACACTGCAGAGCTATATCTGTTGGTTCTAGGTTTTTAAGAAGACTATGGTAGCAAACTGCTAATAGTGTCCAAAACCATCCACTCATATGGATGGTAATAAATTAATAATTTTTAAAAAAATAGGGCAAAAGATCCTTCTCCAGAAATGTTTTTATTTATTTGTCACTTTGTTGTGACATTTCAGACTCCATTGATCCATCATCAGGCAACATCTAAAAAAACCAGTTCTATTCTATTTCTATTTCAAATTCATTTCATACTAATTTCTATTTCTGTTTCATAATGTTTTATCTAACATGTCTAACTGTTGTCAAATAATGCTATTGAGATACATTTTAAATTTAAATTATTTATTGTCTACGCATAGTCCAACCCTTTATGCTTTACATCTATTATAAAGTTATAATAACAACATTTTTTACATTTTTAGTTACGTAAATGAATTCTAAAGTTTTACCGTATATGTTATTCTCTTTATGGTTAGTTATGGCCTTTAACTCTTAGGATTATTTCAATTGGTTCAGTGTTGAGATACTCTTATTTTTTAAATTTTGTGAAGTTTTGCCAATATTACATTTTTCTTTACTACATTTCCAATTAATTTTGTATATCACATTCTGCATATCATTAATTTTTATTTTGTCTTTTAACTTTGATAAGTTATTGCTGAGATTATTATTGTTATTAAATTACAGTGATCATACACTTAAAAAAAACTATAGTTACCCTCTTTGTCTGGTTAGGAATACATTTAGTTTTCTGGTAAATATGTTGTATGATTGTGTCTGGTACGTTTTCTTTTGCCGTATTTAAACATGTTTCCTCCTTATCACTACTTTTTTTCCCTAGTAGAAATCAGTAGTAAGTTAATTTTTGGCTACTGAAGTTTGTATGACATTTGTATTGTCTAGTTTTTTAGGCTTCTGTGTCTTTGTATTAGTATTTTTCAGATTATTGTACTAAATCTTATTTATTAATGCTCTCAGGTAACCATTTTCTAATAAAAAGATTTTTCTGGTTGTGAAGATGTCTAATGATGGACTAATGGAATCCTAAAAGTCACATTAAGTGACAAATAAATAAAAACATTTCTAGAGAAGGATATTATGCACATTTTTTTAAAAAATGATTATTTACTTTCGGATCCTTAAACATATCATATATTAATAATTAAATGTAATTTTTGATTCATAATGATGAAGCAAGCAGGTTTTCTATGGTAAAAAAAATATTTTTTTTAAATATGGTAAATCTGTAAAATGTGGCAGTTAATCTATTTCCAATTTAATAACAAAGACAAAAATATTGCTGAAAATTTCTAGTATACTTTACAATACTTACACTGTATTTTTCAAATTCTGTGCCGGAAAGGTTATTAACTCATAATTACAAACAATTTTGTGACTTTGGGAATACTGTTTTTTTATCTTGCTAATATTTTCCATAGTCAATGGACAACAATTTAGATTTAATTCTGTTGAACTGTTAATCTGCACAACATGTGTTGGATGAAATGAAGAGATTATGTCAGCAATAAAAGGGAGTCCAAAACCTACAAAAAAAAAATGTACAGTGATACTAATAAAGTTTTGGAACAAATGCCAATTCTCAAGAAATAGTTTTTTAATTTAACTCTTTAGCTTGTTAAGCTTGAGTTAAGCTCCAAGGGTAACAGTTTATAGAATAATACCCTTGGAACAGCTATCATAAAACTGTCTGCTAGAGCAAAACAGTACTAATACCACTAAAAACATATACATACATACATGTATGTCCCAGGCACCTATACCTTACCTATTCGAATGTCCCATCGCTCCTTTTCGTTCTTAACCTTTGCTCCTACTTTTCCTAGAAAATCACACCCTATGATCCCTCCATATTCCTGGGGCATCTTTTCTACCACATGAACTCTCAATTTCTCCTCATCGCGTTCCTATCTATCTAGCCCTATTACCACTTCCCCTTTGACCTTATAGGGCCCCCCCAGAGTGATCAAGTTACAAGAGCATACCTGTATTTGGGGCACCCTCTCTCCTTCACACATCCTCTCTACTGTTTCCCGACACATTATTGTATTAGTACTCCCAGTATCCACTAGACACTTCACTGCACTCGCGACTCTGATTATAGGCAGACCGCTATCCACGACCTTCACGCTGTTATTTACTATCGTGCAGTTGCCTCTCAGTCACCACTCTCCTCAGATCTCACGTTCTTCCCTCTCCTCTGATGTTTGTCATCGACTGATCTTCCGGGCAATCCCACTTTCCCAGCCCACATGGTTCCCTCGTTCTTCCCTCTCTTTCTCTGTCTCGGCAGTTTCCAAGGTCTCTGACGCTTCCGACTGCGGCCTCTCCTTTCTCCCCATCCTCTGAGCGTATATCTCCATCGCTCCAGGTCTGTTCCCATCACTGCGTTGGCTCATATACAGGCACTGCCTGGCTACATGTCCTTCCATGCCACATTTGAAGCACCTTATGCGTAGGCACTGTGCTACCAAGTGTCCTGCCTTCCCGCACTCTTAGCACTTCCTCTCATCTCGCCTTCTGGAGCGCCCCACATTTCCGCAGCTCCTTTCCCCCGCTGTTACCTTTTCTCTTCCACTGTTACTCCACCTATTTCTTCTTCCATGTGATGGGCGTGGTTTTGGTCCTTCTATACGGCACTCTTCTCCAGCCCATTTCTTCCTCGCCGACTGTGATATCTTCCTCTTTGGCACTGGTGTACACCATTTCTTGGGCAGATTCTAAAAATGAGCGTTCTCTCGGTAACCCCTCCTTTCTTTCGGTTTCCTTCTACTTCCGTGATACTATTATATCTGGCCAGCTTCATTCCAGCGAACTGCCCGTTTATCTGCTGGTGTCTCTTTGTTTCCCTGAAGAGTTTAAAAATGTCCTCTTCAGGGGTTTCATCTTCCCCCACCGAACGCTTTCTTCAGCCACTCCTTCACTACGTTCCACGAAGTCTCCTTGTTGGCCTGGATCATGTTCAGGACACTCCGCTTCACTCTGCACACCAGAGCTGCCCTCAGTGATTCTGCGTCCCCTTCCGTTATTAGGTCCTCCGACCGTTTCCCCTCTATCCGTGTAATCAGCCAGTCATCCCCTTTAAGGAAGTGATTTAGTTCCCCGGTCTCACCTGCGAAGCTTTCCAGTCCAAAATTGACTTCCTTATGTCCTGAGCTGTGATCGCCTGGATCTTCATCCAAGCCAATGTAGTCGCGTGAGCCGCTGCCATGGTCGTTTGAGGCAACTGTGGTATATGTGTCGCTGCATTCAGCACCGCGGGTCGTAACATTCCCTCTGGCATGTCTTGAGAGAGAAAAAAAACGTATACCGATAAGAACAAAAAAAAAGAAAGAAAAGAAAATGATTACTTTCTGCTTCACTGTACTAGGGCCCGGGTTTCGGCACCAGTTAATCGTCAGCGGTTAAGTTTGATTAAAAAAAATTGAAAAGAGGGAAATGAACGACACTCGCAAACTTCTGTAAAAAGACTACTTTATTGCCTCTAGTAATCCAACATATATAGGATCATGGGTTGTTTACATCCCATGATCATATTAGCTTTCAACAGACTTGCCTCTGGCTTTAACTTATACATATACACATTAGATATATATATATATATATATGTAGATTTTCTATCTGCATTAATCTGCTGAGCAAATTGCCTACAAAATTCAGTCACAGGTGGCATAACTGATGGAGACTAGTGAGATTGAAATTATTGCTTTTGTTTTCATGGAGGACTCTAAAATCAAGCCATAATCCTGCTTGTTCAGAGCTCAAGGATAGATCTTCATTGAAAAAACTCATCTGCTATGTTTTTCCCATCCAGGGTCCCATTCATTGAAATTCAACCCTCCTATTTTATTCCAATTAACACACCATTTTATTTATGAGTAATTATAGAAAATATTAACGAAATAGTATGCTGTTGGTAAGAGCAAATGTAGTGCATAAATAATAACAAGTGTGTCAAAATCAAATTCATGAATATGATAAGCCAAAAACAATGATTGAGCCCCTCATTTGTAGAATTAATGTAAATAAAATAATGATATTTACCTTTTATGTAACCCATTGTGTTGATAAACCAAGGAATGGAAGCAAAACTTTGGATATCATTGCAAAATTTGCTGAAGTCCTCAATAGCAACAAAATATTTCGTCAAACACATGTCTGGGTTTACAGTTCCAAGAGAAATTGATCTGAAACAGCATTAATACATAGAGTGAAAAAAATTTATACTAATTTTATGTAAGACTAGGTATCCTACTATAGTGATACATGTCGTTGATCTTATTCATGTTAGTTCTATAAATCACATAATTTAAGTCTAACAAATCATTTTTAGTTCACATAATTACACCAATAAATTGACCTTCACCTTTGTCAATATGATGTTTATTATGTAAATTAAAATCTTAAATTTTCATAAATCTAAAAAAGTTTGAACTATGTGCTAGCTCCCTCAGATTATTTTTGAATTTTATTCCTTAAAAATGTAATTGACCTCATTTTAAATGACACCAAATATTAATTTATCTTTATGTGCAAGTTCTTTCGACAGCCCATGTCTATCATCTTAAGGCTATGACCATTATACAACAAAATAAACATCAAAAACATCATCATATAAAGTTAAAATTTGAAAGATTTTTATATCCAACAAAGTTTACGCTTCCAAGTCTAACAAGATGGTCCAAATAAAATCGCTTTTGTATTCTTCAAGTTAGTTTCCATTATCCTCAATAATAAACAATCAACTTCCTAAAAGTTCCATATTTTCACTGTTCTCTAAATATTTTGTGAAAAGGAGGGAATAATTTCTTGTGTCAATAGCTTTGGTAAAATTAAGGAGAATAAGGATAGTGATGTTTTGTTGGTACATTGACAATTGAAGGTCATTGTTATTTTGGTCAAGGCATATTGAGTAGAGTAACTGAGTCGAGAATCTCATTAAAATGAAGCAAAGCTATTTTAAAGGAAAGTTAAGGTATGTGATTTTACAGAGAGTTCTAGGGGTTTTGACAGTTTGGAAAGAGTGTAAATGGGGCAATAACCATAAAGAATAGTAGGGTAGAACACCTTTAATAGGGAGTGAATGATATATTTATCCCAGAAAGTAGGGAAGAGAAGTTCTACGGAGAAAAGTTGGGACCCCAAGTATATGAGGAGTAGCGATAAAAGAATACATGGGATGTATTGAGCTTACTAACTTGACTGCGATACCTTTAAGACCTATTGATTTAGGTTTCGTCTCCATAGTAGTGATAGATTGATTGGTATGTGAATGAAAAATAAATTATTAGTATCAACATTCCTAGGCTAAGTAACATAACACATTGGAGCTAATGGTATATGATGATAATTGTGAAGAGAATTTTTAAAATTCCCATTTTTATACCAAATTCTATATTATATTTAGTGAATCAATTATTTATAGAGGAAATAATTCCCTTTCCCTCATATTTTATAGAGGAAATTCATATCTAACTCTACAAATTATAAGAAAATAAAAATTGTGAACAGTAAATTAAATTATTGAGTAGGCATTTTTGTTGGGTATTGGCTTGGATTAATAAAAAAAAAGATGTCATATTATATTCATGAAAGTTTGAACACACTATTTCAGACGGCAACACATGAGATGGTAAGGGGAATGGAGTTATATTCACAGATCAAAAATATTTGACTAGGAGTATCCTAGACATTATGAAAATCTAATAACTCTTATTTTTTGATCCAAGCCGATTCCTTAGAAAATATCACTTCTGACTATGAAACTGATTTCGCAGCTAACTATGAACTCACAACTTAATATGAAAAAGTATTATTACCTCACAGGTTTACATAAATGAGAGAAGCTTGGTCCTAAAAGAGGGTGATTAAATAGGACTATGGAAACGCATCCCGGAATAGTAAATTCAGGTTGTCCTATATCAAAATCAATGACAACAATTGCCTTCCACTTATCAAACATTCTATTGACAAGAAATTGCAATGATGAAGATTTTCCTACGCCTTTTCCACCGCAAATCATAACTCTTGGACCTATAACCATAAAAATGTCACTATATGAAGAAAATAAAAAATTTTAGTTTCTATTTTAAGTTCCAAAATGATTATAACAGAAATAAATAAATTTTCAACACTGCATATAACTGAATAAAATAATTAAACAAATCAGTTTCTGTTATTATTGTAAATAAATCTAACTTCGCAATCTTGACTTTGATTTAATCCTAACTGGGAAGTATGCAAATCAATATATCTATAAAAGCATAATAAACTAATGTATCATGCAACAACAAATAAAATCTCTTTATGAAACAAAAATACAATATATGAATCAAGAAAATAAAAAAAATTAAAACATAACTTACTTTCCAATTTCAGAATATCATCTGCCAGTCTTACTAAACAATGATTGTAGGACATCTTTTGTAGAATATGACTACCTGAATAAACATCAAAAACACAGTTAAACCATTCTTCACATTTACGAAAGTAAGAATATCCTCCAGCAGTTTTATTCCCCTTAAATAAAGCTTGCTTATCCATGCTTAACAATTTTAATATGGATAGGTCATCATGTTTAGAAAGTATTAACACAGATGATGAAGAACTTATTGTAAAGTTCTCTTGTTCCAGTAATTTCAAAATGTTCCTTTTCGCCAAAGCAGTTTTTAACGTTTCGTTAGAGGTATTTGCTTTTTTGGAAGATAAGCTAAGCGCACTTTGTCCATAGCCACTGACTACCAAGCGAGGCCCAAAGTTATCTGGACTCAAAGTATAACCATGAATATCTACACTACCTACAATACATTCAACAAGTATAGAGCCTTTTAAGTACAATTTCTCCGGATAGTTCAGTACCAAAACCATGTCTCTTAAACCTAATTCAAAGAAATTGATGTTTCCAAAACCAAATTTATCTCTACTAGAATCACTATCTGGTTCATTAGAGAAAAATAAATCATCGACTGATAGTAAATGGTCTTCCACTATATCCACTTCTATCAATTCTTCAGCGAATAAACCTGCCATAACGAATATTTTTATTTAAAACGCACTTAATACATTTTAAACACACTACACAAAAATGCTGAACTTTGAACACAATGGTGAACGGGCACTGGCGCCTTAATGGAATTAAATTAGAAAAGAGAGGTTCGAATTGCTGTTTGTTGAACAGCGACAATTTATTTACGCCTTCACCAAGACAGCTAACATAAAAGGCAGATGTGGTAGAAGAGAAGTAACAGCTAACGCTACCTAGCGGGCTCTAAACTGACGAGAATCAAGTGATGGCGGCACTGTTTGAAGACTGTGTTAGAAACTACAATTTTACTAAAAGAAGTTACATTAAATGCTGCTGATACAACTTTAACTGTCACAAAGCCAAGAGGTAAGCCCCAGTGAAATTAAATATTAAAAATGAGGCAAAAAGGTGTATTATACTTTATGTTTGGGCGTAGTTGAAAAAATAAGTGTAAATGGCGTGGATAGTATAAAGATAAATGATAATATAATGTTGTTATTTTATACAAAAGGTTTTACCTTCTGATTTAAAAAACAAATGTAAAATAATTAAATCTTTATAAATATTAACTTGCATCTTACGGATCGATTGTACTTATTCTGTCTCCTTCTTTAGACCACTCCTTTATGTTTGGGTCACGTTGGGTTTTTCCAAAAATTGAAACCCTGACTTTTTTATTACTTTGCACGTTTCGACCGTATACCACATATATATGTCTAGAATCAGATAAATTTATCAGACAAATCCACTTCGTCGAAATAACTTACCAAAAATAGACAAATTAACGGAACTCTTGTTGTACGTTATGAACAATAATATATTGCTTTTTATTTACTAATTTGTTGAAATTATTATTTCAGTAAATGATTTTTGGTAACATGCCTTGATGTTAATTTAATGCATTTCTTTTTCAGTTTTGCCCTGCTTATAATTCTGTTTTCATTTTGTGTATTGAAATAAATAAATATAAAATATTTATCTTTTATAATATTCTTTAATGCTTTGTAATTCATAGATTAAAAAAATTAAATTAATGGCGTAACACCTCATAAAGATGTAAGAACCAACCGATGTGTCAAGGTCTAGGAGCTATAAAAAAATAGTTTTAATACCATATTAATTCAAATGAAATTTGCTAAAAGATGTATACTTTCGAAAGTTTTTGCCATTGATGTAGAGAGCAAAATCGTGAGATGTCTATTCCTGAAATAAAAAATTAAATTGTTTCTAACTTTTATAAACTAAATAAAAGCTATGTTGTGATTTTGCAGGGATATGGAGGGTTGAAAAATTATTTCGGTTAAATGCCAGAAACTGCATCGTATTCAGGTTCTAAATACGATGAAGTTTCTGTTTTTTAACCCAAAGGCAATTTTGTTTGTTTGGCCTTAAGCAGGGGTTACGCCAACTGATTTTAATCAAGGAATCAAGCCACCTGTGTTCATTCAGCACCCCTTTTGGGATATATCGGTACCTCGCGGCCCCTTTTGGACTTTCAGTCCTACCTGAGATATTTCAAAAAACTTCTCACAAAATACATTAGTTTGGCCATATCAAAGGGTTAGCAGTTTACTTTGATGATATTTGATGTGCAGCAGAATCTGAGTTGGAGTTCAAAAATACAGAACAGGTTATTCAAGTAGCTAGAAATAACGGCATAAAATTTAACCCGGATAAGGTCTAATATTTTTTCAATGAAGTCAAATATCTGAGATTTTTATTTAATAAAAATAGACATTTTTCTTAACCTAATTCACTACTTATTAAACCAAAAACTTCCTCATTTATCCTCACGAGACTTAATCCCAACTAAACTAAATAACGCTAAAAGGCTGGGATAGAAGTGAGTATGCTAATCATTTGGCTACGGGGACAGTCAATCATAATCCATGCATAATATTGTGAATATGTTTCCTACTTTCTTTTCAAAATGCATTAATTATGGAATCAATGCTTAATTCCTCTGTAACAACCGTGCCCTACACTCTGATTTCAGCACCCCTTTCATCTAAGAGCTAGTCAGCCAGCTCCCTTTATCAGAGTTTCCATTCTTGCCATGGTGCTCATCCTAACTATATATTAATAAGTTTTTAAGGGTGCTGATTTTTAGCATGGCACTAGTTTTTATAGAAAACAAATTTTAAGGGTAGTTTGCTTGAAAAACAAGCCTTTTTAAGTGGTTATTTACTCTAATTAAAACACAAAGCCTGCAAGAATTTTTTAACTATTGTTTTAAATTTCCACCATTAAATTGTCTTTTGAATGCACAACCATAGTTAGAAAACGTTATACATTGAAAAGCTCAAAATTTTGGGCCACAAAATTCTTCTGGGGCGTCTCAGGGCGCATTGGCAAGAACGCTCCAACACGTGTGTATGAGTAATTTCTCCTTGTAAGTTCTTATTTTCACATTCGGCTTTTTAAAGTAGGTACCTATTAAAACAGGACATTAAAAATTAGGTACTATACCAAGCTTTATTTTATAAAAAAAATAATTTAATGATGTTCTAAAGAGTATTTTTTTTAATAGATTTGCTTTGAAGAATATTTGTAAAGATATAATATAAAAATTTATTTAATAATTGTAAAGTAAGATTTTATAAAAGATTGAAGCATATTTGTAAAAATTTAGTAT
The DNA here is from genome assembly GCA_930367205.1 of Acanthosoma haemorrhoidale. Classification (NCBI taxonomy): domain Eukaryota; kingdom Metazoa; phylum Arthropoda; class Insecta; order Hemiptera; family Acanthosomatidae; genus Acanthosoma; species Acanthosoma haemorrhoidale. Next base: position 46,510,553 of record OV884009.1, read on the forward strand.
TTAATCAGACCTGTAGTTTTTATATCTTAGATTCTGTAATCTTATAAAACTTTTCAATGGTAAAGCAGAAATTGTTATAAAACCATCGGTAACAATTAAAACAACTACATAACTGGTGGAAAAACAGGCCATTTCAAATGGGGCTAAGAGGGTGTGCTCAGGCCTCTAGCCTATCCCCTCCCCGCCCCAATCTTTCCCTTTACAGTAGTGAAGGTTCTACTCTCCACTACTCTTCCAACCTCCTTGATATTTAACCTGCTAAGTATGGGTAGTAGCAGGTTGTAGCAATACCAAGTTGCTACCGAGAAATATGGCAGCTATTAACCCGACCTTAAAACACACGTGTTATTATAATCACCATGTAGCGTCCGCTGACTACATAAGATAAATCACCCTATACTCTATTGTATGTATATTGTAAATTGGTTATAATATGTTGTAAATTGATTTGAACAAATGTAAATAATATTACCAAACCATAAGTCATAGCTACAAAACCAGCTCAGAGGCAGGGGTCAGGTAAAAAGGGCCCCGGACCCTTTAGAGGGGCTTGGTCTTGGTCTAGAACATTTGAGTTTCATCCAGGCCTGCAAAGCGGTTGACCATAATAAAACCTCGCCTCATTGGCTGGATGCGATTGGCCAGAATAAAACCCCAGCCCATTCGCTACTTGGGGCTGTATACACATCCTAGTTTTAGCCGATAATTTATTCTACCTACGGCTCTATGGACTGGTACTTCCAGCTGCACTGATGTTTCTAGATTTGGCCTTCTCATTTATGAAAACCTCTGCATCTCTCTTTCCTAACCTCGCTATGTTTTAGTCCGGCCTTGTCAGACCCCACACCTTCCTAGTGGAATTCTCTGCCTTTGTCTCGCTAAAACTAGCACCTCCTTGGAAGAGATTTCTTCCTTGCGGACGACGGTCCCCTGGGGCCCTATGAACTTTACCTAGTAGTGTCTCCCCCAGTGATCCAGACTGCCTCTGTCCGGTTCACACTCACCTTTGGGATCCGGACGGTTTTCGCCTACCCTCAGATACCATGTGTGAATTCGTGGTCATTCCAAGACCACATAAACTACCTACAATACCTACCATATACCTATTCTCCTGAACATAGTGCTCTATCGGGGAGCATCCCTATCAGATATGAAGTCAGATAGTACAGTAGTAAGACCCGTATCAATTGTCCAGGTCATGGCCTAATCAACCCTCACTTCGTCACTAAGGCTAGGGTAACTATACACCCCCTCGTGACAACCCGACACACCATATTACCAATAACAAACTACTCACTCAAAAAAAGGCAAGAATTTTTAAGAATCAATATAATACCTTACTGACTAAATTTTTTTAACGTAGTTAATGAACTAATTGTGTATATTTTTCAAAAAAATATACACGAAACGAAAAAGGCTGTACAAAAAAAAGAAACAATATTCAAAGATAGTCAGGGTGCTGACTTGGGAGTTTCCTAAATATTTCTTGAGTGAGAAAAAATAACTATTGTATTCATCAAAAAACACTTAATGTTGTACACTAGCTGGATCACGAAAAATCGCCTTTAATTAGAGTTAAATTCTTATCTCTCTATCTCTTCCGTTCGATTATATTAACTGATACCTTTGACGACTGAACATTTTTAATGGGAAGAAAACAGAACGATGTTATTTCAGATAAAGCAAAGAAAATAGTATTATTTTCAACTATTTGTGCCTCAAGGGAAAGGCTCTACTTTATTAAGCACGGAACTATATTAATAGCCTTATTCAGCGATCTTTATACGTCTGTATACAATTTAAAATTAACTTAACTCAGCTTAAACTTACCATATATTATATAATCTCTGTTTAACTTATCGTTTAGCCGATCATTCATAGAGATTCGATTCATTTAATTATGTTCATTATGTATTTCCTAGTTAGATAAGGTTATTAATACGAGGAATGCTCGATAACATATTGTATATTAATAAGTAGTGATAAGTAGTAATAGTATGTATTTAACAATATGTTTCGTTAAATGCAGACAGGAGAGAGGGAGAGGGGGGGGGAGAGAGAGAGAGAGAGAGAGAGAGAGACACTGATAGCAATGTTTGTAAACAGGGTTCAATGGTGCGTATTTATAAGTGTTTTGATCCCCGGGGATCAGTAGTCAACTGTGAAACATTGTGCTGTCCACATCGGAGCTGGAGGTCTCCCGATTCTCGACTTGTGTCCCGCTCATGTCTGTTGACACTCGAGATGAACTTTCTTCATTTTTTCTCGCTTAGCGCCCAATGCTATTCAGTTGCGCTCAAGTTTGTGCCATAATATGAAGATCAACCAGACGGCGTGTTTCATCTTTAATTCCAGTATTGCACTGTAGCTGATCTACGGATGTTTTAAGTCTCAACTGACTGGATTGAACTGATTACGAGCCTTCTACCTGGCTATGGTAAACTCAACCCGATGCGTAAGGTACCGATTAACGACTCTCTCTCTCTCTCTCTCTCTCTCTCTCTCTCTCTCTCTCTCTCTCTCTCTCTCTCTCTCTCTCTCTCTCTCTCTCTCTCTCTCTCTCTCTCTCTCTCTCTCTCTCTCTCTCTCTCTCTCTCTCTCTCTCTCTCTCTCTCTCTCTCTCTCTCTCTCATTTGTGAATTAACAATCGATAATCATTTGTTTATTTTCTTATTAATGAAGTATTATTAATTTTAGTATTAAGTTTACTGAATAAAGATTTATTTGTTTTGCTTTAATATTTGTTTTATTCAGTTTCTTCATTTATATTTAAAATTGATTTAGTGTAACAATTTCTTTCTGTCATATAGGCTGTAATATCAATTGGAAGTCTGGCCAATATTTTGATGGTTATTTTCAACTGTGATGGTGAGTCGCAGTTTCTATGAATGAGCGGTTTCTCTTTTTATTTCAGCTCGTCTTCGTACTTATTCATTACTTTAGTTTGCATCCAATATTTTCCTTGTTCCTTTTCTGTCTTTATTTCCACAATTAGCATTTTGTCGGGGCTGCTGCTGGACGTCTTCAAACTTGCAAAACCATTGAAGCCGGCGAAAACTTTGGAGAATCGAGGATTTCAGGGTCAAATAGCTGACTCTGCTCCGCGTTCTCAACATTTGGTCCTCCGGGCCGGATTTTGCTCGTTTTAAGTTCCAGAAAGAAGTGTTCCCTTGGTAAAATGGCTGAATTAACGCCAGAACAACGAGTAGTAGTACTAAAACATAAAATTACAACACTTTACACGGATATCTCGACGATGGCCCAGGAAGCCAAAGAAGTCGAGAAGGACAAGACTAAATTTGATGCATTTAGAGGAAGATACAAAATGCTGGATTCCTTGTTTAAGGATGTTATAGCTGCATGGGATCAGCTTTATGAATTGCTGCTCTCGCAGGGAAAGGAGGGAACCTTTCCATACGAGGACAAATATTTGGCCAAAATAAAAGTTCATGTCAGTGTCTGTCACTCTGTTTTTGAGATGATCATGAATCCTTTACCCTCTGTGACGCAAAACCCACTAACCCAAACTTTCAGGCTGAACGAGACTTCAATTCTGGATGGCTCTGCAAGTTCATTTAATCGTTCCAGATTACCTAAAATTCAAATTCCATCGTTCGACGGGGATATATTAAAATGGCCTCAGTTTCGTGATTTATTTGTATCGCTAATACATGACGAAGGGGGTATTAGTGCGGTAGAGAAATTACAACATCTCATTGCCAGACTTGCCGGAAAGCCGCTGCAGATAGTTTCAGCATTTTCGATTTCTGAATTGAACTATAGCGAAGCATGGAATGCCTTGAAAATGCGTTACGATAATAAAAGAGTCCTTGGTGCAGCTTATATGCAGAAAATAAGACAGTTTAAATCATCAAATGCACAAGGTGGTGCACTAACTCATTTGCGATCCTTTTTAAAGAATGTTGCAGAGAACTTTTCTGCTATAAAGGCTCTTGGCATACCCAATGAAGCTGATTTCCTTCAAACTTCACATTGCACTGGAGACGTTGCACCCAGAAACAAGGCAGCTTTATGAGGAGAAGCAACAAGGACAAGAGTTCCCCACTTATGAATCTCTTGTTAGCTTTATTCACCAAAGATGTCAAGTTCTAGAGCTTGCTGACTCAGTCTCACCTAAGCCCTCTTCTGATAGGTTCGCACCGAACACAATGCGACGGGGCAAGGTTCTTGCCACTTTTGAACCAAAATCTGCAGATAAATTGCATTCACACGAGCAAGGAAATTTAGACCGATGTCCACATTGTAAAGGAGCCCATCTATTATTTAGATGTTTTTCGTTTAGACGATTGCCAGCGTCAGAGAAATATGAATTAGCCAAGAAGAATCAGCTTTGTTATAACTGTCTTCGTAAGGGCCATACTTATAATCGGTGTAGCTCTGACAAATCGTGTTTGACATGTCAGAAAAGGCACCATTCCGCTCTCCATAGCGCGTTCAACGATGCCAACCCCGTGACAGATGAGCAGGCTTTGAGGACCTCTTATGCGCCCCGGCCAATGACGGCAGCGGCCACTACAAGTGAGGCATCTCCTGCTGATGGCCTAGTTGGAGCTACATCTGGAAGACGAACAGTTCTATTGGGTACCGCTATCGCCAACATCCGGGACTGTAGTGGTATCAAGCGGGAGATCAGAATAGTGATTGATTCTGGTTCGCAATTTTCAGTTATTACCACTGAATGTGCAAAAAGACTTGGGTTTCAGCCTTTGCCGGGAAAAACCCTTTTGTCGGGTATTGGGCTGGTCCAATTGTCAGCAACGAGAGGGATGGTTATTTGCCAACTCAGTCCTTTGCAAAACGAGGGGGTAACACTTGAGACCAAGGCATTGGTTATGCCAGTCATCACATCTAGCTTACCGACCATATCCCTGAACCCTTCGCTACGAAACTGTTTTCAGAATATTCAATTAGCAGATCCTGAATTTTGGGAGTCTAGACCCATTGATTTTCTGCTAGGATCTGACTTGTTTCTTCAAATACTCTTGATGGACGAACCCACGTCTAGAATTACCAACAATTTTGGTGCTCTTCCGACAATATTTGGACATGTAGTAATGGGAACGCCCCCTGTTATTTCAAATCGAGAGAAAGGGTCTTGCCTGTCTCTTACTGAATTTCAATGTTCTGATCAAATTTTGAGAGACTTCTGGGAGATCGAGGAAGCATTCGTTCCAGATTGCCAGCACCCAGACGAGGTTAAATGCGAGGAGCATTTTAAAACAAACCACCTAAGATTACCTTCAGGGCGGTATGTGGTCGCATTACCGCTACGCAACCCAGATAAAACATTTCCGAATGCTGATAGCCAGGCGTCAAGAAGATTTTTCGGCCTGGAGTCTAAATTTTCTCGAAACATTGACCTTAAAAGGCATTACGTAGAGTTCATGGAGGATTACTTAACACTCGGACATATGGAACCTACCAACAGCTCATCCTCATATGTAATTCCCCATCATGCCATATTCAAGCGAGGCTTAGATCCCGTAAAGCAAGAGAAGATACGAGTTGTATTCGACGCATCCATGAAAACTTCTACAGGATCTCTCAATGATAACTTGTTCATTGGCAAGAAACTGCAAACAGACATTGCGTCTATTTTACTAAATTTTAGATGCCATCGCATAGCCTTTTGTACGGATATTGTCAAAATGTTTAGGCAAGTTTTGGTGAGATCCGAAGACAGACGATTTCAACATATCTTATGGCGATCTTCTTCAGGAGAAGCAGTTCAAAAATACGAACTCAACACTTTAACTTACGGTCTTGCGTCGTCCCCCTTTTTGGCGTTGAGGGTTCTTCAACAACTAGCTGAAGACGAAGGTCATAGGTTTCCTATGGCAGCACGTATTTTGAAGTATGATGTGTACGTTGATGACATAAACACTGGTGACGACTCCGTGGAACAGGCCTTAGAACTGAAGAATGTGATCATAAATATATTGGGCACAGCTGGATTTGTGGTGCACAAATGGGCGACCAATTCCGCGGAACTAATGAGCACTATTCTAGACACCCCTGAATCACAAGTTGCATTCTCCCCTGAAGATTCCACTACCAAGGTATTGGGTATGCGTTGGAATGCGGAATGTGACAGTTTCAGTTACCATGTGGAGCCCACAAAGACCGCTATTACAAAGCGAGCGATGTTATCTGTTACTGCTCGGCTCTATGACCCTTTGGGTCTCCTTGCTCCAGTCATCTTTGTTGCGAAATTTCTGATGCAAAGACTCTGGACCTTGAAAATAGGATGGGACGATATTCTACCTCCTGATATCGTGGGTACCTGGACAAAATTTATGGACGATCTGACCAATGTTAGTAACCTTAGCATTCCCCGATGGATCTGTTTACCCGCAGCCGAGGTCTCTCTGTTTGGATTTTGCGATGCTTCAGAGAGAGGGTACGCTGCTGCAATCTACATAAGAACCATAGGCGCTGAAGGGAAGGTGTGCACGTTTCTTTTGAAATCAAAAACACGACTTGCACCCATTAAAACTATCACCATCCCAAGATTAGAACTGTGTGCTGCGCATCTGCTGACTAATCTACTACGGCCATTGGAAGAGTTTCGAAATAAAACTCGCGTTGAAAGTGTATGGTTATTTACGGATTCCACAACAGTGCTCTCCTGGCTTCGGCGGGACCCATCAACATTAAAAACCTTCGTTTCAAACCGAGTAGGGCATATATTAACACATACCAAGCTCACTCAATGGGGACATGTTCTGTCGGCTCAAAATCCAGCAGACATAGCATCGCGCGGGCAGAGGATTGGCGATCTGATAGACAACAATTTATGGTGGAATGGCCCTGACTGGATGAAATTGAATCCCATAGAACTTCCGTCAATGCCCCCGGCATTATCCGAAATACCTGAGATAAAGCAAGCTAGTAGATGTTTAGTAGCCACCGAACCAACGAAGAGTCTAGCATCGATGATAATCACCAAATATTCAAGTTTTCGTACAGCTATCCGCGTGACTGCTTACGTTAGGCGTTTTTGTAAAAACATTCAGACTAAGGAGGTGAATCACAAGAGTTTGGGGCCTCTGTCTTTTTTTGAACTAAATCGTGCCACTGATTACTTATTGAGGGAAACTCAACATATTTACTTCGAACAAGATTTTGACTTTAAGGCAGGATTGAACACTTCTACTCGTTTTAAGTCTTTGGCAGCTTTCCAAGACAAAACAGGACTTCTTAGGGTGGGCGGAAGACTGAAGAATGCTGATTTACCAAAAGAAACGAAACATCCTATTCTATTGCCACCTCAAGCCCCATTAACTGCCTTAATTATTGATCACGTTAATGCATTAAATTTCCATCTGGGCCCCAAAGCTCTGCAAGCCAGCTTACAACGTCAATATTACATTTTCTCCATAAAGTCTTTAATAAGAAAGAGGGTTTGGAACTGTGTTCGATGTTTTAAGATGCGTGCGAAACCTACTAACCCCTTTATGGCCGATTTGCCCTGGTCTAGAGTCAGTCAAGGGCGACCATTTTTGTCTGTAGGTGTCGACTACGCAGGACCATATACTATAAAACTAAGTCAGCGTCGTAACGCATCAACATCAAAAGCCTACCTCTGTGTGTTTGTCTGCATGGCAGTCAAGGCAGTTCACTTAGAGCTGGTTTCAGCATTGACCACTGATGCCTTTCTGGCGACCTTCGAAAGATTTATTTCGAGAAGAGGCCTCCCCAGTGATGTTTACTCTGATTGCGGTACCAACTTTGTAGGAGCCGCCCGCGAATTGAAGGAGCTGTACATATGGCTTAACTCCAAGGCCGTAAAGGAATCCATAGCTAACCACGCTTCGCATAAAGGAGTCCAATGGCATTTCAACCCACCTTCTTCCCCTCACTTTGGAGGATTGTGGGAAGCGGCTGTAAAGTCAGCTAAGTCTCTTCTGTTGAGGACCTTGGGAAACAGAGCTTTCTTTTTCGAGGAACTGACAACACTCTTTGCTCGCATCGAAGCGATCCTGAATTCAAGACCCCTCTGTTCCACCTCTACAAGGCCTTTGGATTTTGATTATCTCACACCGGGCCATTTCTTGATTGGCAGCCCTTTAACAGCCCTACCAGAACAAGATCTGAAGGATACAAACGTCAATCGTTTGACAAGATGGCAATTGATCCAACAAGCATTGCAGATTTTCTGGAGAAGATGGTCGGATGAGTACGTCCATACTCTGCATGCGAGAACAAAATGGACAAACACCGGAACGACTTTGCAGAAGGGAGAACTGGCAGTCATACAGGACCCTAATGCACCTCCGCTCAATTGGAAACTGGGAAGAATCGAAGAACTGCATCCAGGCAAGGACAACGTTGTAAGGGTGGCGACTGTCAGAACCTCTCATGGATTGTTGAAGCGCCCTGTCCATCGTTTAGCGATATTACCAAGAACTGATCAGAATGAATAAAATCGTCCGATTTTAGGTGGGCGGGATGTTTAACTTATCGTTTAGCCGATCATTCATAGAGATTCGATTCATTTAATTATGTTCATTATGTATTTCCTAGTTAGATAAGGTTATTAATACGAGGAATGCTCGATAACATATTGTATATTAATAAGTTGTGATAAGTAGTAATAGTATGTATTTAACAATATGTTTCGTTAAATGCAGACAGGAGAGAGGGAGAGGGGGGGAGAGAGAGAGAGAGAGAGAGAGAGAGACACTGATAGCAATGTTTGTAAACAGGGTTCAATGGTGCGTATTTATAAGTGTTTTGATCCCCGGGGATCAGTAGTCAACTGTGAAACATTGTGCTGTCCACATCGGAGCTGGAGGTCTCCCGATTCTCGACTTGTGTCCCGCTCATGTCTGTTGACACTCGAGATGAACTTTCTTCATTTTTTCTCGCTTAGCGCCCAATGCTATTCAGTTGCGCTCAAGTTTGTGCCATAATATGAAGATCAACCAGACGGCGTGTTTCATCTTTAATTCCAGTATTGCACTGTAGCTGATCTACGGATGTTTTAAGTCTCAACTGACTGGATTGAACTGATTACGAGCCTTCTACCTGGCTATGGTAAACTCAACCCGATGCGTAAGGTACCGATTAACGACTCTCTCTCTCTCTCTCTCTCTCTCTCTCTCTCTCTCTCTCTCTCTCTCTCTCTCTCTCTCTCTCTCTCTCTCTCTCTCTCTCTCTCTCTCTCATTTGTGAATTAACAATCGATAATCATTTGTTTATTTTCTTATTAATGAAGTATTATTAATTTTAGTATTAAGTTTACTGAATAAAGATTTATTTGTTTTGCTTTAATATTTGTTTTATTCAGTTTCTTCATTTATATTTAAAATTGATTTAGTGTAACAATTTCTTTCTGGCATATAGGCTGTAATATCAATTGGAAGTCTGGCCAATATTTTGATGGTTATTTTCAACTGTGATGGTGAGTCGCAGTTTCTATGAATGAGCGGTTTCTCTTTTTATTTCAGCTCGTCTTCGTACTTATTCATTACTTTAGTTTGCATCCAATATTTTCCTTGTTCCTTTTCTGTCTTTATTTCCACAATTAGCATTTTGTCGGGGCTGCTGCTGGACGTCTTCAAACTTGCAAAACCATTGAAGCCGGCGAAAACTTTGGAGAATCGAGGATTTCAGGGTCAAATAGCTGACTCTGCTCCGCGTTCTCAACAATCTCAACAGTTCTTAAGTATAACACAAGCCTACAACCATTAACATATTTTTTGTCCTTTGAGCGAAATGTGTTTTTTTGCGTTCAGCTGTTATAACTCACAAAAATATATTTCGTTTTTCAGCATGTCCCAGTCATAAAAACGTTTTTTTTTCCTGAAATAATTGCATTTTTTAGGCATACCTATTCAAAAACTCACGAAAGTTATACATAAATGATTTATTTAATCCAATTTCTTTCACAATACACTTATTCCAAGGTAGCAGATAACTTAGTGGAGAAGAAAGTAAATAAAAAAACAATTTTATCAAAAGTATGTAGTAAAATTAAATGGATAAATAGAAATTTAAATGTCTTGAATTAATAAATCTAGGCCTGAGAGCAATTGACCTAGAGAACAACACTGTCAGATATGATACAATTCAAAAACAACAGCAGACAAAAATGCAACGATTAAAAAAAACAAAATCGTTCAACAAGAGATATCCCAATACTTATGCTAGGTGAGTTCGTAAGAGTGTTAATGAATCCTAGCAGAATAGATAATCTGATATGGAAGTCAGAAGTGAAGTTGAAGCGCACGTTCCTATTTGGTGGAAGTAGAAGGGAGGAGCTATCGTCGAAATAGAATCCATTTGAAGCAGGGAAAGATAAAGGCAGACAGGGTAAAGGATAGCAGAGGAAAATAAGCCGGAGGATACATGAAAGAGAAACACATTTGAAAAAGTGCAGAAGGATTAAAAGCAGAAGGAGAATCAAAAGGAAAAGCGAGCTGGGAAAATACAACAGAAGATAGCGAACGGGATCGCCAACCAAAAGAGTCCTTGGAAAGAAGTAGGGTTAAAGAAAAATGTAAGGTTAGTAGATTTGGAAGAAGAATTAACAAACTAAAAAAGATAGATCTATGAGATTTTATTCAGTTCATATATTTGGCATTGTATAAAGTTCGGTGTGCATGTGAGTCCAGTGAAATCAGTTTTTTTTTTTTTATATAGACAAGGAAGAATGTTGTACAGAGGTAACACTGACTACTAAGAAAAAAAAAGAAGGTTATTCGGAGGTTTTGTTGATAAAGTCAGTATTGGATTTGTTTACTCACTGGTCTGGCTTAGTGGGTTTATTACTAATAAATAAGTTTTTATTATGCATGTGTATTCATAAAACAACAATAATATTAAATGTATAGTTTAAAACCCTCAATCAAAACATGGCATATATGACAAAACTTGCATTTGGATTTTATTATCCAGTCCAATGTTATAAGTATGTACTTGAGATAATTTTACAAGTCTGTAATATAAGTTCAATAAAGAAAATATAAGATGAAATTGTATCTTGACTCCTAACCAGTCCTCATATTTTTTTAACAAAATATCCATTAGTTGTACATGGCATATTCATAGAAATGGTTCCTTTTTTTACCAACAGAAGGATGTTGGTTTTAAATAATCTGTTTTTTTAACTAAGTAATACCTTTATTGATATATTTATTTTCATTACTTAGTTCTGTTTATTTCAGATAATGAAAAACGTTCCTTAAGAGGGGTAATAAATAAAGGGTGTTTATTAAAGAATTTATATTCATATCCCAACTAATAGTTTATTTTAGTCAAAATTAGCGACGTTTCATGAACAAAAGATATTTTGTCATTCATTACTGGTATTATTTACGAGAGAATTTTAATATCATTTAAGTCTAAGCACACAGTATATTTGAGAACTTAAGTGTAGTAAAAATATTAATTGTTGACTATTTATTTCTAATTACTAAGAAATAATTCAAGCTGTCTTGCCATAAATGTCACCTTGGATAACTTGCTATTAAACAAAGCACGATTGTATATCACAAAATATAAAACAGCAGGAATCACAGATCTATAATCGTATGTAAGTGTACTAAAATTCATAAACTATTGATTATGTCAGTATAACTAAACATGAGATTATTACAAAACTCAAATCAAGTACCTAATACATTCGATTTATTGCCATGTAATGAAGACCACATCTCGGTTAAAAATTATCAGTCTATTCCATGTCAAATGAACCTAAAGATGAAAGATCAACCTAGACCTAATTGCAATAAAAGATCATTTTTGTACACCATTCACCCCTAACTTGCATATAAAAAATATAGTTCAAAATGAGCTGGAGAAAATATTCAAAATAGCCGATGAATGAAATAAAGTTGCTTCTTCATTAGGCACTTCAAGTTCCTTAGCAAAAACATTGTTTATTACTGTGATTAAGATTTTTCTCATTGTCTAATTTTATTCCTTACTAAGGTTTTGTTATGTGGTGTGTTCAAAGTTTAAATGGTTTAAGCGGCATGTGAGGAATAGTTTTTAGTATTAAATAGAAGTGATTTTTGAAATATGGCTGTATAGATAGCTATAGTGCTTGGTAAGTTTATTCCTATCAGATTAAAAGATGTGCATAATATCCTTTCCAATTTTATTAATCAATAGTTTGTTACAATATTTTGGACTGATATAAATCCATCAGGCAGTATCTACACCACCAAAAAAACACTACTAGAATAACCTCAAGTTACAATTTTTCCAATCAATCATTTTTTTAAACAATATTTCACTGAATTTAAAACTTATGCTTATTACTTAAATGTTGTGTCAATCGAATAAAATACGCTAATATACTAAATCAGTCATCAAAAAATATTCAAAATATGTATTATTATTTATTCCTATCTTATCAATCCTATTCTTAAGCTGGTTGAACAAGAGGTAACACAATAATAATTAGAGCTATTTCAAGCCCTGAATTAGTTTGTGTTAATCTTTATCTATGTACAACAGGTAACCCTAGGAAAACCATGATGTTGACAAACTTTGCAGTAAGCTGCATACAAAAGTACCTTGTATATAGAAAAAGATTTATGCCCAGTTCGTGTGCCTCATTTTTAATTGTTCGGTTCTCATCAACAAGATAAAGCAAGCAGTCCTAGGGTGGGAATTTGGTGAATTATAGCTGATTATCACACTAGGGCAGAGTAAGCTTTGTAAAGCTTAAAACCAACAGCAAGCAACAATACTATTACAGCCGTACATTTTGTTTTTTCAGATCACTATCTTTTGACATATGGTTATTGTATAACAATAGTGTAGTCATAGCTACTTTTAGGCAAATTTCTCTTGGTCCTTTTGACGAGATCAAAACAGTTTCCAATCTGGGCATATAAACCTCTCTGATGATTTGATTTCTAAAACTCAAAACAAAAGTACCTAAGGATCCCAATAACAAAGATTATCAAAATCATACATTTGTGGAAGGTTTCGGGTTGTCACAAACATATTCTTTAAGCCTTAAATTTTTATTGTGTTACCTCGCTTTTAGTTTCAGTTCACCTCTACAGCTGGACTACTTAGTGATCGCAGCTGTGCTGCTTATCACCAGCCTAGTACAGAGGAGTGATGAAAGAAATATGAAGTACCATAAAGTGATTTTCGGTGTGTACTCTTGACAGTTTTTGTATTTTTGGTTTTCTTTTTGCCTGATTGGAGCTAAAATCTATTATTGCAATTATTCTTTGTTGAACTTGCCTTTTCAATTATTAGAAAGCAGAAATATTTTAACTCTTTATTTAATTAAATGGCAATATTATTTAATAGTTGTCTTTTCAATAATGTATAGAAAGTGTTATTTTAATATTAAAGAAAATCTCACATATATATTTTAAAAGCAATTTTGTTCTTAAGTTTTCGCTCTGTGTAAACTTTGCTCGGTAACACTCGGATTAAAAGTATTACTATCTACTCCTGCTGCCAAGTCTCGACCTTAGCCTCCATATGTTTGTAATTAGGTAAGTATTTTCAGGGGCAACCATATACAGCAAAAGGACCTTGATTTAGTCCAGCTCATACTTATTTGCAGCACTGTAGATATAATTATTATTAACAAGTTTTAATAAGGAATTCAAATTGAATTACTTCCATTTATAATTAAAATATTTATTTTACTATAAATAAACAGTTTTCTTTGGTATGTTTTGGCTAAAAAGTAAAATAAATTATCTGCTTTAACACTTTTTAACCTATACAAAATAGTCAACTAATACTACTAAACAGAATAACCAATTTTTCTGAACAAATAACCTTAACAAAACAATATATCTTTAGAAATTAAGTGGTATTTTTTTCTAACAATGACAGCTACTCAACTAGGAATTTGATTCCTAAAATGAGTATTTTATCTAAATAAAAAAACCTTTTTCTGATAAAATTTAATAAGAATGGTATTTTACCAATGAATGAATTGTTTTGTATCAGATGTGAAACAACTTTTTATTAATGGTGAAATAAAGTTTTTTTGAATAATTGTTTGCTTAACAACAAATACACTGGTAGGATCGAGACCTCCCCAATATCTAGTTGGGAGCTCTACCAACTAAGCTAGCCTACACAAGTGGTCCGACATTCTTTCCAATATGAATCTTCTTTGGCTAAGTACTCTCAGAAACTCTAAGCCCCACTCAGAATGACAGGGGGAGTCTTCACAATCTTAACTATACAATAAATTAGGTAATAACAATAACAGAAGACTTATAACTTTGTTTGCAGTAAATTTAAAATGATGGAATTTCAAAATTAAAAATGTTTATATTTTTCTTGGTATCAATTAAAGCAGTTCAGTACAAGAGCATAAGACAATCGTTCTTATATGGTGATGAAGGTATGCTGACAATTATAGGTACACTGTGGAATTTTAAACTACAGTACAATCTTGATAGTCCTAAATTTGTTAATCTGACAACCTTGTGACATCTAAGGGAAGAACATTTGATCAGTCATAGTTGTGGAAGTGGAAGGGAGGGACCTGTAACGACATGTTCATTGATTACCACTAAACAACCCATTTTCTCGCCTATTAAGACAGTGCTGTGAATTCCTTTTATTAGTTGTTTATAATACGTTTCATGTTGTGATTTTGTTGTTTAGTTATGTTGTCCACATCAAAGAAAAAACTTAATCACACGACACAACCTAAATAATAAATGGGCCATAATTAAATTGCACAAATGTGGCGAAACACCTGCTGTTTTGAGTAGGGCAGGCTACTGTATATGACATAGTGAAAAATAAAGACAAAATTGAAAAGTTTGTAAAATCTGTCGTAAGTGAACTGTGAAACAGAAAAACTTACAGGAATGGCAAATTACTGAAAGTTCAAGAAGCTTTAAATGTCTAATTTTAACCACAAAGAGATAAAAACACTCCATCAGTATCAGCAATACTACAATTAACTATTTTACGTGGTATCTTAAAAATTGTTTTTTTTTAATTTTACAGTCTAAATGTCAACTGACATTTCTAGTAGTTGTAGTATTAAAATATTTTAATCTGTTGTAGTATTTATAAGTTATGGTTATTATGTTTTCTTAATAAAGAAGTATTAATAAAACAAATTTAACCTTGCATTATTTCAACCTTAATTCCTTATTTTGCATTGTTTAAATGGGACCCTCAGTAGTCCGGAATATTTGATAATCCAACAACTTGTTGTTCCCGTGTTTGTTGGATTATCGAGATTGGACTATACTTTAAAAATGCAAGTATGCTTATGAACCAACCCTTTACTGTGATAAGGAGGCTCAGGTGCAAAACTCAATGATTCACATGGGAAAATTTGTTCTATTCAGCCAAGTATTACGTAAAAAATACTATAAAAACATTACACTTACATGAAAGATCATAGACAGGTCTACACATCCAAGTTAGTAACTTTACCTAGGAGGGTTTCTTGGTGATTCTGAATGTAACTAGAAACTCTGATAGAATGCTGTTCCGAAGCTAGGCAGCTCATGAGAATAAATGACTAGTCAAAAACAAAAGAAGACACCACTAGGCCACCCTCTTAAAAAAGTAATAGGTTTAATAAGTAGGTAAAGAAGTAATAACTAATCCTTCAAAAATAAGACACCATCGAAGGAAGAAAAAGGAAAGCCTATACCTGGACACATCAAAGAAGTAGGAGCGAAAACAGCTTAACTGGGACTGTTCTCCTCTGGATGCATAAAGCTTAATAGGCATAAAAGGGGAATGCTGAGCCAATTATTTAAAACAAAACAGAGGATAATTCATCTGTAACGATTAATATAAAAATAGTTTACAGTGATTCCTCCCACTTGCTCTTTGATGCCACCGATCTGCCTCAGGGATAGGAGGATGGATTGGCCAGCATATTTTGGAGTTCAGCTGCCGATGACTCATGTGGGTCTGTCTATTGGGAGACAAAGAAAAGCCTAAAGTGGTAGACAAAAATATATGAAGGTTAGAGGCTGATATAAACTTGAGTTTGTGTTGTGCCAGTTAGACCTGAGAGAACACAACTGGTGACTTGTTTTGATATGAGGATGTGAAAAACCCATATAATAATGAACCAAGACCCTCACGATCAGTTATCCTAAAAAAAACTGCAAAATCTCCTTAAATTTTAAAACAAATTATAGAGAAAATAAGTAGGTAGTAAATATGGCAAAATGAAACATACAGAGTAAGTAAATAAATAATACCAAGGTAAGTTCAAACAGGTCATAACCCTTATTAAAGCACATCTTAATATTGCATCAATTAAGAGGATTTACACAGAAATTGAAAAGAATAATTAACTTATATACCATAAAGTTAGATACAGAAGAGTTAGTAAAATTTACAATTTTATGAAACAGAAATAACAAACAAATATCATTCTTAACTCAAAATATTGCAGATGAAAATTAAAACTGCCAAATTTGTTTGGAATGAACTAAATATTTTATATTAAAAAAAAAAAGCTTCGTACAATTTTTTGTTAAGGAGCATTAAGAATAGCAGTTAGAAACATTGCCCCAAATTTTTTACTAATTTAAATTATTAAAATACAAATATTTCACTTAGGAACAAAAGCAAACAGTCCAAAATAAATCATTCATTTAGAACAAAAACTAAATCTAACTTTACAAATGACCACGGGAAAATCACAGATTGCACAAATTTAATTAATATCCAATTTCAAGTTAAATACTAATTAGAAAAAATTAATAACTTATACTAATAGGCAGTATTGTCTAGTATTACACTAAAAATAAAATTAATTTAATTAAGAAATAATATAATTTTTTTACTTTTCATTAGATTTTAAATTTTGCAATTGCTAATTTTCATATAGCCGGGAAGAAGTGAGCCTACGACAATGAATTTACATGGTACCGAAAAAAACAACAGATCATAAGAAAACAGTAATGTAACTATTATTAATTCTTTGTTTATTTATATAACTTTAATAATCCGCATAACATTTAATTTTTCAATCAGAAGGTAGGAACCCACCTGAGAAATTCAGCTTCGACAAATCAAATAAATTTATCAAGCTAAATTGTAGGAGTTAAAATTAGTACATATATATATCAACAATAATCATTTTTATAATGTTATAGGTCCTTATTTCTCAATACTGAAAATGCAATCCCTATAAAAATCTCTTAAATAAATTTAGAAGTAAAATTAGTGAATTAAATTCAGTTGCTTACAAAAGGTATACATAATTTTTTTTTTTTTTGTACAATAATGAAACGTTTTGTTGAAAAGAATTTAATACCCTATAATTATATAAACATTTTTTTTTATTTTAGCTATGACTAAATATAAAAATTAGAAAATAGTAACACTGAACTGTGTAATAAGCATTTATACAAATAGAAAGGACTTTTTGTTTTCATTGAATAACATATTCATTCATTCTTGAGGGTCGTCTACCATGCCAAATCTCAGCTTCACAATCACATCTCTTTCTAGAAAATAAAAATAAAATCATAAATAGTTTATATACCAATTTACATCACACAAATAAAAAATATAAATTTCATTAAAAAATATTTATATGTATGAGAATGATGTAGATAACTGGCAAAATTTTTAATTTAGATTATCTGATTGAGATATTGATCACCACCTTCATTGTGAGGGTAAAGATAGGACCTGTAATTTCCACATTAATCGCTCATTGGTATACATTCCCTCCCATCTTCTCAATATCAGTTGTTAATAACATTTTATAAAAATTGATTTGTAAACATCAGAATAACAATCAAAGTTTTACTTAATGAACTTAACACATAAGAAGATATATCCGGCCCATCTGATCCTATTTCCCACAGAACACTGCCTTCTCGACCCCTATATTTGGTCTGTACTATAAATCTCTAGAATTATATTTATATCAATATTTGCTTCCATTTTATTCATAATATTCGAATCAGATTGTCCCAGCTCCTTCTTATCTTTCAATCTGACAACATACTATCTATATTTTATTATTTTTCAACTAAAACTATCAGAATCATTTTATCAGATGAAATCATTTCATTTATACTCACTAATATCTACAAATCACAATTTAATGAATCTTCTTTCTTCATTTCTGATGTATTTGATAATGCTTTTGAGAGGGCAGCAGCTTCTTTGAGAGAAAAAACTTGAAGAACTCCATTCCCATTAGACATAGTTACAATTTGATGTGTTGTTGCGAGGGTTTCTACATCATTTCCAGGTTCAATTTTTGGAACATGGACCATAGGGGTCACAACCTAAATAAAAAATAAGTAATATTAACTTTTATATAAAATTATGAATACATTATGCTGTAAAGGGAAAAGAGTTCCTAGTTTACCTTTAGGTAATCAAATAATTGAACTACCAGGATTAGTAAACTCCTTTCTTTCAGTAATTTGTTTTACCAAAATGTATTTCAAATTAATACCAGTGGGATCATTCACCAAAATTAAAATAATAATCAATGATTTTTTACACACATCGTTTAAAAACAATAAAAATCATTTTTTTTTTTTCAAATGAACTACAATTTAGTTAATACCAACTAAATTGGCTTTCAACTTAAACTGTATTGAAAACAACAATGATGTATATATTTAACGATTTGTAAGTCTCCTGCTGTCATGTTCTAAGTGTGTTAAAAGTTTTGTTTTGTTATTTTATTTATAGCTTCCTTTTTATTTAAATTCTGTATATCTATTTATGGACTAATTAGTTCCAGAGATAGTGGTTATAAGAATGATACTGCTTCAGGGAAATTTAAAATAATGGATACATTAGACCCTTCAAAATTAAGTCAGGAGCAGAATTCTTTTACAAAAAGAAAGATAAGTGAGTCAATAAAATATAGAATTCCTACATACAACAGTGTCGATCAATTTTTCAATTAATTTGATGTCTGAAACAGTGAAGATTTCGCTTACATCATGAATATATTAAAATTAAAAAAAATAAACTTCCATACATGCAAACCAAAACATGACTTAAAACTGAAAGTGGTTTTAAAGAGGATGGTGCCACCAGATTTTTCCTACTGAAAAAATTATAACTGATCTTAAGTCAGTTGTCAGTCGTTGTATAACTGATTACTGATCGTAAGTCAGACAGGGCTTGGAAGTAAGCAATATACATTAACTGATCAAAAAATCTGATGGAATCATGAAGAAACTGCCTATTATATCTATAGTAATATTCAAAAATAAATTATAACTGTCCAAACTGGTGATCATCAAGTACTGTAATAATGTCATTTCCTGGGGAAAATATGAGCGCATAAACACTTAACTTAATGTTATTTATGTCACAAGTTTAACCATGTGACCTGTAATTGCTATAAAAAATCCAAATGTTTAAAATGCTCAGAACACTTCACAAAAGACTGCGTAAACCTCTCAACAGATGGTTTGGTACCAAAATAAAGCAATTCCTAGGAAGCACATTGCTCCAACTGAAAACAATGTCCTCATTTCTTAAGGAACCTGGAAATTAAGCTCAATAAAAAGATACAAACTATAAACCCAGATACTTGGAATATATACAAGCCGAAACTCAACGCATTCCCTTCACTACCGAAACCTGACACTAAAGGGATTCGAAAAAATAGCACAGAAGAAAAATGTGTCCATAAAAGATTATTTCATAGTAATTAAAAGTATTTTTAGTTTGTTTAATTTGATTTCTGTTTTAAAACAACAATATATTGAATCAAATGAGAAAAGCTGATGAAGACCATCAAAAATATTTATTTTAATTGTAGGAGTAATTTTATTCTGTCGCCAATGGTCAATATGTTTCTCTGTTATAAATCTAGCATCTAATACTGATTGTACTGAAGTCCATATTCACAATCTTTAGACTTTAAAATTTTTGAGGAATGAGCAATATTAAATTAATAATAACACTTTATTACAACATGACACAGCACAATAGAAATATATTCACCAACATTTTTTCTTATATTAATTTATACAGATCTATAAAATCCGACCATCACAATACTACTGATTTTCCGTTTACAATAATACCTCTCCGTAAACAATATAAACCCATAACAAGTCAAATATTTTATATACAGGTATCGTACCTTGTTACTTTTTAATTAGGTTTTTACTTAAAATGTTATTTTATTTGTTGGGTTTTAACATTGAGTAGCAAAAATATAAAACTAGGGATGCGGAATGGCCAGTCCATAAGCCGTAACGATAAAGAATTTAAACTGTTTCTACATTACTATCAGCCTAATTTAGTCTCTGTTAGTCAGACCAGACAATCAGCTCAATACCGATTTCCTTTCCCAGATTATGTCATCTATAAAAAAGATAGAAACCAAGCAGGCGGAGGCGTAATGATTTTAATCAGAGCAGACATACCACACTCATATAGGCCGGTGAATAGTCTTGTATGCACTGAAGCGATCAGGGTTCAATTCCAGCTTGATAATTTATTTCTCTAAAAGACATAAGTAAACAAATAAAACTACTGAGTGTAAGAAAATTGGCAGGAGTAGACATAAACCCACCTATAGGCATTAAAAATTTCAGTAAAAAGGCAATCATATCTCTCACTACAATCTACAACAGTAGCATTCTCTGACACAGGCACTTTACTATATCCTGGAGAATAGCAAAAATCATCATGATACCTAAACCAAGCATAGGAAGATATATCAGGAAATACTGAATTTTGAACATATTCTCAAAAATTTTTGAAAAGGTTATACTTCAAACATCACACAGAAATAATAATTAATAAACAGTTTGGTTTTACACCACACCACTCCAGTCTCACAGCTCACAAAGTTAACTAACTATATAGCCAAAGCTCTCCAAGAAGAAACATGTGACGATTACGCTTGATATAGATAAAACTTTTGATACAGTATAACACACAAGCCTCCTACCCTATTTATTCTGTACATTTCCGATATCCCATCACACCCTAAAGTTGAAAGATTGTTATACTCGGGGACCACAGCAACCTACATAGGATCATTCAATATAGCTACACAATAACGAATTGATTAAAAGCACAAATCCAAAAACTTAACATCTATTTCAATAAATGGAAAATTAAACTTGACCCACATAAAACAGATGCAATATTATTAACCAAACATAGAACAATATTAACTCGCCATTTATCCTTAAACAATTCCCAACTACCCTGGTCTCATTTCATTAACTACCCAGGAGCAACTTTAGCCAAGATCCCTCACATTCACAAACCAAGTAAACAACAAATGCTACAAAACTAAAAATCTCATTAGTAAAATTTCACACTACTTCCACAAAAAATCAGAACAGATGCCTGAAAACAAATTAATACTACTTAAAGCAGTGATCCCCCCCCCCTACAGTGATATATGCTGCACCGGTTTGGTGTTATACTTGTACCTCAAATTACAGGAAATCGGAAGTCGTGCAAAACATCAGTATGCACAAAATTAATAACTATCCTCAAAACATCAAGCTGTCTCCAATGGAGATCGCCGTTTTTAAACGTACTTCCATAACTTTGGTGGATGTAGAACAATTATTGAGCCATTATAAATTTAACTTAAGGCCTGAATAACACAAGTTTTTATCAATGTAAAAAAATATAAATTATATAAATCGTATACTCTAATAAGGATGTAATGTGTCATTTTAAATGTTTTTCTGCACAAGGACTTTTGTAACAACGTATTATAATAACTTGTTTCAAGACCTTAGAAACAAAAAATGGTTTCTTGTTAAAATACCTGTATTGTTCCATCTCCTTGAGTATGCATCTGCTGGATGTTAGCAACAACTGTATGATACATAGATGCTGAAACAGGAACTGAGATCATGCCTGAAACAGAAACTGGATACCCTGAAAATTCATAAAACATATAAAAAAAACAGTATAATCAACATTTTATGAAAATAATATATTAACAATTTTTTAATATGTTAAAAAAAAAAAGAATCCTTCAACAATTTAATATTTGTATACATTATCTATGAAGACCTGATAGTATAAATTTTTTCAAAGACAAAAGTAATACTATCAGTAGTACAAAAGTAGTACTATAATAAAGGGTGGGTGAGCCTAAAACCCAGCTGGCATAATATAATGGTTACAAAGAGATTGTATGTATAAAACTCCCTCCTATAACATAATGTGTTCATCAAAAACAAAATGCCATACAAAAAGAATCCATGTTATAGGAGGTCCAGAGTGAAAAATATCACTTTTTAAAGAGTTTATTACTAAATATAATAAATATTATTATTAATAATAACTCATGAGTAAATAGAACATTTTGTTTACGTATTTATTTTAAGGCCATAGGGCATGAGTTTCACACTGATTCTTGAATTTTCTTTTTAATTTTCTGGATTCCTCTTATAGTAGACTCATTCACATTGTTAAGCCGTACAATGACTTCACTTTTTCCCATTTCTATATCAAGGATGGCCCATTATTTCAGCACTAAGAAAGATACTTTTTATGTCTGAAAATAATTCTATGTATGTATGAATAATCCCAGGTTGGAGATGGCTCGGGATAAATTCGCAATACAGGGAAACCACAGGTATGATTGAACCTGTGTTACAAGAGGGAGCAGTGCATGTATAATATAATTGAATATCATTAACGTGTCCTTAAATCTCAGGCAAAAAGGAAAGCAAGGAAAGACGGAACAGAAGAGTATATATATATATATACATTTATATATGTGTATATATATACATTTATATATGTGTATATATATATACATTTATACAGCTATTTATGGCCTTTTCTACAGCACAATTATAAAGGAATCTATTAATAATAAGTTCATATATAACCATTGCTGCCTCTAATGAATTAGTGGTAGGTAGCATCAGCTTTTCTCATCTTCAGATTTTGCCTAGGAATGTGGAAGAAGTTCGTACCAAATGGTCAAGGAACAATGGCAGAGAAAGTCCTAACGATACCATGCCCTATTGAGTTTCAAGCATAGATCAATCATCATTCTTGGATATGAGAACCTACCAAGGAACTAAAAGATATTAAAATACAAATGTGACAATGACTAAATGCTAATAACATTTATGATCAGTAGTTAAGGTTAATATCTACACCCATATTTTACCAAAAAAACAAACTCATTCTCTTCAAAACAGTTATATGTTCTCTCATAACCAATGCTTCACCAGTATGGACCTCCACTTGCAAAACTAACTATAGTAATTGTTAGGTTTTTTATTTCTTTTATTGAGTAGGTATATTTTTATTTTTCCTGCTATTTAAATTTATGTATAATATATATCGTTATGTTTTAGCCAATACAATTTAACATGGAAAGGATACCGAAACATGAATAACAATACAGTAACTGAATTGTATATCAAATTGTAAATAAAGTTTTCTTATCCCATTCTATTCTAATATCTACATATTTCAATCAAATAAGTTTCCTCTTCTTAAAGCTAAAAATTATTGCTTGTACTAAATTATTATGTGGTATAAATTGTATGATTATAAATTTTCTGTAAATTTGCACAATTTTTAGTGAAAATAAAAATAAATCCATCGCACAACAGTTCATGAAGAGGTTGTCATGACGAAAAGATGTTACCATAATTGGTAGGTGATGCTGAGGTGCTAGTGGATACAATTAGTATGGTTGGCACTAGGATTGTTACCTCTCAACCGTGTAAGTTTTTAGTTATAATTCAAACAGTGTGAATTGAAATATTTTAAAGTCGTTATCTAAGCCTACCATGTATTAGTCTCATGGTAACCATTACTACTTTTGTTACTAATATGTAAGTAGTATATTAAAGTTATATTAAACTACAAACAAATATTAGTAATAGATCCCAATCTTTTTTTTTTTTTTTTTTTTTTTTTAAAGACCATCTTAGCTTTATTTAAAATATGTACTGCTATTATTATGGTTTAATGTTTCACAATTAATAATAGATAGGTTTCATTTTTGAAGCTGTTTTTACCAGTCTGTTTGCTTGTTGCCTGTTATTCTGTTAGGCACCTTAACCCATTGGAGTTGTACTTCTTTGCTGCTCTTTAGAATGTTGAGTAAATTTATGAGTTAATAAATTAGTTCCATCTTACAGTGTACATTGATCATTCAGTATGTAGTCTACAGCTGTTAATACTACTAGTGTTTCTGCTTAAATATTGGAACAGAATTTGACAATATCCACTACTCAATAACAAGGTAAGAGAATGTTTAACAATAAAATACCAGCTTTGTTGTTTACAACAATTGAACAACTCAGTATTAACAATGACTATTGAAAAAGACTTAAGACTAGTTTAAAATATAATTTTTACTCTTACCATGTCCATCTTCCCCAGTCAGAATCAAATGACTATCTTGATTTAACGGATCCTCTTCACAATTGTTCAAATCAATGTCAACATGTTCTCTTCTGTTGCCAACTTCAGTGAGGGTTCGCATTGTGTGAAAAGTTCTATTTCCTAGATCAGTGTGTATCTGGAGAGAAATTAATATAAAATAACATTAAATGGAATTACAAGAAATTAAAAGAAAAATTTATAAGAAGACAAAAATGGCAAAAAAATAAGCAAACATATTTGGAAAGCTATAAACAAATTAATGATTTTATTAGTTTTCAAGGATAGAATTGGCTGTCTCCCTGACAACATTTATTTAAAGTAAATATTTTCACCTAGTAACAGCTAAAAGTAAAGTAAAAACTATAAGTATTGTCATGATTCTTACTATTCACGATTATGTTTTATAATATTTAATTTATTGAGAGGTAAAGAAGAAAAGACTTCGTAGTGAATAACAGTTTATTTTTAAATTAAATATATCTCATGGTTTGGAGTGATTCTTAGTTCATACATAAAGTTACTCTTTAATTGTTCCACTATTATAAATGAATATAAAAATAACTAAAAAAATATGTCTATTCTACACTGCTGGCTGTTGTAAAAGCTTCATCTTTAATACGCATTCTCGAAACATGGACGCTCTCTCATAGCTGCAATTCCAAACATCAAGACTCCCTCACAGCATTCAGATGTACTGATTCCAAGAAAAAGAAGAGGAGAGAGAGGTTCTCATTATATTGTGAACTAATAAACATATAGATTGCTTTGATTACATACATCCAATTATAAGTTAATTAATTATATATTGATATGAGAAAGTTAAGCTTCATAACCACTTCCCTCTCTCCTCTTCTATACCTAATGATAGTATATAAACTATTGTCCCCTAGAGATCAGACATTGTGAGTTTGTGAAGAAGATTATAGGCGAATGTACACAAGCATCCCAGTACAAGCCAAATGTAATAAATATTAGAAATATGTTATTATTTTTTAGACTGTATGTTAGGTGGTTCATAAATTGAATACATTACACTGCCATTAACCCAGAATGAAATATATTTACAAATGAAATAAATAATAATACAAGAAAAAGTGCCCACCAGTTAGGGATGACCGATTGTCGATTTTTGTGTACCATTGATTGTCTATCGATTATTTTTCAAAACTATCAATCAATGGTTTATGCTTTCAGTTTTCAAGAGGCCCCTCCCAATTAACACCATACCTCCCTCCCACCGATTTAGCTTCAAAGTAATCTTTTGTTGGAAAAAAAACTCAAAGTACTCCCTGAACCTTTTTTAACTTTGACCTTACTTTTTTTTTTTTTAGCTAACCCAAATAAAATGTAAATTCTATCAATTAGAAAAAAACGTCATTCTACCTTTTTTTTTAAATATCTTTGCAAGAAAATAATGCTGTTTCAATTTTATTTTTTTATAGAAAATGTTTTTATTAATTTTTACGGATTCACTTATAAATGAAACTAAAGATAGTAAAAATGCATATGTTGAGGGTTTCCCTAGGGGATTATGGTTCTAAGAACCACAGCTGGATGGCCATATTCTCGAGAAAATTCATTAAAGGAGAGCTCAACTACAAAAGAGGTAACAAAACTGATTGAAGATTCATAGAACTATAGTTCATGGAATCCTCCCACCTCAAATCTTTTTGTGTCCTTATATTTTTTTCTAATTTCTCAGTTGACTTCAAATTTCCAACTCAATCAGTGTGTGGTCTGTGGTGTTGTGCATTACTATAGTGGAAAATGCGTGCAGTAAATAAGTCAGGTGTTTGGGATTTTTTTGTTAGAAAAGACTTGTGTTCTTCTACATGGAATTTATGGGGAAAAAATACTACATCATAAGTCCAATACAAGAAATCTGAGGGAAACATTCACACACAAAGGATCTTACAGGAAACATAAGAATAAGTATTTGGCTTAGAAAAAAAAAAGGATCACAATAAGCCTACTGAAACCTCAGGGGAGACAAAACAAAAGAAATCACACTAATAATGCGTCCGAACAAGGAATAAGAACCTTATGCTTGCAGTACAGAAAGAAAAACTGAATTGGACAATGAATTGATTAAAATTATTATCACTGAACTTGATCCTTTCAACGCGGTTCAAAAAAAAGGTTTTGTCTATGATAAATATCTGTCATGCTTTCCACACACTTAACAGTTGGTTGTGTCAATGATGCTCTAAAGGATATTAGGAGTATCATTACCAAAACCAAAGAAACTGTGACCACTTTCAAAATGAGAAGTGTATCTTGTGAAATTTTGAATAGTGAGAAATTTGGGACTCTCTGCCAATTTTGAAGCTTGTTCAAGAAATTCTGACAAGATGGAATTCAACTTTTTTCATGATTGAAAGAATTGTGGAAATAGGTGGTCATAATAATGATAAAAAAATTACAAAATAGTCAAATGTCATATTTTGCAGCTGGTGAAGTGTTTAAAATCCTATATTTTTACTTACAACTTTGAAGATAGTGACGAAAGTTTCGAGCCAGGATTATAGAACTTCAATGCTAATAATACTGATCATTTTCACCTGGAAAGACGAATTGGCATCTGCACTTATAATCCACAGAGAATTGTGAGAGCATTGAGGAAAGTCGTCAATGCTGAGATGCTCTCTCTAGGGCTTTCTAGCAAAGACTCACCGCATGAAGCTAGAGAAAGGGAGACATCCAGAAGTCTGGGAGCACAACACTTGTCCTAAGATATTCACAATAACTTAATAACTAAACAATAAGCAAGTATAAATGAGAAGAGTTGTTAACAGTGTGTGTGTACATCATACTGTACTTAACTCGTTAGCTACCTTAATAACCTGTTGCTTTATTTTAAAGTTATAAATAAAGTTGTTTTTATAATTCTCACACTGAATGTTCCATAATTCTAAACATGTTGTCATCATGTCTTAAGACAACTTCAGAAAAGTAGATTTTGGCTTGATTCAGTTTGCTCTGTATTATCTCATTAGCAATGGTTTTCTTTTTCTGTAAAGAGCCAATTTCGCGTTGTCTTTTGTGATTTAGTAGCAAGTGAACTATTTTTCTTGCATTATTTCAGGTTAGACTCTATAATACTTAATTAATTTATTTCTCACTTTGATGCCTCATTATCTGAATCAGTTCAATTTTCTTACTTTTGCTTCTTATTTAAATTTGAATAGATTGACATTTTCATTCATGATACCAACACATCTACCTGCTATAACCAGCTCATTCAATGCCAATTTAGATGGGCTGTTTTCCTATTTAAATTTTTTTGAAGTATGGAAGAAGCAATTTTCTCTTTGTTTTTATTTCCTTTTGTTGTAATCCTATCAAAATGTATCATTTTTTTCTATTTAGAAGGTGTACATACTTTAAAACTTAGCTATTTTACTAAACTAAAATTGGCTAGTTTTCAAACTCTTTTTTTCCTTAAACATTTGATAATATCAATGGCTCTAATAACAAGGTCCATATTTATTGTGCTGATTAGAATTTTTCAAACTGAATGATATAGGTTGACTGTCTTCATTTTATGGTTATTTTGGCTAATAAATGATTTTTCTTGTCTTACTAAAGCATCAAGTTTTCTAAGGATATGATAAATCATTTTCAATGCTTTCAAATTCAAGTTGTATAAGTTTTGTTAACCATATATTCTGCTCAGTTCTTATCTGAGATATGAAGGTTATGCTGCAATTATTTTGCTTAGAGATATAAACTCGTCTTTAGCCTTTGAATTGAGTTTTTTGAATTTAAACTTCTATGGAAATTGGTAAAAAAATCATTCATCAACAAAAAACTTCTTCATCTCCAGAAATAAGCACCCCAAATCCTACCAATTCATTAATACATCAAAAACAATCCAGCTGAAACAAAACACACACTAATGTATCCCACGAGAAAAATATTTAGGAGTCAAACTAAACCCTAGACCAACGACATTATTAAAAACGATTCAATGGTGTGACGCCTTTATCTATGACCAGAAATGAAAATAAACTCAAAGATACCACCTATAACGACGTCGGCTATAGCGACTAGGTTCCTAGAACTTTATATCCCTATTTTATGCAATTTTAAATGGATATAACGACATCTCGGTCAGAGCAACTTGTTTTTCATTTAGTTAGGGGGTAAAAACATCGGTTATAACGGCACTGCAGTGAAAAAGGGAAGAGGGAGTTAGCTCAAAATGTAAACAAACTTTGTAAACATATGCGTCAATGCGTCGGTTTCCCTCCCGCCTTTTACCCCTGCTTCCTACTTAGTCCCTTCTACTCCGTACTCTTTTTTTTTTTTGTGTTTCAGTTGAAAATTCACTTTTGTTACGGAATTTTCTAGTAATTTATCAGTGTGCCAAAAAGTTTGTAGTGAATTATTTGTGAAAAATGACTCAGAAACGGCGATCATCCTTTCTTGAAGATAAAATCCACATTTTCAGTATAATGTCAAAACGGTCAGACCAACAACGACTTGGCAAAGGAGCTGAACGTAAATCATTCTACTATTTCTTCGATATGGAAAAAGAAAGATGATTAAAAACAAATGGCTTCCTCCAACAGTTTAAAAACAACTTCGAAAATCCCAATTTAACGATGTCAAATCAGACCTTCTCATTTGGTTTAAATTGAAAAAGAGTCAGAACATTCCCCTGAATGATCCTTTGTTTCTTGTTAAAGCCAATGAGTTTGCCACAGAAATTGGAGAGAATAAGAAATCCTTGATTCAGAGATTCTGCAACCACAACAATATTGTTTATAGAATGATTTCTGGAGAGGCAGGAAGAGCACCTTAGGGCGTGTGGATGAATACAGTATTGGCAAGTTTTCACGGAAAATACAACTCCAGTAAAATCTACAACACAGATGAAATAGGACTGTTTTACAAATTAACTCCTGATAAAACATTGCATTTCAATGGGGAATTTTACAAGGGCCGAATTACAATTTTAGTGTGTGCTAAGTGGGTGTTTTAAAGGATTAAAAAAGCTTCCAGTTGATCACCACAGCAATAAAAATGCCTGGATGGTAACGGATATTTTTAGTCCATTTCTTGTAAACAAAGGGAAAAAAAGAAGGTTCTCCTTTTAATTGAAAACTGCCCATTTTACATCAAATTGACATCATTACAGATGTTTTTTTTTTGGTAACACAACATCCATAATGCACCCGATAGATGTGGGTGTTATTCAAAAACTTAAATCTCATTTCTGCAAAACAATGCTTTTCCAAATATTACAAGGGGAGGATAAAAACAAGATAACCAAAATTTCCTTTTCTAATGGTAGACAAAGCTTGAGATGAAGTCCCGTCCATGATGGTAGCAAACTGCTTTCGCCACACTTGATTGTCTACAGCTGAGGTCCAATCTGATGTTAATGATTCAACTCTTGCAAGCTGGGCAAATAATTTAAATCTTCCTATCCCTGAACTTCGGGCATTATTGAAGAAAATGCCGGAAATGATAATGATGTCACAAGTGAAGGTCTCACAGAGGATGAAATATTTCATCTGCCATTAAAAAAACAATCTTATCAATATTTTATGAAGAAATGCTCAAGGCAGTCATGCATAACTGATTTTGTTATTGAACAAGTGTAATAATCTTAAATGCTCAATCTATGTGCTATATTCAAGAAATTTTGTTTGAAAAATTGTGTAAAAATTACAAAAGTATTCTACATATATATATCTATGTAAAAGCTATCCACATTTAATTCTTTCAATAAAGATAATTTGTTTTCTATATTTTTTTTAAATGTTCCCTCTTTCACAGTGGGTATCGGTTATAACAAACACATTACAACAAAAACCGACAAGCCCCTTCAGGATGATTACAAATGATATACAGTGTAACTGAATCAACCAATAAATCAACTGCTAAAATGAAACCACACACTCCTTCCACTGATTCTAAGACTGCATTCCTTCAAACGATTTGCCAAACTATCTAAAATAACAACATAGACTGCAAGGTTCAGTCCTTGGCATATACGATTTAAATATATATATATATATTTATATATAATATATATATATATATATATATTTATATTTATATATATATATATATATATATATAAATAAAGATACATAAGAAAATAAATATATAAATAAAAATGCATGAAAATATTTATCTATCTACTGATAGATAGATATTTTCACCTACCTTGTCCGGAGAACCACACCTCTATGCTCAAGTCGAATAATTAAAATAGTGTATTTAATTGAATTTGGATGACATATAATTATTCAAATTGCTTGATTGGATTACTCTACCAAACTACTGCATTGGTGTAAAGTTATAATAAAATAAAATTGATTAATATCGATTTGATTTGATTTTTGTCCCAATTAATTCTTTCCCAGAGCTAAATTTTGTGTTGATCAATGAAAATAATTTAGACATTTAAATTTAATAAAGGTTCAGCATAATTGAATTTATGATAAGATAATTGATGTATTTACAAGATTGAAAATTAAATGAAATGATAGATGATTACATTAAACTAAATATAAATATAGATTGTTTCTTACTTAATTCTACGCATGGTTAGTGTCTTGAAGAAGATTTTTATTGCAGCAAGTCAGCCAGCTTAGCCAAGTAACTCATCAGAGTTTCTGTCAAGCATCTCATCTCTTCTCAACTAAGCGTCCGTTCCATTTTCCTCTTCTCAGCTGATTTCAACTCCTCTCTGAGTATCCCTCGAACTCACTAGTTGTTTTTTGACATTGGGTAAAGAAGGGTGTTTATGGCCACCTTTGTCAACTAAAAGTGTCTTTTTCACACCTCTTTCCTAAGTTTTTCTACTAGAGGCTCAACCCAGTGTAAAGAACGGTGTTTTTATGATCTGCACTCTCTGACATCAAAAAGAGTTTTTATGAAGGGGCTTCATAAAACCCGTCCTGTCCTGTCCAATATAAAAACAATTTGTCTTCAAACAGTTCACTTACTCCGAGCACTCAGCCTTGACCTTTTTTCAACCCAGTGTAAATAGGGTGATTATCACTGGTCCAACAACTCGTCTGTCAAACCCTCTGTGTCGACCGCCAACAAAGACAATTAAAAACTACAGACAATTTAATTATCTAATTTCTATCATATTATAAATTAAATATTATTAGGCGAGTTAACCAAAGACAGAGATTAACCAAGACATTCAAATGAGTGTAAAGTTTTCTCAGCTTCATTTACAACTCATAAGGCTGTCAAAACTTTGAAAGCTTAGTGCCCAACTACTAAAAAAAACCAATAGAGCTACTCCTAACACTGGAAACTATACATCCCAAACTTCAAATTCATCTGAAAAAAATTGATTAGCCTGTCATTATATTAATTACATATTATTATCCCCGTCATTTATATAATTATCATACATAAACTAAATTAAAAAGTATCCTTCCCTCGCCTATCTTAATTTAACATGTGATGATTATTCAGTACACCTGTAATAGTTGTTTACACATATGTTGAAAGCTATATGTAATAAAGCCAATTACATATGTCAATGCTTTATGAGTATAATCCAATATTCTCTGGACACAACAAACCAGCTATTCTGAAAAACATGAAGGTGAAATAAAAATCTACACTAAATTTAAAGGAAACAGATTAACCTTGTTTTCTAGTGGAGGTGTCATGACATGTCCAAGATTAATACAATGCCAGAAAAATATTGTACCAATTTAGAGGCTGTTGAGTTATATTGAAATTACCAAAAGAAATCTGTATTTGAAATTAATCTTTCCTTAACAGCCAAGACTATACTTATTAAGACATTTATGACCTGTTCATGTTCATACCAAAACCATTTATACTGCTCGGGGCTGGAACTGTAGAGACACAAACTGGGAAAAAGAATGCAGTTTTCGCACCAGTCAAAAAACAGTCACTTTAAAGCCCTAAAGGACGTATAAAACATAATTTAGGTAACGCCAAATGGAAAAACCCCAAAATAACCACGATTGCTTCCCTGCTATTCTCTAACGTATATATTAATCACACCTTCTTAATCTCAACAAACCAGGCTGCCAGGAGTGCGACAATGCACCATTAATTCTTCATCCCATCATCACTGAGTGCTGTATATTTCAAACTGCTGGACAAAGAACCTACCAGAATGGCTCAGAGGAATAAAGGAAGTGAGATTCCATAAAAACACGCTGAACTTCCTATGGACAAAAAAGTACCAACAGATTTAAAATATAAAATGTTGTCGCTAGTATTTATTGACACTAATGCAACATCAAATAAAGATTAATTTGAAAAAAAAATGAATGGAATGAAAAAAGCCAAAATGATGGGGACTGAATATTATCTTTCCAAACAGAGTGCTTCAGTATTGGTGAACTGATATTGGCTGTTTCGTGAGGGTGGATCTATATGTTTATTTACAGACTTAGCCTATCAATTTAATGTTAAGTATCCGTTAATGTCTTAGATGATTTATTTCTTAACAAGAGAAGTGATCCTTAACAGTATTCATCTTGTTATGAAAGGAATGGCTTATCAAGACCACCTCAAAACGGTTTCATAATCCATCTTAGTCACCTGACCTCAATATTATAGAATATTTATTAAAATAAATTGAAATAACTACACAAAAACAATAAAAACTAATAAACTCATTATAATTTCAGTGTATTTTTATTCATTATTATATTCATTAAGTTACATAATTACAAATAAATAAGGAATAAGGGAGGGTTTCTATGAATTGGGAATCCAGGAGGTGAAAGGGAAAACAATGTGGGGTATTTACTTTAATTTCTTCAAATACGTACAGTTGCGACACCTTCAACTTGTCCAGGGGAATCATCAGGTAAAGTGATATTTGAGTCAACCTCAATTATGGAGAGAGTTCCATCTGGATTATCTATCGTATGTAACGTAGATGGCGAATAGTGAGTAGTAATCTGTCAATACAAAAGTTAAACAAATTTGTTAATAGTGTCATTATAAATAGAAAGTAGTTTTATATTATCATAAACATATATTACAACTACAGACACAGAGTTAATTCTATTTTCTTTCCATTATTTCTAAGATAAGTCAACTACAATCACAAAACAGTATAAGAATTTGGTAATAGTAAAAAAACTAGCTGCCTAAAACCAATCAAGTGACAAAACTGATAGAACCAACCCCAACCTGGATGACCAAGAGCTTTGTTCTCAAGTTCCTTACCCAGTTTATCTGCAGTCTTAGCACAGGCTTACATATGAATGGTCTCCAAGGTGAATTTGGTGAACCAAATGCATAATATTGAAACAAAAAACATAAATGAATAGAGACAAATTCACTAAGAATTGTAACTAGGAACATAAGGAAATAAATGTATTATTATGAGGTGAAAAAGAAAATGAAATGTTGCTGGGATATATAAAAACAGGAAATGGATAACATTAATGAAAAATAAAAATCATAATCATGATGAATTATGAATTGTTAGATTGAAAGGAGATAAAGAATTGCTAAAGTTTAGATTTAACGATTGGGAGAGTTGGGGGCGACAATTATTGGAGAGTTCGCAAAGGTAAAGGTTGTCGGCATGCATAAGAAAAGAAACAGATTTTTGGTATGTGAAAAACAGGTTGGTTGAGTGGGATCTAATATTGCGAGATTCGGTGGCTGATTTGAATTGGAAGAGGTTGTAAAGGTAAGCAGGCTTTTTAGTTATGATATTACTGAACCTCTCAACACTTTAAAGCAAATACGTATGATGGGCAGAAGGGTACTGTCATCCCAACTTGTTGCAATGCTGTGAAATGTGATTCTCTGGGGATCCAGAGATTTTAATAAATGTGATGAAAGATATCAAGGGATATAAGGCACACCTGCTTATCACTAATTATTAATGCTGCTTTCATGTGACAGTTTACATTGTTGGATTTTTTTTGTGAGTCTTTTGCGAGTACAAAACCTCTGCTGAGCCCTTAAAACAATTTGCTGCTTATGCATACATTCTGCTTGCCAAGCTCCAATTATTGTCTTATTTAATTAAGTCAGAACTTCACCCAATCCATCAAAGAACTAGAATTTTTTGAAAATTTTTTTACTACAGATTTTTGATCAATAAAGTTTAATAAAGAACAATGGTTAAAATATTATTTATAAGAGAACAAAATCACAACATTTCGTCCACTTGTTTCAACTTTTTATGAATGAAAGTAACAAAATAGAAATTTTTCCCGTCAGTAAATTATTTCCTTCAAAATATGAACCCCCCCCCCCTATACCCTTGCATAGTAAATTTTGCTTCCTCCTATCTATATATCAGGTTGGCCAAAAAGTCCGTTCGGTTTTTGTCGTCACGAAACTTCAAGCAGTCTAATATGTAGCTAACTTCAGTCCGTCCCTTGCGAGTGCGCTCTCGTCAGATACTAGACACTTCAACGTAGTTTGACGCGAAATTCCGACGAGACTGATTGTATTTTGTGTGTTTAAGATCATCCTGAAAATGGAAAACCAAAACGAACATTATCGACACCTCATGCTTTTTTATTTTAAAAAAGGCAAGAAAGCAGTGGAAACTTGCAGGAAGATATGCGCTGTATACGGAGAGGATGCTGTTACAGAACGTGTGTGCCAGAAGTGGTTTTCAAGATTTCGATCGGGAAATTTTTTGGTTCAAGACGCACCTCGCTCTGGCCGGCCAGCTGGGATTAACAGCGACAAAGTGAAGGAATTAGTCAACACCAATCCCCGTTTTACAACTAGGGAGATCACAGTTATCCTCAAAATATCCAAATCAAGTGTTGAAAACCATCTGCATCAACTTGGCTACGTGAGCAGGCTCGATGTTTGGGTTCCCCATCAACTTAGTGAGGCTAACCTCGCCCAAAGGATTTCCATCTGCGATTCGTTGCGGGAATGTGAAGAAAACGATCCTTTTTTGAAGAGAATGATGACAGGGGACGAAAAGTGGATCGTCTATAACAATGTGGAGCTCATGAGGGAAGCGCGGCGAATTACCACAAACAACCCCCAAAGCAGGACTTCACCCCAAGAAGGTTATGCTCTCAATTTGGTGGGATTGGAGGGGTGTTGTCTTTTACGAACTTATTCCCACGAAACGGACCATCAATTCGGATGTGCACTGTGACCAGCTGGACAAATCAAATGCAGCAATCCACCAGAAGCGTCCAGAACTAGCCAACCGTAAGGGGATTGTCTTCCATCACGACAATGCCAGACCGCAAACTTCTTTGCAGACGCGGCAGAAGTTACTGGAGCTTGGCTGGGAACTTTTGCCGCACCCTCCATATTTGCCCGACCTTGCACCTTCAGATTTCCACCTGTCTGCATTGAATGGACAGACCTTCAACTCTGAAGAAGATGTAAAAATCCAATTGGAAAATTTTTTTTCCAGTAAAGATAGGAAATTCTTTGAGCATGGAATTATGAATCTGCCCATGAGATGGCAGAAGATACTGGAACAAAACGGCAATTATATCATTGATTGAATAAATCGCTTTGTGTTTACAAGTTGTGTCTTATTTTTCCTAAAAAAACCAAACGGACTTTTTGGCCAACCCTTTATGTATGAATATAAGATGCAGAAAACAACTATATTTTACACATTAATATGTACAACTCTCCATTTCTAGGTTTTAATACAGTTTAATTCACCGCAGTATTGACTAACTGAAAATACGTACATTTGAAAATTCATAGTTTAAAAAAGAAACATTTTGCAATAAATTTGCAGTGAATTGTTGTTGCGACAATGCTCAGTTAAATTATGACTACTATGAAATTCCAGAAAACCTACCGGTAGTGGACTGTTTTCCTCTTCTTCTTCAGGAAAATCTAAGAGTAAATCTTCTCTTCCATGGTATTTGTAACAGTTTATGACTATTTGCCTTAACGCATGTGTCCAGGATATCTGAAAATTCAATCAATTATTCTATACTCAACTTTTGTTTGTAGGCAGACAGGTTTCCATGCTATAAAATGATTTTTATTGCTTATTTATATTTTTTTTCTTGAATGAGGCATTATTATAATATTAAAGCTTTTAATTATAATTAAATAAATACCTTTATATTAAAATGTTACTTTTTATGAGAAAAAATCTTTGGAGGCAAAATACTTTGCATATAACATGAACATCAATTAATAATGTCACGAGTAACATTGTCATGAGATAAAATAATTAGTTTTATAAACAAGATAATTAAATATGAAGAGAACAAAAGTTTTTGGGTAGACTATAACCACATGTTTCTGTAAATTAATTGTTGTTATGTAACCTTTTTATGGATTTGACTTAAATTTAAATGGCATCAGGATTGTTAATATTCCTTTCAGTGACGCCAAAAACTATGGATTCATATCGGTAATTTTCCATTATTTTTACATGTTACCTTATTCCCAGTAGGCATGGGTTGATATTATAGTATCTTGTATCATGATACAAATGATACTGATACTCTTTTGTATCTGATACAGAATTGAACAGATGTTCGATACTCAGACAACCAACCCACGATTCCTTTATAATCAATATTACAAAATCTGTATCGAAACACTGTGATTACAAAAACATCCAACTCAACACTGTATCAATGTTTTTACCACGTTCTCTAAACCATAAACCTAACTTAAATCATAATTCTGAAATCTTTTCAATACATTGAAATGTCTAATTAATTAGCTGAAGCTTTATGTATTCATTTCATAGATAACATCATTTTGATTGTAATTGTAAAACAAAATCTTATTTGTGTACATTTAATAGTTAATAAATTGAATATTTAGCCAAAAATAATGAAATAAATAATTAAAACGGTGCTAAACTTAATATTTAGTTATAATTTTTATTTTATTAGGTAATCAAAATGTGTCAGATTTTTATGGATTAAGGCAAGCTAATTTCAAACCACACTTTGTTTGAAAAAGGAGATGTGAAAAATATTCAAATAAATTATTGATATTTAAAAATTGTGTTCTGTTGTAAATATATTTTTAACCAAATTAATACATTTTTGTTTTTATCAACACTGTTTCTAATTTATTATTTATTTTATAACCCTCCTTTATCCTATATTTGTTATTTGTTGAAAAAATTGATTTTAGTTCTGAAATATGAAGGTATTGTTAAGATATAGTGAGAAATTCAAGAATTGACAACTGCGATGATGAGTCAGAATCAAAAAAGTCACAAGAGGTTGAAT
The DNA here is from genome assembly GCA_930367205.1 of Acanthosoma haemorrhoidale. Taxonomy (NCBI): domain Eukaryota; kingdom Metazoa; phylum Arthropoda; class Insecta; order Hemiptera; family Acanthosomatidae; genus Acanthosoma; species Acanthosoma haemorrhoidale. Next base: position 46,548,079 of record OV884009.1, read on the forward strand.
TAGTGAGAAGTGGATCCTGGTCCAATTGTGTATCTGATACTGTTCATTCTGTATCAATGGCAGATGGAGCTGATTCACGGAACAGCCCCTACCCCTACTGGATCAGTTAGATCCAGCACTGGAGAATTGATCCATTCCTTGTATCAGCTACTGTTAATTCTGTATCAGTAGAAGTTGGTGCTTATTCACAGAATAGTCCCCACCCTACTGTCATGACTGTATCTGTATCTGCTTAATTTTGACTGGATCAGCTCCTTGTAATAACTACTTTTCAGTATCTGATTGATACCACCTTACCCATCCCCCCTACTTCCTACCCCTCCCCCCTCAGGAGTCTAGGGGTATCACCCCCACAGTCTTTTTTTCTACATTTGATGTTATATGCATACCAAGTTTAGAACATTGTTCCAAGCATTAGAGATGTCGACGACTCACGTCATTTCTTTTTATTTCAAATTTATTATTATTTTATTTTTACAATATGTGTGTGAACTGTGTACATGTGAGTGTCATGTTTTCGTGTGCTCAGAGAAAATCTCTCTTATTTCCTCCCCCCGCCCCTCTCTGCCTCATATCACCCCAGTCAAAACGAGACAGCCCTAAAGAGATTATTTTGGCCTAGATGACTCCTCTTAGTCTGTGGACCAATTTAACATATCTCGGCATATCACTTTTTGGATGGACCAACCTCTATCTCGAGACGAGTTCGCGTATCTCCGGACGGAGATAAAATTCAAATGCTCCCCCAGTTATGTTATTTATGTATTAGACACTTAATAGACTTTTAATGTATAAGTTTTCATTTGCTAGTTATAATTTTTAGTTAATTCTTACTAGGTTAGTTTTATTAGTTCTAATATTAATGGTTCATACAAGGTGGCCACTTTTCTTTTTGTTTATTATTATGTATTTCATGTGTCAATATATATTTTATTTTGGGTTACTGGCAGTTTACGTATCCAATTTATGAACCACCCTTTTATACCGTACACAACCTTTGCTTTAATATTAAGTTTAGCTTTAATTTTAAATCAATTCCCTTTTAGCTGAAAGTGGGCCGCATTCACCTATGATCTTCTGCATCAACACCAGAGTTAGGCCTGAATCCACACACCATACACCCATTAATTTTTATATACTACATGGCACTACATGAAAAAGACCAGACCAGCAAGCAGTTGGAACCAAGAGAGAGGGAAACCAGCATGGGAGTTAAAACCCAGGAGTGATAATACCACCAACCATTAAGAATGTATCCACTTATTTTTATATCATTGTTTGTAATACTGATTAGGTAAATATTATTTAAATTATATATAACTTTCATTATATCATTTAAAAAAGATTCATTGGCAGTGGCCTGAGTTACTTCTTGTATCTTATACCTTCGATATCAACGCTTAAAAACTGATGGTATATATAACTAAAACTGAACAGACAGCTGACCATCACCTTGTTCTAAACATCAACTGACCTCTATACTACCTCATCTCTATATTGTCTCCTAATGCTGACTCTTCTAACTCTATATCCATACAGCGATATAAGGAATTTGCCAGGAATTCCTATTCCAGCTGTAGCTTCCCCACATGGTACATGATGTTTGAAGCCACTAGCTAGAAATAATTTAGGATCCAAAACATCCTCTATCGACATGGCCTCCTCATCTAATCTTTACAAGATTATGTACTACAATGAAATATTATATATTTAAATAATACTTAACTATTTTTTATGAACCCAAAATATCGCTACAAAATATTTTATTTTCAGTATTTCAAGATAAAGAATACTGCCCATGTAAATAAATGCAACCTTAGTTAATTGAAAATAATAAAACGTAATATAATATTATGCCTATTAGCTGGTCAATTTTATATGTTTATTTTCTATTATTCTAAGGGGATGCCTTAGATGTACATAGGGATGTACCAGAATAAAAATTTGGTTTCATTTAATTTCAAAATCCAAATGGAGGGTCATTATGCACTGCTGGGATATTGTGAGATCTTGGGCTGTAACTATTTTTAACCCAACCTATAGGGTCTAAATAATTCCTATGTATAGCAATAATAAATAAAGCTTCATTTATTTTGGAATGGCTGTATCCTTAGATTAATTAAAAGAAAGTACATAATTTGGCTTAAGAGCCTAAATTAAGCCATGAGTTTATTCAAAGATACTACAAAAAAATCAAAATAAATGAAACAAAAAAAAAATATTTGACTACTTACCTGCTGTGATTTCAGGGGATTCCTGGGATATGTAAACATTTGTATGTTGTATGTAATGTAGATACTGTATGAATGAAAGGATGAATGTTATGATATGGAATGAAATCACTTATCGCAATAGTCCATTGTCCTAGTAGGGTGAAGTCCAAAGAGTGAGAGCGAGTCGAGTGTGAATGAAAAGATGATTTAAATTCAGGAAGTTCAGAAATGCATGGAGACCAGAGAGTTTAATAACTTGTTAGAGGTATAAAATTACTTTAAAAATGAAAATATATTGCAGTTGTTGAAGGTCAGAACTACCTTTGTGCTATAAAAATTTATTATTTTCCTTTATTGTGTATTTAGTTAGATAACACCGTTCCTTAACAAATGTCTGACTATGTATATCAATTAGAAACTTATTTGGGTAATATAAAACATAAGCATAATAATAAAAGTACATAGTATACAAATTTTAAAAAACCTTTTGCTTTTCTTCCTCAGAGCGTGCATCGATTCTGACATTGGCCCAAGGAAGTTCATTCGGCCACCAAGGAGGTCTGGTATTTTCTCTTCCCCAACCCGGTTTCCCACGCCCTGCAAAATCAAAAATACATTACATCACAAGGTTATTACACAAGCCATATATATATATATATACGTAAAGTAGATATATCACAGTAAAAGTGATATAAAGTAGGTTATCAGCTAATTGTGTATTTTTGAGATGACATTGAAAATTGACTGAGTTTTAAAATAGATTTTAATGTGCCTGTGAGTTGGTTTAACAAATTCCGAATAAGATAAAGTGTTCTGTGAGTTCACTCAATAAAGCCAAAATGAAATAAATCATAAAGTACAAAACTTTCGGGGGAAAAACATTTATGTACCATAACAAGGTGACTTAATACTGAAGGAATTTTGTGCTGGATTTTCAGCAAAACATTTATAAAACAGCAACATATCTGTTTTACTGCTTGAGATTTGCTGAATGAAACCATGGTACTTGGTGAATGAGTATTAAACCTATATTCTATGAAAAGGACATTTACGTTAACAATTCCCCCCTAGTTTACCATAAGCTTACCAGTGGAATATTTTAACATTAATGGAATAAACGTCCTCAGCTGGGCTTGTGTCATTTTTTCAACTGGTGTGGGGATTCCATCAATACTAAGTTCAGGAAGTTCATACAGTAAAGGGTGGTTTTCCAGAATGGGTGGTGTACCTTGATGGGCTAATGCTGTATCAAGTTCATCCATAATCAATAGTTCAAAATTTTTGACCTAAAAAATATTTATATAATGTAATGAAACGATTCCTACAATTTAAAAAAATATTTATACTTTCTTATTAAAAAAGATAAAAAGACATTCATAAAAATTCATTAAGGATAACAGTTTATTTAATAGTGATCAAGTAATGTTTATCTCAGGGTTCAATGTGGTTCTTCTAGAATAACATTACTATTTAAATGATTCATATTTACAATTGTGATATTAATTGGAACCAAGGCTATACAGTTGTTAAGGACCTAAGCTCCGGAGAGAGTCCTGATGCCGGCTGGCCACTTGGTATATCCACCAGCGTCAAAATACATTCAGCCCTTTTAATATTTGTATTACCGTGGAAATGAAGCAAAATAAAAATAAAATATGCTTGATCAGGATCGATACTTTTGTCCACCTTTCATTCACCAAAGGTAAATCATGACAGAGAGATAAAAAAGAAAAGCATTTATTTAAAAACCATGATTAATAATTAAAAACTCTATTGATAACTCATATTAGGTCCGGCTATTGGCATGATAGAGTATTAATATGAATAGATGCGCTTGAAAAAAAAATAAAAAACCTAATATATGAAGAACCATGATCAACAAGATTTATTTAATAAAGCAAAGAAACACTAAAGATTTATAAAATTAACACAACAAAACATAGAAATATGCATGATCGATTTTATCATTACTCTTCACTAACAAAGAATATTAAAATTATTGAATTTCATTCATAAGTATATTTAACAGAACCAGAATATTGAAATTAATTGGCTCAAAATAATGGCATGGTATGCACATAAATTGGCAATGGGCTATAGTACATTACTAATTAATAACTCATAGTGGTTTTTAATGATCAACTCCAACTCGGCAATATCCAACATCCAGGCTCCAGATCAGGTTCCATCATCAATAGTCCAGCGCCATCCACATTCGTCCAAGAGGTGTCATCTCATCCATGTCAAGACAACAAGTGCCGCATTGTTTTCCGCATCAGCTTGGGTAGAAGCTATCTCTTTTGTAACTTTACTTTACTTTAGGAGGCTGTGGAAGACTCATAGAAAACTGTCAATGACTGCCTTGACTGGTCGAAGACGTTCCTTATCTAGCTACCTTTGCTATCCTCTATCTCATGGTATTCCCTACTCCCACCTAGGGCACAACCTATATATGACAATGGTTTTTACCATTTTTTCTCAATGCTGCGTCCTTTGTGTGACCCTGGGCCTTTTCCCTACATCACCGGTAATTTTGCCGCATGTGGAAACACTGCAAGACTCCTATTGTTTAGTTTATTTTTATCCATTAAGCAATTCCACAATTCCAATTTTATAAACTACACAAATAAATACTTTTAGACAAAAAAATAACATTACAGTACCTTTATGATGTAGCAAATGTGGTTTCATGTTGTGAGTTTAAGAGTCGGGTCGCAAGTTCCCCTTATGGGTCTTTCATACTTTGAACTTGTGAGATGGACAAGTATGAAGGTATGAAGGGTTGCAGAGAAAACCTTAAACTCGACCCTCCACCACGCTCTCCGACTCAAACCTCCCCACACACTTTCATACTTGTATGATCAAACCAAGTCCACGAACTAGTGTTACGACCCGGTTTTGAAAGTGAATGGGGCCCTTAAGGATCACAGTAAATTCCCTGGGTTTGGGCTTTCCGAGGGGGTGGGTCTTACCAGTGCCTACCTAGTTTTATTACTAAAGGTAAATGACTTTTCCTGTTCTTTGCTTCCAAGGCCTATACCATACATACTCTATCTAACAAATATTTGTTTTTAAATAAAAATTAATTTGACCATAAAAATATCACTACAAGTAATTTAATTATCCATCATCTAAATTATGCATTAAAAAAAAATGAGAGAATACATACGACATCTTCTAATGGCTTCGCACCGAAACATTGAAAACTTGTAGAGGGATTTCCGGGTGTGGCCACAAGTACCACAGCTTGTTGTCCAACCCTGATTGCATACTCATTAATGTTTTCCTACAAAAAAAAAGCTCATAAGGTATCTTATAAAAATAAAAACTCAATAATCCAATTAAGTGTTTGAAAATGAAAATAAGTATTTTTTACATAACATATTACCCTATTGTCAGTCCGTTTAATGAGGGGCTCCCTTAAAGATTCAGTCATTGTAAGTGTACAATAAACTATATGGAAATTATAAATAATACTTATTAGCTAATACAACTTTAATTGGCTAATGTACATTCTCCAGGTATTGATCCAAAATTTGAATTAATTAAAAACAGTATTTTGTTTGCAGCACCATTTTGATGAATTGTTCAAACCAGTATTAAATTTAAAATCATTAATTAAAATAGCCCCTCTTTATCATTTTGATGAAATACACATTTCTAAGTAATTTCAAAAGTACTTTTGTAAAGAAACAGCCCTGTTTGGCAAGTCGTTTTGATGAAACATTCCTGTTTCAAAACCATTTAGGGGATTTATCTGTAGGGATAATCCCAGATCAGAGTCTATTTGTGATTGCATGCTTACACCAAATCTAATTTTAAATAGTTAATAATATATTATATACTTGGAGGGTTGCCTGGATAAATAATATACATTGCACTGGGACTAGTGAGTTCCCATTCACTAGCAGGACCAGTAATCAGTTCCCTGTTCACTGCATGGAGGGAGAGAGAGAGAGAGAGAGAGAGAGAGAGAGAGAGAGAGAGAGAGAGAGGAGTGGAGGGTGGTAGTGGGGGAGGGGGAGAGAGAGAGAGGAGTGGAGGGTGGTAGTGGGGGAGGGGGAGAGAGAGGAGTGGAGGGTGGTAGTGGGGGAGTGAGGAGGGGGAGAGAGGAAGAGGGGGCAAGCAGGAGTGGGGGAGAGAGTGAGGGGGAGAGAGAGTCTTCAGTCTCATGGCCAGAGGAAGAGAGAGTTAAAGTTGTCTATATATCTTGACCTTTGGAAGGAGATGAGGTATTAAATATTTGGCCTCCCTGGACTAGTAGACAACTCTACTAACAATAACATAGAGAGCATTATTAAACAGAAGAGATGCTAATGAGTCATCCTAACTCAGGCCTTCATTTCAAATGTAAATGGCTTCATTGTAGAAGCTCAGCATTGAACTTCACAACAGGATCCCAACATTGTAAACCTTACCAAGTGATTTAACTTTCTCACAAAACTTATCTTAGTTATGAGTCTGAACAATACCTCTTTGACTATTGAGCATTGTCTAGAAATCTACTAACAGCAGCCACACCCAACTAAAATCCTCTCTTTTTCCACAAATGCTTCTTAACGTAAAAATTTGATGCTCTCTGGTAGATTTGGTGTGGGGAACCCAGCGTGATAGTCCCAAAAACCCTTCTCAGTGCTTGTGACAGCAGTATATATTTTTTTTCAGAACTCAGTATTTTTATCTAGCCAACTATTATACTATCTAGGATAATTGCTACCTGAAAGATTACCTTCAGTGGCACCCTTAGAGGTTCCTATAGAATGAGGAAAGTAGGGGAGATTATGAGTAGTTTGTTGAGATTACCTTTTGAATTCAGTCAAATATCGAATATTAACATCAACTTCATGTTGATTCTGTTGTATCAATAGCAATTGATGAAAATTAAATAAGACAATATTTTGTTAGATTAATGAAAATTGATTACTATTATTTGTGGTATTAATGACACTATTTGTAATACATTTTTTTTAGCCACAGAAAGACCTCCCCAGTCTACAGTCAAGTACTCTTTGGCTAACAATTATTAAAAAATAGTAGGATAAATACTACAATTGATAGTTAGTAATTTTTATAAATCAAAAATAACCACACAAGCAAACTTAAAAATAAGTATATTTCTCACTCTCATTTTTTTTATGAGTCTATTTTGTAGCCGTTTTCTTATAGAAGGGTTTGTTTCAAAAGTGTGGGTTCTTTTTCTTTTATTTGCTGACACAATATCAGCAGCTGCAGCCATTCCAACTGGTCCTGCAAGAAATCAGTATTCCAAAATATATTCAATTATAGTCAGCTTATCATTATAATATAGTACATTTTATCAATATGCCATGTGATCAACCTCACACAAAAATATTAAGCTCTGTCAAAAGTCTTGAGGAGGAATAAATAGTAACTACAGAATATCAAGTTTTTACATATGAGATAACTAAATGAACTAGAAGGTAAATAATTATAAATAGTTCCTGATGGGAGTCAGTTTTCAGTTTGCTTGGTGCACTTGTGGGAGGTTATGATAAAATGCATAATATAATCATGACTAGTTTATATTAAGTTTTTAGTATAATCAGTTATGGTATTAAAAAGTATCAAAATAAATTATAATTTTAAATCAACAATCAAGAATATCTTCTTGTTCCAAACATAAGCAACAGGCCCAATCATTCTCCTTTCATAACCACAGTACCAATACTTATATTTATAATACAATTTTAAAACTGAGCGGCAGCTCATGGCTGTCCGTCAGCAGACAAAAGCTACCAATGCAACTGGATGAAAAATTCAATTACTTTCTGCCATATTGATGTAAAGACAGCCAAAGCAACGCACCTACAACAATGAAAATCTGTATACAGTCGAAACTCTATATTTCGAACTTCCATACATCGATAATCTCTGTATATCGAACTTCCATACATCGATAATCTCTGCATATCGAACTTCCATACATTGTTAATCTATATATATCGAACTTCCACACAACGATAATCTCTATATATCGAACTTCCATACATCGATAATCTCTATACATCGAACTGTTTTTAGGGACCTTGATTTTTGTATTAAAAAAAAAATACTCTGTGTATTGAATAGAGTTTCTATATATAGAACAAAAAGTCATATTTAAAAAAATATAAAATGTTGTTATCATAAAAAAAGAGCCCTTAATTTACGTTCATAAGAATGGTTAATAATTAAATAAAAAAAAACAACAACATATTTTAATGTTTTACAAAACAATAGAAATTCAGGAAAGACCTTGTTTAAGAAGAACCAATTACGGTACCCACGGAAGTGTGTTTCTCTGAATCTCTTTCCTAACATAGAATGAAATTTTCAATTTAAATTCAGTTTAACTTTGCCTTTTTTGTTGTGAACATGGCTCCTAATCGAAAATCACTAAGTGTGGAAAAAAAGTCCGACTTAATAAAATACGTAAAAAGCGGCATAAAAAATGAAGATGTGACAAAAAATTATGAAGTTACGACAATTAAGGTATCAACAATTTACAAAAACCATTATTTAGTTAATAAAACGTTTGAAAGTTTTGGACGAGGTTGGAAACGATTTAAATCCTTAAGGTTTGATAAAATCGACGAAGCGGTATTGAAATGGATGAAAATGATATAAGTAAGATAAGAACATGCTGGTGTCAGGACCACTCATTAGGGAAAAAGCGACTGAGTATTCTGAAACTTTGGGAATCTCCGACTTCTAAGCAGTTATAATGGATGTTTTGCATTAAAAAGATGTTGTTTATAAATTGTATGACACTGTCACACAATATATAAAACAAGACATACATATAACCTTAGACACCTATTGAACTAACAAAAAGTTACCTAATAAAATTCTCATTATTGTCCTGCCATGGCTGTCAAAACATTCTATCATGTTTGATATTGAATTTGGTCTTATTTACAGCTCTAATTATTATACTTAATGATGAATGGATACTTTTACTTAAATGTTTTTCAGCAGGGTGCCATATGCAGGGGTGCATGATACTGTTAAGATAAATTGATTTATAAAGGGTATTATTAAACTTTATACAATATTCTAGCTTTTTGCAATTAATTGTAAGATCCATCCAGCAGCTTCGTTTTTTTCAAGTTGTTTTTTAAATGATAACGGATTGTTGTTTGATTTTTAAATGTTTAGTATATTTTCTGAAAATATTCAATGGTCTTGTCCTTATCTTTCGGATGCTTTTCAGCAAAATTTTCTCACAACTGACTTGGCTTCATTGGATAATGTTTTATGAGCTGTATCTGGCCTAATGATTACTTATAGTACTGCAAAAAAGTTAATAAGCTCAACCTTTTAAATTAATCACTTGAAAGAAATAATCCCACCTAACCTTCCCAGAGCTATCTATAAAGATGGTTTTGTTTCCAGTTCACTACTGGGCAAAATTACCTTTATGTGCAACTTTGTTGAATTGGTTTACTCAAAAACCCTCAGGGAAACAGGAAAACCAGAGAGATAATTTCTTACCAGACAGGAAAATTCCCACCTGATTGCAATAAACTTGAGGGAATCTGTCTAACAAACAGAAATCTTCTTAAGTACATTGGAAATTGGAAATTTAAAACAGATTCGATGAAACTCATCTTTAGATACTCCCAGTAAATAGTGAGGAGGGTATTTTTTTTTTTTTTAGAGATATGAGCTCACAATATTTTTAAAAAATTATAAAACTTGTCTGAAGCCAAAGGCACATGCTTACTTTCACAAATCTAACTATGTACTGTCCTGACCATAAAGCAAACTAAACTCAAGTGATGTCCTCTAGTATACGCACCCCACCCTCGTCATGTGCATTATAGTACGGACAACCCTACTGATAGTTTTAATAGAGTCCACTATCTAATGTCTTAGATGCAGGGTAATAATGGAAAGTAGCTTCCGTGTCAGACAAAAACCCCTATCCCCCACTAGTGGGGACCAGGTTGTCTACCCCTGGTGTACATGCACATTTTAATTATTTACAGATTAAGAGCTCTTGAGCTTTTTATACATAAAAAATATAAACACCACAGTGACTTAGCTGACAGCAAATGCTATGGACTAGCATTGAAAAGAGGAAGCACACTTTTTATTATAGGTGCCATCACCTTTTTAGCACTTTTTTAGGACAAGGATTTATAGCTGGTGGAAGGAAGGCTGAGACAACCTTTAGAGAAGCATGTTGCTGCTTTTGCCAAGAGTTAACCAGCCTTGTTCCATTATCATTATTTTCATCATGAAGGCTATGATGATCAATAGTAAGGAACAAACCACTCCCCTTATCCACCTCTGGGTTAAAGCAGGGGTGTCAAACTGGCGGCCCCCGCAGTAATTTTTTTTTTAATAAAAGAAAAACAGGATAATATATTATGAAGAAAATAACACAGAGGAGATCGGGGCAATACCGTGCACACAATTTCATCACGTTACAAATGAGTTAGAGCCCTATGGATGTTGCTGCTACCCAGTGGCAGCACTAGCTAACATTTTTAGAAGGAAGCTATTACAATTCTGCAATAAGTAATTCTGCAAGCTGAGTAAGTGATCTTTTTGTGTTATGTATCGCATATATTTTGGAAACAGACGCTAGGGCATACGAGGAAGCATAATCTCACCTCCTCCCCTTTCCTTACAGTATGTACCCATGTCAACAGCCCTCAGGGAAACAGGAAAACCTGAGAAAAAATTTCCTACAAGGCGGGAAAATTCCCACGTAATAGCATAAACTCGAGGGATTCTTTCTCACAAAAAGAAATCTTCTCATCTCAAGTGGCTGTAAACTTGTTAAAAATAAATAAAAAGTGGTTCTACACCAAAGGAAAGTACTTGCCAGACTTTCACCTGAGTAAGACCAAATGTATTAGACCAGAGAGTGGGAACCAACCATAGAAGGAAGAAGCCAGGAATGATAATACACACCCACTATATCCAGCTATAAATATTGATCATTGTTTCTAACTGATTAGGTAATGATTATTTAAATTATATGTAAATTTCTATAGCCAATTATATAAGCATGAAATATTTGAAATAGAAAAAATTAGTTAGAACCAATAATGCCCTAAGATTATATTATTTGAAAGTTATAAAATAAATTCATAAATGGGATTGATTATTCATTAAAAACGTGCTTTTACTCCTTGTAAAAAATTAAGTAAAATATGATATTGTTATAATGAAATAAAATAAATTCATGGCATGACACCCAATGAAGAGGTAGAGCCGACTGTAGGTTGCCCCTATAGTTGGTAGGTGGGACAGAGAAGAAAGATGTCAGCTGTTCAGTAAACTCAAGAGAAGCAAGTTGTTATTCAGACACAAGAGAAGACATTAGTATTTAAAACTCAAGGAAGTTGGTGTTCATTAAAGAGAAAGTAGTCTGATAGTTTTGAGATCATGATTAAAAGTGAATGTTAATGTGTGCAAAAATGACTAAATCCGAAGTAATTTGGTTTCAGAGACCCACCAATAATATTTATGTGTTACTGGAATAATAATCAAATCATAGTAGGTTCATAAGTAAAAAAATAATATTCCGAAGACCATCAGCAATTTGGAGAAAGGGGTATAAACCATTATTAACCAAAAGGATGAAGACAGCAATAAAGACAACACTGTTATATTAACATACACTGCACTGTATATTTCATTTATAATAATTTAAAATTTCCAGAATTAACAAACCATGAGATATGATGTTTTAAATAAGTAAATAATAAATAAATTTGTCAAAAGTAGCTGTTTTTATTTTTCTTAAATTAATGTCTCATTTTAGCTCAAACATTATTTTTGTTTAACAAAAAAAAAGCAAGACAATATTTATTTTATACCCAACTTTATGTATAAGACAAAGAAATTGTCAAATACAAATAAATATTAATTTTATCAGCATCATAATAATTTTTGAAAACAGAATACAAATTGAATACATACTGTTTCCTCAAATGTCTAGGACAGACCAGAAATATCTCACCTGATTCACATTCAAAGTGTGGACAGAGGTAAGGTGGGAATATTGACTTAGTCACCATATCTCTGGATAAAAATCAATATTCTCTCTTTAACCATAAAAAACATTATATTTTGTTTGTTTTTATATTTACGCTTTTATGGACTGGAAAGGTAGGCTATCCTATCGAGAGCCACCCATTTCTATTTATAACAGTAAAATAAATTTACTGTCCGTTTACGGATTCGAGATCCTTCATATTATGAAGCACTTACTCTAACCATTACACTAGTAGTCACCAATTATTTCCCCCTTAGGTCTATTTCAAAACATTGTCAAACTGGAGATCCAGAAAACATAAGCCTCACCATCCCAACTCCTTATACCACTTCCTCCATCATACTACCATTTATTCTAACTACTCTACAGTTGTTCATAGTAGTAGCTGTGTTGGTGGAGAATAGTGTTCCCTAACACATTTCTCTCTGGAGATGTTACCTGGGTTAGTCTGTATGATTACCATCTGGTATGCACTGTCCACCGTAACATTATTGTTTTACGTTATTCACAATTTTGTCACAGTACATACAAAACTTGCTTGCAGTCCGCCATTTGATGAACACTGCACTGCACCATATAGAAGCCGCACTATATTTAAGATTAGGAACGGAATTTAATACAATTACTATTCAATTGTAATATTTTAAACTTATTTGAAACCTTTGTAAGTATAACAATCATATTTACTGAAATTAATAAACTTTAATTGCATCTAACACTAATTAACAGCAACTATTAAAAAAAACTTGATTATTAAAGAAAAGAAGTGAACAATCACCAAGGAAATGCTGTTTTGGCCAACCTGCGGCAGCGAGTTGGGCAGTAACCTCATCCCCCATCGCAGCTGTCAATAAATCTGAGGAATTACCATAATCTGAGCTATAGGATGACATGCAGCCATCATCGTCATCATCATCATCATCATCATCATCATCATCATCACCATCACTGTGCACAGTCAAAGTTTCAGTTGCCGATGAATCCATTAGAGAAACCATGATTATTACTAAAACAGTGTTAAAAAAATCTATAATACCTTAAACATGAAATTAATAATAAGAAGTATAAATTACATTGATTTATTTTTTAAATTAAAATAACAATAATTGTGGTGATTGCATAAATTTACTTCAACAATGAATTAATAAATATAGTATCCTTGTTGGCTGGAAAAGGCTGAGCAAATACACTCCTACATCATCCTATTCAGGATGATTCCACGGAAAAGAAATGGTGAGGTTACGTTATATTTTTTTTTAGTGTTGAAAAACAAGCACATCAAACCAATGAACACCCCCCCCCCTTATGCTCTCCAAAGACTGGTAGAAGTAGGTTACGATATTCCCTCTAAACAACAACTGGCAGCAAATGGGCACAACTGCTTAAGTGGTGGTTCCATATCTTGGTACCTGTGTTTTGGTCTTATCATTTAACCCCTGCCATAAAATGTATTCTATGTTAAAAACTGAAAAAAAAATTAACAAAATGTGACTCTCCCGTAACCCTTCCTAATAATTCGGTTACTTAGGTCTGCAGGCTGGTGGTCCAGGATAATGGATAAGGAAAGTAGCAAAAACTGAAGATATAACTAAAAATATTGTGCTACTGAGTTATTACAGGACGCCAGTAAACAGATGTGTACTTGAGCCAATTCAGGACATTGGTTCTCTATCAACAATCCATACAAAACAAACTTTTTTATTGCAGATCTGATGATTCTGTGTGTCAGTCCCCATTCCACAGTCTTTTAATTTAACCCCTGCAATAAAACGTATTTCAGGATCCTGGTTGCCTGGTGACAGATAAATACTTAAGTCACTTCTGTACACTTGTCAACAGTTGTATATTTGAATTATTTCATGATGATGGTTGGTAACGGGTGTGTACTCAAGGCTTTGTGGGATGCCAGTTGTCTAGGAACAACCCATAGAAACACCCTTTTTTCCTAATTTTGTAAAGGATGCCTGTGTCACTGTCTTTTCATTTAAGCCATAACATATAACTTATTTTATATTCAAATGTACTGGACTGAGTTTAAGAAAGAAGTTTGCGGAAAAAATAATTTGCCAAGAGGTAGTTTTTGGAACTTGTTGAGGCCCTGATTGCTAGTTGAAACCTGTGTTTTTCTCAGAGGTTGCCATAAATAGCAGGACACGGAGCCAAGAGGGGTCTTTAATCTTCTTCTCATTATTTTTAGTTATATAAAACTCTTCATCTATGTAAATATGAAACATTTAAAATAATAACATTATGTACAAATACCACACATTTAACCCTGACATATATTAACTTAATAGGCAATAAATTGTTATTCATTATGAAGTTTTCTTTCTTTTACTTTACGTTTTAATAAATAAGAAACTACTAAAAATAAATTTTAAAATTATAGGAATCGCAACATTTGTCACTCATCATAATGACTTAATATTATTGGTTTATTAAAGTATATCTTTAGCAGTGCACAACAGTTACTTAAATGTTCATACATTTATTATGGTAAATAAACAAGATTTTGATTTCACTATTGTGTATGAAGGCTTAGAGAAAGTGGATAAAACATATGAAGTATAATGGAACGTATTTTAATGATTCTTATTATGACCAATTATTTATTTAATTTTTATTATTCTTTTATACTGAATTTGAAAAGGGAATTTTCCTCCTGAGGTGTTGAAAAGAAGAATGCCCAGGACCCTGGCAGGTAGCTAAACCCTGTGTTTTCTCTAGAAGTTGTCATAAATGCCCAGGCAGGTAGTGAGTGGAAACTCTGATGACTCATCACAAAAACTCCTTTTTCGGAGTGGGTAGAGGTGAGTATTTATATGGCTAGAGTGAAAAATCCCTCTCCCTCTCTTTCTTTTAGCACACATGTTTAAAGCTGTGAATTAGTGAGTCAGCACCTATGAGGTCGAGTGCAGCCAGAGATCACTATAGAATGAAAGCCCGGTAGAAAACAACAAGTAACAAAACCATATAATAACCAACAAAAAATAATAGTCGTATTTTTATCAGGCATTTATTATTTTCATATTCAATTGTAATTGTGAAACATTTAAAGAGTAATATTATGTATAATTATGTATGCCTTAAGAATCATCACAAACCCTGAGATATATTTTAATTTAAAATTAAATGTTATTTGTTACAAAGTTTTTTTCTGTACCTCTTAATAAATAAAATGTATCGTCAATAGTAAGAATCATGACAGTACATTGTAAAGTTTAATTAAAATACATAATATAAACGTCTCCACGTAAACTGAAAAATTTATTCCAAGAATTTTGAATTTTGTTGTTTAAACCTTTTTTATAATGGATAACATATCATTTAACAATGGTTTAGACCGATTAGATAAAGCACATGCGAGTAAGTAATGAAAGTTTGACTCAAAATTTATTTAGATAAATAATTAAACTTTTTAATGAAAAGTTTCAGGCTTATAATGGTAAAAAATATAAAGCTTTAGGGGGAAAAAATAGTATAATAAAGAACAGTAATATAGTAGGCTTGGAACAGAAATTTGGTGTTGAATTAGGCAAGGTTAAGGCTGTAGTTGGGATAAATGAAAAAAACAACAACTAAATTCCAGAGTTCACACTGTCTTACATACCTAACTTAAATTAAAATTAGACAATTTAATAAAAGAAAAATTCACCTTAATAATGATTTGTTTACTATTTTAATTTTCCTTGAAAATATCAAAGTTAACGAGAACCTGACACTGACATCAATGACGTTTGTGGTTGAAATGGCCTAAAAAACAAAGTTGGTGAAATAAATAATACTATATTGATTGTTTTTTAATGAATTTATACAATTGAATTGAAGTCACTTGGTTTCATAGGCATCTTAACCTGCAATAATTTAATTTCATACATTTTTTGTTTCTTTATGGCCAGCTAATTAGGCTTTAACTCTCTTATGCATTCTAAGCTACCGATCAGGATATCTATAGGTTTTTTTGGGGGGGGGGGTTGCTGAGAACACACTTAATTTATTATGTGGTACTGCCCCAAAATAAAACCTACTCTTCCAAGTGATAGTTGATCTCACCCAATCTGTAGCCTACACTCCAGCTCACTTGGCCACCAGCCATCTCACCCTTCAGTTGGGATTCAGAACTCAGGAATCAGCTATTCAAAAAAATGTACAAAACATTCATAGATTGAATAAAAAGAAATTCTTTTAAATGGAGTCTATTTTGAAATTCTAAGATTTTTTTATCTTTGACCCTCCTAAAGAAATTCCACACTTGATATATTTTAGCACATTAACATTTTGACACTATAACCATGTATTGGATTAAACTGAAAGAATTTTGGTAAAGATATCAGGAAGATAAAATTTTGGAGTAGGTTCCACACCCCCTTGTGGTGTGTAGTGAGAAAAACTACTTTTAAAAATGCTTGATGCCTCTCATCAAGTTCCTTGCTGAATACCATATCATCAATGAATTCCATTTATCCCTTTCGAGATGGAGCACCGCTATCAGAGCAGATTGTGCTATGGCTCTGGAAACAGAACGCCAATATAATGACAGTATATGGTTTCCATCGCATGGAGACAGAATTTTCCTACAGATTTATACCATTGTTTAATGGATATTAGGAGGAGTCTTGGTGTAAATAAAGTTCACTAGGTACTACGAGAATTGATTTTTAGTTACAGTGTAACAAACATGCTTGGGAAAAGGTCTATGTTTATTACCTGCTGTCTCTCATCTATTCTTGTTCTTTATGTCATTAGTTTTTGTTTGAGTGATGTAAAACTACAATGAATAATTATTTTTGTGATACCGAGATATCTCTGCAAATTTTCCGTATTATATATGTTAACTATTGTTGATTTGAAACCATTATTAAACAATAAAATAACAATATACTATTTATATTTTATATTTCACAAATATGTAATATGAAAATTTGTATGAATGAAAATTTAATCGGTACCACCAAGCTCAGAATAAAAAATACATGTAATAAGAAATTGAGAAATAACTTTAAATTAATGATAGATGGTATGAAAATAGCCCAGGCTAGAGGGATCAGTAGGCACTAAGCTGGGCCAGCCAGGCCTTATCTTGTCACATCTCTTTTACTTCAAAAGGGTTAAAGAAGACAAATTAATGTATGTGTGATGTATCTTAAGTAATGCATGTTCCAATTTGATCAAATTTACATCTGATTAATTATTAAATGGCCTTTAATTTTTTAACAGGTTTTTTAAAATTAGTTTTAGCATCTAATTTTAGAACATGAAGAGTAACTTCCACAAAAAATTTCTCGGCTTTGGGTCTAATAAGAGCGCCTCAAGAACTGTGAGCATAGTCTTGATAATAGTTATAACAAGAAACATATAAGAAAAAACTAAGGGTTTCTGAAAATTAGATATAGCCTAGGGTTGTTCTTCAATGTTGGAGGGGCATTCGACAAGACAAGGCTATCCACCATAAGACAAGTTTTGTCTGGAAGGAATAATATCTCTGATACTTTTATCAGGTGGATCGATACTACTGGTCCATTTCTGCAAAAACTGGGACAGTGCATGCAAAACCCCTGAAAAATTATAAAGTACGGTGGAGAGAGGATGGTTTTGCCATCAACCCACCTAAAACAGAACTAATTCCCTTTACCAATAAAAGAAAAAGGGATAGATATTTACCCCCAAGACTTTTCAAAACATCTCAAGCCCTTGCAAAATAGGTGAAATTTTTGGGGTCACACTGGACTCCAAACTAAACAGGAATGCTCACTCGACCAACCTAAACAATAATGCCATAACCACGTTATGATAGCCCCATTAAATGGAGGTCAATTCTTGACTTTGTTAAAGCACAGACAGATTCCAGGAGAACAGTAGTGTTGAAATAGGTACAACACAGGGGCTGATGAAAAGGGTCATTGGCCTAGTTGCCGGACCGATAATTCTTATAAGACCCCTCTTTATTACATCTATCTATTCAACAAGAAAGGGATATTCAATGATTATATAGATGTAGAGAACTGAAAGGCAGGGTCTTTGTGTTTCAGAGGATAAATGATAATTTCAACTCAAAAAAATTATAAGGTATAGTGCAAACAAGATACCTGTGTTTCAGTATCTTGAAGACAGTGGATTCTTTTATGACGTCTGGCTTTAAAATGCTGAGAGAGACCACCTCAAAAATTTATTAGTAGTTAAATTGATGTAAGATGAGGAAGGAACAATAAATTGGTGGTTTTGTAGTAGAATGAGATTCCAAGAGCAGTAGAAATATTTCATATGAGGATGAGATTGAAAGTTGTTCATGAATAATTTTCAAACACAAAACCTGAAAGTGCTTTTAACACAAAAGTACAAGCTCAAGATAAAATCTCTAGATTTAAAAATGTGAAATCATGTTTAGAAACCATTATTGGAGACAATTTTATAGGTACACTAGTTGAGTAAAATATTCACAATAATCATGAATACAATAGAACAGAATTGCCTGGGGGTAAAAGGGTCAACTACTTTAAAATTTATATACTGTATCATTTGCTAAAATTATATTAATAACAAAAATATATCCCAAGTTACATACAGCTCTCTTTAAATAATTTAGTAATATAACTAAAATTATGTGAGGAAACAGTAGAACCTCGTTGATTCATCAGGTTCAGTACATCAAAAGAATAATTTGTTTGTGATAATCACAAGAAATAAGAAAAAATCAATAGCACACTGTAAAAAAACACCAAAGTTTTATTAACAATCAATGTAATAAACATGCAGAAGTACAAATAAATTTTGTTCAAATGGACAAAATTATGTACCTGATGTTTTTAAATCAGAAATTTTTCCTGAATTAGTATTTTACTTTCTTTTTCAATTTAATTGTTTTTCTTCTAATTCTGATTATTCTTGATATTTTAACAGATTAAGGATTAAAGCATAGTTGTTGAAACTATTTAACCCTGTAACAACACAAAGTGACTGCAGTGGCTTAAATTAAACCAACCCAGCATCCGTCCATAGTCCAACCAGCTATAGTCAAAATGAGGGTGGAGATGGCGGGAGCAACGGAATAGTTTAGGTCTATTGACTGTTGGGAGATATATATGTTGGTTCCAGGAGACGGTGTGGTCAATGGTAATCCCTAGGTTTTTAATGAGGAACAGAAAGTAAAAGGATGGTCATTGAGGGCCAAAATAGGAAAATCAGCAGAGCATCTGTGGAGGGAACTGGAACCTATAACAATAATAGCCTAAGTTTTTGCAGCATTTAAACTTAATTTGTTCTTGTTCCCCTGGCACTGATACCATGTAGGTTGTCCTAAATCTTGCAAAATGCTACTAATAACTCAAGAGGGGAAAAAGGATAAATAAATTTGGGAGTTAAAAGCCCAAAGGTGATGGGAACAATGATGAATGGATTTAGGAGGATTGCTAATGTAGGAATTAAAAAAGATGAGGAGAAATGCCTGATCCCTGGGTTACACCCATGGGTTGAGTTAGGAGAGTAGGTTAGAAATAGCAAGTACTTGTGTACATTAAAAAAGAAATGATTGGAACTAGTAGATAAAGCTATTGAAAAAGGTTAATGATTTTTATTTTTGGAAAGAATTGACTGGTCTATGGCATCAAAAGCTTTGGAGATATCTAGGAGAATTGGGGTAGTTAGTTTTTGTTGATCACTAGCGGCATGATTTTCACTAGTGTGGAGTAGATGAGAACGAAACCAGATTGTTAAGTATCAAGACGTTTCGACTCACCTGGGAAATTGGAGGTTTGACTAATTGTTCAAGAGGTTTAACAGACAAAGGGCAATCAGTCTTTCAGTGATGTAGGGTTACGTTTTTTTATAAGGGCTGGACTAAGGCTTTTTTTCCAATTTTGGAGGGAAAAGTTAAATAAATAGAGAACTGTTCCACAGAAGCAGGAGTTCCACAGGGCATCCTTCATAACCCCTATAACGCTGATGTCCTCTCTACTACCCATTCCTTTCTGGCGGCATTTGCTGATGACCACAGCGGTCCTGTTATTCTACCCAGATCCTAAAACGGCATCCCACGATCTTCAAAGACACTTCACCAACAAACATTGGTGCAGCCAATAAAGGATTAAAATCGACAAAGTGGCAGTGTCCTCATGAACTGCTATAAATTCATGACAGTACAACTCCTAGCAAAGGCCTGCTTCTCCAATTATGTCTGAGCATCTGTGACTCTCATAGGGTTAGTCAGCCTCCACTGGCTCGTCTCCGGTTACTGGTGAAGAAGCTGGTGGAGGAGAATGGGAGATTTCTTAAGCCTCCACTTTCTTTTTCTCAAGTTATGAAGATGACAACCATTGTTGAAGGGGAGTCCCTGGACTGTGTGTACTTGTATATATTTTATGAATGAGTGAGTGAATACTGAACTGTACATACAGTATGAATGAGATGAGATCATTGGCTCTCCCCCCAATAGGGTGATTTACTTGTATTTAAATTAAAAAAAAGTAACGATTGCTTAACTTTTTTAAGTGTGTTTGATTCAGTGCATAATTATAAGTTTTCGTATGACAACAACTAAGTTTTAAATTTAATAAAGTTAATTCAATTAGTTGGGAAATATTAAACCATTGAACTTACCTATGTAATTGTAAGTATAATTTTAATAATTGAACTAAGCGTAAAGCCATTATAAGGCTGAAGTGCTCATAAAAATTTGTTAATGGTTTAATATATATTATATATGCTTCCATATCACTAATATAAGCATAATGAAATACCTTCTTACTTTGCCCGATATTCGTTCAATCAAATAAATTATTAACTCAGGGTCGTTACAGGTCAACTCGACTAACTCAATAAACCTGACCACCTTAGATTTTCATGAAGTTTCACACAGGTGTACTATTCAAACAGAATCCCAGCTCTATAGCTCAATTAGAAGAACTCCTAGAGCAATTAAAAAAATTTCTGTTATGGTTTTTGGACAATTTTTTTAAAACTTTGCAGAGCTGTAATTAAAATGAATTAACATTTCTTGATGAAATTTGTTATTTTTTCAAGTATATATGAACAATACACCTGTGCAAAATTTCATGAAAATCTGAGATTGTAAGGTAAATTTAGTTACAAAATTGTGTTGACTTGACCTGGAACGACCCCCCATTATTAGCAACACAACTTGTTTGGGTGACGGGATCTTTGAACAGGTGGGCACAGAAGAACACTTAGAGAAGAGGGCTGTAGTTTCTTGAGTCATATGTATTAAATTTCAAATCAACGGTAGCAACATAATGAAACTTGATAAGATTTATTGCCAATAGAACACAAATAACAAGCTTAAAATATAATGTAATTCACCCAAATGGAAAGAATCCTTTGTATTATAGGTAAACAAGACAATAACTCCATAACCACTTAATGAAGTAAATGAGTTAACAGATAAAATATAACCATAAAACATAAATATTATAGGAAAGCATGTCCATTTTAAATTTGGAGTGAATAATTTGTTATAATTTTGGTTTGTTTTATACCAGATAAAATACAGGAAACACTTTGTCAAAGAACTTATCACTTTTAATTTGCAAAAGGATACACCATTATGATTTAAGAAGGAAAACAAGTAACCGGTAATGTATAAATAACTGTGGCAACAAGAAAGAACAAATCTAAAAATTATATATTACTAATAATTAACAGCCAAAAAATTTTTTACTATAATCGAACCTGAGACCTCCCCAGTATCTAATAAAGACTCCGAAACTCCTGGATTTGAGTCCCAATCTTACTAGTAATTTTTTCTTTGACTGTTAATTAAAAATAATAGTGGGACCAATACCACAATACAAATTTCTAATTTAGAAATTATGTGGTTCACTTTAGATGTTAGTAACTTACTTCCGAAATATTACTATTATAACTGACATACCATTTAAATGGAAATGTTATACCAAAATTAGATTAATTATTCAAACCTCAAATAGGTAAAATAAGTAGCTCTTGGAAATACTTTTCACATAATGTAAACAAAGAGATAATAAAGGGTATACAAGCAACACTCAACAAATGAGATACATCCATGCAAAGGAACAAGAGAGAAAAATTCAGTTATTTTAATGTATTTTATTCAGTTAAAACATTTATAAGGCATATATAGTAATACTTCCATGTAATAAAACAAAACAGCAAATAATATCTAATGAAAATAATTTCAATGAATCAAAAATGAAAATCATAAAGAAAAGACAAAAATGTGTTAATACAAACAAACTTGGCAAGTAAAAATTAATGAACTGTTGCTACATAATATCTGAGCAGACTCAGAGAAAATAAGAGACTGTACGTCTGCGTACGCACCTGCGTGAACGGAGATACACTTAAACAAGTTCATTTAATAACACTACTCGACTGGTCTAATTATAAATTGTAACACACACACGTCAAAATTAGCCAACATTATATTAGAATTAGTTAACAGTTACAACAAACACTGCAGTTCTTAACACACTGTTCAACCATCTTTATCGATCGATAAATAAGACTTGAATAGTGACAGTTCTTGATGACGCCATTTTGATATGAATTGATAACAAAAAGTTCAACGATGTAATGATTTTAAATATATAAAGTATTCTTTAACTAATAATGTTATTTCCTAGTCTGTATTAAAATACCTGTTATTTTTAAAAATTATTTTACATATTCTCTTAATATTAACAGTGTTGCCATTTCATTCCATAAACATACATAACATAACATCACTTATATCTTTTTATTATTATACTATGCCGCTTATGCATATGAGTGGCTTGTATTACGATTTATTTGTTGTAAATTGAAATAAACTCAAACGGTATTATAAGCAATAGTTATTAAGTGTAATTTCTAAAACTACTCTTTACTAAATACTCGAGAGACGAACCTTTGGACCCTATGAGCCAAAAAAAAAGTCATGTATACGCAATTCTTGAACATAATCGGGATTAATGTTCCATTAATGAAATTAAAACCATTGACGGTGACTTAAAACCTGAAATTGGTAAAAGAAAGGATTTACTCTTCGACCATAGGATAACATAGCCTTCACGAAGTCAGTAATGACATTGATCAGAGCCGTATCAACTTTGCATAGAGCTTTTAAAAACTTCACAATTAGCAGTACCTATATTTTTCCCCTCACAAACATATCCTTAATAGGATATTCCCATATGGCAATACTTTTGATCAGCATAATCTCTTGATTAGCAGTCAAAATAAATCTAATGTGTTCAATGTTGGAACTTATACAGGGACTATCATTGACCCAAGTCATTACATATTATTGTGGACGATTTTGCGAGATCATCTGTCTATTGTTTAAGAGCCACCAAGACAGTGGGTTACAAAATTCAAGATTTCTATACTGAAAGAGGGCCACCAGAGACGCTTACAACACGCAAGGGCAATAATACCAATAAGCTTGTCTGAAACATCCGGATTGATGGAGATACAAGAATGCAAAGATGCCACTGATACTGAACTGATAGAAATGAAGGCCTACGTAGATATAATCCAAAAGCAAATTGGGGGGGATTGTTAGACATGATTTTCCTGATTAGTTTTTGATAGGATAATTTACTAATTGGTTGCCATATGACTATTTTCAATTTATAAAAAGGGAGATCAACTCAACTGCAGCTACAATAGACAAATCACTCTTCTCAGTTTTATTATCCTAAGAAGACCCTAAGTTCCCACCAAGCAATATATGCGCAGTAATAATTTGTTCCTACAAGTGTTTAAATACTTTAAATAAAACATTAAAAATCATTTCAGGCCTACATTGTCATCCTGGAGTAATGGAAATTATGGCTGGGAGTAGCAGTATCCTTGACAGAGGTTTCGCTTCCAAAATCATGATCTGGCCTTTTGGGATACTTAAAATAAAGGTATTTAACTTATATTGCTATCCTGGTATACATGGCAATTATAAGCAGATGTAGCAGCAATAGATGGGATATCTTTCCAAAATTCAAGATTTTAAGTTTGGGGTTGAACTGAAAAACTTAGGCCTTGGCCTATATACAAGGAAATTAGTCAACCACCTGGCTTAGTAGATAAAAAA
Organism: Acanthosoma haemorrhoidale; assembly: GCA_930367205.1. Taxonomy (NCBI): domain Eukaryota; kingdom Metazoa; phylum Arthropoda; class Insecta; order Hemiptera; family Acanthosomatidae; genus Acanthosoma; species Acanthosoma haemorrhoidale. The sequence goes on from OV884009.1 coordinate 46,572,365, forward strand.
CGTTATTATTTTGGTAATACTAGAGCAAATATTTTGTGATGATAATGGCAAAAAGGTGAATATGGAATTTTTCCATAAATGGTTATTTTTAACTCATATTTTAAAACAGTTTTAACCCTCAGTGTGTATACTCCCTAAAAAAAACGGTCCTCCCCTAGAAGACCTCAAATTGTGAATTAGATAGAAATACATCCTCTGACGGCAATGATGTTACATTTGTCCAAAATTTCCTTGTACTCCCATATAGCTTACCTTTTTCTGTTTGTTGTATTCTCAGTTGGAGTATGAACAATAATAATAGTTGGCAGTAAACGCCAATCCCTTTGATGAGTAGAAAAAATCAATTTAGTAAGATCAATAACACTAACAACCACCACTACTTTCACCGATGTTCAATCGGGCTGGGGGTTTATCTTAGGAGTAAAATAAACCGGGAGTATACAAAGGAAAAAATAATTACTTAACTATATTTAATTACAATAACATTTAAATTAATGGATATTAACTAGAAGAAAAATAAGTCATTTTTGTGATGTGTAGCCTTTTTCTGCATCAAGATTGGGAATTTTGGTAAGGAGCTTTTTTATTTCTGATCCTGCGACTATTTCTGCCAATGTATAAGGAGCTTATTAAGGGCAATGAAGGCAAATACGTTCACACTACTTTTATTCTTAGAGGAGGATCCTTTCCATGCATAACTTTTAATTCAATACCACTTCCCATGTCCGATATTGTTAGATACCAAGGTTTCCGTCAAGATAAAAGGTTGACTTGAAATCATCATGCAGGACTTAAAAGACAAGAATTGAACAGACAGTTATTATATAGACTACTTATCAGAAACTCTAACTCCACAATAGAAAACAAACTGCAGATATTCAAACAGTTGCTAAACCCAATTAGGACTTAAGGGATAGAATCATTGGGGGCATCCAAACCTTAGAACATCAAATGAATCCAAAGACCTCAGAACTGTAGTATACGTTCCCTTCTCCATTACAAACTCATCCCTTTACAGTGATTTCCATATGCCAACTATCCTAGACATCCCCTAGGAGAGGAGAACTTTACTGCTTCCCTTTCACCAGCTTGCTGAGGGAATTGCCATGGGAGTGGAGAGGATCCTGGGCAGAAAATGTATGTATATATTGTATATTTCATGTTCAATGAATTCTTACATCCCAATTCATTGAAGTACAGGAAAATTGTAATTTTTCGAATGAAGATCTTTATAACCCTTTAATAATATTAATAAAAATTTTCATTAGATTCAAATAGGTTCAATAGTTCCGAATTAACCACACAAATTATTAATATCTTTTCTTTTCCTATATATCTAAGTAATCCAGTAGGGAGGATTAAAATATTGAATTTATTCTCACATTGCACATAAATAATAATCAAATTTAATTGGTTTCTCATAAAAATAACAGTGAAAGAAAAAATCACTATTTTCTGGCAATGAACAGGAACAGATTATTTTAATGTTTAATTAACTTTAATAAGAGTGCATGTGGTCACTTCTATAATGTTTTTAAGAGCTAACAATCCTAAAAGAGACAACTTTATTTTAACATTTACACTATGTAAAAAAAATCTTTAGAGTCTCTAAAAATCCTTTAACTATTTTTACATCACCAGTCAATGTTTCACCTATTCAGGCATCTTCAGGACTAAAAATCAAGCATACTACATGTAAAACATCCAAATATAAAAAAATAAAATAAATCATATACTTTTTCAAAATTATTGTTCCACTATTGCAGACCGAATTCATAAAATCTGGAGAGTTTAATAAAAATTCAAAATGGTAACTCATATTACATAAAAAGGTAACAAACTGAACTTAAGCATAAAAATACAAAAACCACCAAGAAGGGAAAATCTGCTCACTGATTTTCCACTATATTTCCTTTTATAAAGTGAAGAAGTGCAGTTTTTTTATCTAGTTCTTTAAAATAAGCAACATCTTACACTGTCTAGGGGCAAAGGGTTAACAGTCCTCCCAAAAGCCATACAACCTCCTCCAACACGTTTTCTTGTTGGATGGAGAATAGAAATGTTTTTTTATTGCAGGTTTTAAAAAGAAGTTGTTATGTATCATGGGTTCATAAATGATCACTGTATTTAACAAATTTATCTTAAATGTAATATGAGTTGTCATTTTAAATTTTCATCTAACTTAGATTTTACCATTTACCATTCATAGGCCTGTTCTTTTATTCTTTTGATTGTTACCAATTTTATTATGTTATATATAATATATATTTAGATGATTTTTCACATGTAATGTGTTTGATTTTTAGTCCAAAAGATGGCTGAATAAGCGAAACATCGACTGGTCATGTAAAAATGTATATAAGATTTTTGGAAATACTCCAGCCTTTTTTGAAAAATTTGTTTTTTCACATTGTGTATATTCTTGTTTCTGTTTTTATACTCTACAAAAGATGTTTGATCTTCATACATATTTATTTAATAACAAATAAAAACAATAATAATGACGAGATCTGTAATAAATTTATTTTGAAATATTTAACAATGTATCTAAAATATATATTATCACAAATCCTCACAAAGTAGTGCCCAGTTCATGTATTTGCATCTAATAAATAACACCACTTTTACATATATTGTTATAATATATTAAAATAAGTCAATAATTGATTTTTAAGGAAATGGATATTTACAAATTTACAATATGACTTAATATGGCACAATTTAGTTATTAAATAACATATAAGTTTTTATTTACTAAACTCTTCTGATGTTTGCTCTTCTGAATAATGTTGTGTACCCAGTTTTTGGATTTCTGCAACAAAAAATTAGAGAAATAATTAAGTTATTTATTAAATAACACTACTTGTCATATTGATCTACTAACTAAAATATTAAAGTACATTCGAAATATTTATTTTACTACCATAATAAATTAAAAAAGACTGCCGAGAAAATATTAGGACACATTTTATCATTTATTTGACAACAGAATAATTTGTGTGTGGTGATGTTATTATATGTGCCGCATTATGTGGTATTATCACCACATAGTTTCGCCTTATGGGTTATAGTATGTTTGGGATCAACAGTCCATGAGTCCATTTAGACCAGTCAAGTTGCTAATATAAACATTATCCTCATCTCAACCTGTCTCCTGACCTCATCCTGAATAAGGTGATTTGTTTAATATTATTTTTGTATTATATAAATTCAGAAGTTATAAGGTATAGATTGATTTTTAGTCGCCTTCCCTTATTTGGTTCCAAGTCAAATATATCATCTAACACTGCATGTTTGTTTAGGACATCACATGTGAAAACATAAGGGTTTCTGGCTTTGAAAAACCAACAAAACTAAAAAAATTAGGTTTTAAATAGATTTCTTCAAACTTATTATTATTTACGTGTCTCAATTTAAAAAAAAAGATATCATAATTGACACATATTGTTTGTCCATGGTTTTAAGTAATGAAATTAATAATATTTTATGTATGAGTACAATTTGAAAGAAAAGTAAGAACTTAAGTAATTAAAGAAGGTACTAGAAGTCCAGGTTCAAGATGGATAAAAGTAGTTTTTCAGTTGAATAAATACACTTTATAAAACAATGTCAGGGTATCTTTACACTTTAAAGGGACCATCCATCTCTAAATAGGTCATACCTTGACTTGTTTCTAAACATTACATAATTTGATTGTTTAATTGACTGATCGTTTTCATTTTTCTTGGCAGATGGCCAACCCAATATGTACGCTTAGTTGACATAAAATATCTGTTATTGTATTATAAATACTGCCAACAAAGCATTGATTGTATTTTTTTTCTCTTTTTGTCTACCATGTAGAAAGAAAGTTCTGCCTACATCCCTGTATAAATCAGTTGCCTCACTAGGTCAACAGAACATTAAAAACTTTTAATTAAGTTATTTTTTTAAATGTAAGTAAGTACATTACGTGCAACTGAAAAGTTACCTCCCCATGGCCACAGGCAACTGACCTCATCACGTACTCTTGCTCTAGATAAAAGCTTTCCTACTCTTTCTAGTCATTAAAAGGCCATTAGGTTATTTAGTTAAACATTAGAAAGTATAGGCGCTCATATTCACCAATCCTTTGTTGTTTTAGCCTGGTAAAAAGCAGTTAAAATTAGGTATTTTTAGTATTCCCCTCTTAAACCCGGATAGTTTCACGAACAACACTTAGGTAACTATTCCAGCTTATTTTGTGCTTTTGAGTAAAATTTATGTGTGTTATTATGGTAATCTCTAAATTTTTATTGATGAAATTTAAAATTGATTAATTAAAATCTGATTTTAATATAGTTAATGAGATAAAAATGTTTTAAATAATCAACTATAGTCAGACTCATAAAAAGAGGAAGAAAAAGTAATAAACATAAGTAAAAAAACTGAATTTTTAAAATTATAACAATACAGAGAGACCTATGGGTGCAACGAGTTCGACGGCCTGCCACCTACTCTCATTCGCACCAGTACACATACAGATTTTATGCGCAATCCTAAAGGAAACAGCAAAACTTAAGGTCGTCTAGGATCTATCTTTTGTTGGATCATCACCTGAATAAATAACTGTTTGTCTTACAGGAGTCGGAGAAATATTAGCAGCATTGAACCTTCAAAGACGTTGACATGAAATCTACCCCTCCCCTCTCCCCTATAGGTGTTAAAGTATTTTTTATTTCTGTATCGAGGGTTCTACTTTGCTGATCTGACTAGTATGTCATCTTTCTTTGCAAGTAGATTCTCTTTTTTATCCTTAGAGAAGTTAGTCCTTGGTTGATAACAGGCCATAATTTCCCTGACTCCCTTTTAAAACATTCTACTTTATTTTTTTCAAAGGCTTTTTGCAGTTTCAACTTAGCCTGGTTTTGCTCAATTTATGTCTTTTGTATTCACCATCAAACCAGCCAAATCAACCCACGAACACCTCTTCTTTTTTGCAACACCTCTTTATTGCTGGGCTCCCGTGGGCCGTGAATAGCAAAAATAAGTATTATTGATACACTTGATTAAGGAAATTAATTATGTCTTTACAACTCATGTGGACATTCACAGCTCTTTCTTTTCATGTGCAGCTATGAACGCAAGCTAGCTGGTGTGCCTCATTTTCATGATTCACGTTCCATGGGAACCCTGCATAACAGCAGTTGATCTGCCAGTGAACTTAGCCAGCTTTTCCTTGTTAACTGCACCATGAATCACTTCTCAGTTCTAAACTATAATCTTTCTCCAACAATTGTTTTCACCTCTGCTTCTTTAAGCTTTTCAGTGTTGAAAGTTTTAATCCTTTCAGAACAGTCTTTATACAGGAGGAGGGAGAGTAATAAATATGTGGTCTGCCTGATTTCTGACTACCTGTGTATCTGTTTGTGGGTAAAATATCTGTTGCTGATTTTAAGCCCCTTTTCCATACAGAAATCAATAATCAGCCTCACACCAGTGCCATTTAACTGATTCAGAATGTAGTTGCCAATTAAGTATTTGATTGAATATATATCACTTCTCAATCTTAGTATTTAAATCACCCATCAAAACTTTCGTGTCATAATGCTTATTGGCTTCCCAGTCAATATTCATTTATATATATCATACCTTTACTATTATATTGACTTTAATTCTATATTGTTTAATTTTAAAGCTTATCAGCCTCAATACATTTTTTTTTTTACTTATCTTCCTAATTGGAGATAAAAAAAACCACAGACCATTCTTGTGCACCACAATACCATAACAACACAATTTATAGTTGGAAAAACTGGATAATATTTTTGATTGAAAAATGGGAGGGATACTCATAAAAATTTAGAAAGGGAGAGAGACACTGGTGGGCAAAGAATATTTATTTTACAAAAATTGTGATTGATTTTTTTTTTTTTTATATTTAGTCTCAATTCTGTAACAAAAAGTAAATTACAACTAAATAAATTAAAATAATAACAAAAATAAATTAGATTTTATACTAAATAAGAAGTGTTGACAAAAAAGGTGAAACTCATTTTTAGTATTCATATCAATTATTAAAAGCCAGTTGTATTTACAAGGTTGTATAAATAAATTTTTAAATCCAGCTTTAATGGTTTTATATATTATATTTACTTTCTTTTTAACAGGCCATTAATACTCCAGAAGTACCATAGCCCACAATAGTCCAAAAATAAAAGATGAAGGTCCACATCTCAGGTAAAATAAAATTACTAAACATAACCTAAAAATAACAGTAAACTTGGAAAATGGATTAAAAAAAATTGATCATGGGTAATACAGGTTGATAAATCAGTTAATTTGACGACTACCTATGAGAAGAAAATAAAATATTGAAAAAGGGTTTAGAAATACCCATAAATCATTAAGCTTATATGTAATAATATACTAAATATATTTCTATTTGAATTAATTTAATAAATTAACGTTAGATCCATATTTAGTATTTTATTACATATATACCTAGACCTTCCATAAGTTCTGTTACAAGAAAAAAAGTTTGAAAAATCAAACACAGATTGAATTTGGACAGTGAAATTTATTTATATAACATATCTTACATATAAATGGTTAAATGAAAATTAAATTATTTAAAATATCCACCTCTGGCCTGTACACAGGCTTGAAGTCCACGGGGCCAGTAGTCTATTGCATTATGCTGTACTTCTTACGGGAAATTGTCAAATGCTTTCACTAGGGCATTTTTCAGGCTCTCCAAACTAGTGTGTCCCCTGTAGCCACTCATTAACTTCAGTTGCGACCAAAGACAGAAATTCAGAGGATTCAAATCTAGACTTCTCGAGAATCAGTCATGAACTCAGGGGCATTATCCTCCTACCACCACTGAATTGATTGAGCATTGTATGCAGGGGCTGAAAACCCAGTGTTTTCCAGTAAAGGGAGTGCTGTTCAGGGGCTTCACTATGCGCTTCAGAATATCTTGCTGGTAGTTTCTGGTTTAAATTTTGACGACATGTTTGCAAAAATTAAGTTTTGTAGTACCTTCAAAATGTACCCTCCACCAAATCATCACTGTGCTCGGACGGTGCCCTTGTTCCACCCTTCCAATCTTTTCTTGGGCTTCCCGGGAGTTGTGTGTATACACTGATGACCATCAGCGTACTTGCTTAGCATTGCCTTTTCTGACTCTTCTGTAATTTTCTTAAGAGAATCAGTGAGCCTTTGTCCTGTCATTCTCCGATAGGCTCTCATTTGAAGGTCATTTTTGATGATTTGGGACATAGATTTTCAACTATTTCAATGGCATTTTTTGTTCTTATTGTACTTGGTCGACCTGATCGGAGACTGTTGACCGGTGACTTAGTTGCATTGAAGCGATTAATTGTACACCACACCAACATTCAATTAATCCTTAATTGTTTAAGGGGTTGAAAAATGTTTGAGTTAGACTTACCCGCCATGTGAAGAGCAATAATGGCATGTTGGTTTTCTTCTAGGCTTCTCTCTATTATGTCTAAATGAAACTCTGACTGAAAAACTAAAAGGGATTAAAAGCTTTGTATCGAATATAAACAACAAACAGTGAGACATGTATTTACCTGCATGAGTAGATAATTGTATCTAAGTCCAAAGGTTGTAACAGAACTTATGGCAGGACTAGGTATATATATAAATATAAACGCAAGTTACAAAGACTAAGACATACTAAAGGTTCCATAACATAACATTTTATGTCTTTCAAGTTGGGCTACCAGCTCCTAGGGACCATTGAATTTAAGAAAGATTGCTTGACACAGGTACAAGAGTTCCTTGGGAGAGGAGTCACACATAGGTGAAGTGCACTTACCATGTTAGTTTCCAAAATTTATATATAATTTTTTTTAATTAATTTTACTTGAAAACTTAATTAAATACATGTTATGTAATTTATGAAGGTAATCTGATGTAAATTTATTTTTCTTATCAGATAAAATTGTCATTTATTCTATTTAAAAATGTCATACTTCTTAGTTGTTTTTTTTTTGTTTAAATGTTATTGAAAATAAATGTTGTTAAAAGTTTAGAGTTTAAATTTTATCATTGTAAATTAGATGGATTTGACATATGATATAGATACATTTTTTTTTTTATTTATTATCTTATGAATTATAGGTTAAAGAGAAAAGTGACAGTGAATTTGACAGGGATAGCCCATTTGGAAAGGATGTCTGAATGGAAATCATAAGATTTCCAGTTTGAACTCATTATATATTTATTTACAAGAAATTCTAAGCCCATAAAATATAAATATAAAATCATTTTGTAGATATGATTTTTGTAGATTTGTAGATATGAGGTTAATATTGTTTTTATATTTCATCAGTAACCTGTTTATTATTTATGTTCTATTGAAGTTTCTAGAGTATATTTTTAGACTTATTCATATTTATAATTAATACCTTAAAATTTGGAAAAAAAGGAAAATATAACCTTTAGAACGATTGGTACATGAAAGTATGTGTGCCAATTTAGTATATTATATAACAATAATATTTAACCAATAATTATTTAAGTTTTCCCCTGTGGGCTACATAAAACAACTAATAATTATTAACTAATTATCTTTTTTTTTTTTAGTAATAGAAGTCTTACCTAATAATATAGATGAAATTAAATAAGTTCTTATTTTAACTTTATTTGAATTATTAATAAGCTTAAAAAAAAAAAGTGGCTTTAGGGTTAATAGTAAGCGCACAAATTATTTTTAATTTATGTAATATTTTATTTTCATTAATAGCTTTTAATTTAATCTAATCAATTATTCATCTTTTTCTTCCAATCATGAATCTTAATTTCTGTTTCTTTATTACTACATTCATTGAATATTATTCAATTGTTGTCTATACTTACTGTGCTGACATGACTTCCCTGACCATCCTTGATCACAAAGACATGTATTATTATAAAAACATACACCATGTTTACATGGTCTTGAACAGGGGCTTTTTGTTGGAGCTCTTCTGCCAATCTCACAATGATCTCCTCTAAAACCATTAGGGCACCTGCATTTATTTATTCCTTTACATCTTCCACCATTTAAACAAGGAATTATACATTTTGCTAAAAAGAAGAAAAGAAAAAAAATGTAAACATTCACAATATTTTTCAAGTGGCAAGGTAACTGCTGTAGAGGGATCCTAATGGGTTTTATAGAAGACAGTCTAACAGTACTATATAAAATAGAATTTTGTATTTTTCTAGTACATATTAATTTTTTATTTAATAATAAATCTTTATTTGAATAAAATTACAATCTGCACTATAAAGGCAATAGGTAATTGTGATAAAAGATCACATTCGTACTATACTTAAGGGCAGGGATAAAAATATATATCTAATCACAATAAGATTTATTGTCTATTCAGAGATGGCATGATTTAATGGTGAAGTTTATTTGCAGTGAGAGAGTACGAAGCTTTATGTATGTGTGCCGAACTGAACTCTGCTGGAATCCATCTTCATTACTTGACAGTTTTAAGTGGTATGTGCAGATTTCGAGCTACTTCCTCATTGTAATCGCAATAGTCAAGATTGTCAGTGTAGGAAAGTACTTAATTCAGATTCTTGACTAGTGCATGTACAAGAAAATCAGAAGTTATCTATTAATTGAATTAGTACATTTCTGTCCTTACCCTCCTATACATTTAATTCAATGGATTTACAACTTCAACAATTTTTAATAACTATTGATAAGCATATAAGTAATGATATTGATTTTTTAAATAAAATAAGCTGACAAAGATAAAATGACTAGAAATTTATTAATAAATAGTGAAACTTCAAAATATGGGATGACAAAAAGCCACAAATTATAAATCACAGAAATGAAGGCTGATTTTAATAAACATTTGTTATGACCTATTAGATAAATTAATAAGTCTGTACTTTTACGAAGGTAGACACAAGAAACTACATTGATTTCCTAACCAAGTTTTCTCAAAGATATTAAAGAATTCTCTTCGACAAAAAGGCAAGATATTTACTTACAAATACAGTCACGGGTTACCTAAACAAGACATACTAATATTTATTGCCAATTTTTGATTGTCGTTTTTTAAATATCCAAAAAATAATGTTTACAGCCAATCAAACCCTTTGGCATCAATTGGCATCAACAAAAATTAATTACATGAAACATGTCTATCCTTATATAATTGAGCATGGACTGGCTTCAATTATAATTGGAAGGAAAGAGATTCTTTGCGCCTATTTTGAACAATTAATGTAAATTTGTTCCCTGTTTTTGTTTACAGAGTAGTCCAACCTTCTAAGAACTGTCATATGGGAAACATTAGTCCTCCAAATTACAACCACCCATCTCTTCTGGCACCCAGCCTTAGTGAGGAAGATAATTTGTGATCTATTTATGTGTTTCATGCCTAGCTTTACTGAAATAATTGAAAAAATAAATGTATATTATGGGCATTTTCGCTTATTCGAAAATAAATTTTGAACTGAGCAGGCTTAATTTTTTTTCATTCAAACTCAGCCAATTTCAGTAATTTTAAAAATTAAATTTTATGAAAATAGCTGCTAGTTTTTAAAACAAGTAATACTTTCAAAATAGCTACTTACAGAATTCACATCTTAATCCATAATATCCTTTGGAACATTCACATGTATCTTTTTGAATACATTTTCCGCCATTTTCACATTTTTGCGAACAAATTCCTTAAAAAAAGTTAAGTTAGATGAAAAATGTTGCTATTTTCATCAATTTAAATGATGTTTGCGAGAGATTGTACATCTGTTTTCTTTACCTCCTTCACAATGACGTCCTTGAAAACCTGGTGGGCATGTACACGTTCCTGGTGCAGTACATGTACCATTATTAACACACTGAGGGTAACATAGTGCCGTTCGACAATATTGACCCATATAGCCTTCCTGACACTGGCACATTTTATCACGATTACACCATCCACCATTCGCACATTTTTTATCACATTCTGGATCAGGCCCTAATGAAGTAAGAAAAAGAGAAAAAATTAAATAAACAATATACTAATAAGTAAATATAGATACATACTATATTAACTAGTATAGTTGAGATTAACAAAAGATTATTTTATTTTCAATATAGCTAAAAGTTTGTGATCTGAAAAATTTAATGATAAAAACAGAAAAAAAATAAGGAATACTACCTCGAATCTACAGACAGACTTGTATGACTACAAAAAGTATAAAGGAATAAGAAAGGAGTGTCTGGTTGGGATTCACTTAGTTTTGTGAGGAATAATGAGTAACTACTTCAATTAAGAAGTAGCGAATCTGGTTTAAAAATCTGAAATAAAGGTTAAGAGGTTATAGCCCATGCCAACCATGGTGGCACCTTCCAACTACAGTGACAGAGTTGGTAAGCCTTATCTTTCACAAGGTTTTTTGCCACCGACATAATTTTCGTCCCTGAGCATTAGTAAATCTACAGGTTACGATGCAATCACCCCAGAAAGTATGAGATTTATGGGCAAAAAAGACCTAAATCTTGGCTTTGTAGATCTAACAAAAACTTTTGATAGAATCCGGAAAGACCTATAGAGGCTTCAAACAAATAAATGCAAGTAGGGGGCTCACACTGGTAGTAAACAGTATTAATGACAGAAATATTAATGTTACTAGGACTGCCCAAACCACACCAGTCATTTGGATCCTAGAATGGGATATAACAAGGATGCAGCTTAACTGTTTTAGATGGAAATAAACTGAAACACACAATACATGATTGTGTGAGTGTATACTCATCTGATAATTTGTTAGGTGATTACTAACTTAACATTGAGAAAACTTATTTCTTTCATTTAAAAAATAATCTGAATGATCTAACCTCTCTGAGCACATTCTTTCCGAAGACTAAGTCTGAGTGGAGTTCCGGGAAGAGGTTTTCCTTTCCTACTTTCTATTAATAGTCCCAATCCAAATGCAGCAACACCAGAACTGTTTCCAGAACAAGGTAACAGGAGTGTAAAAACTAAAATCAAATAAAATAAATGAAAAAACAAATCATAACATACAATTATTTTTAATAAATCAAAATTAACATCACTTGAAATAATATAAAAATAAATTGCATGTAACTAATTGTACACGTAAGCTATATGTAACTAATTATGAGTTAATTTTAATTAATAAAATACATTAATGTAATTCTTGATCTTGGTAGCTAATACAGTAATTATTTGATTTAGTAAGTTTTAAATGTACCTAAAGAAGTGATGGAAGACCCTGGATTACACAGTCTTCTATTAAATATACAAAATGACACCAGCTTAGAAACTATTTCATTTAATTTTGTTAATATTTCAGTATAGAACATTGAAAATTGTGTTGGTAGATAAGGTTATTTTAGATTTAAGTATGAATCTTAGTTCGTCAAAACCCAACCTAGGAGTTTTTTAGTATAAAGAATGAGTGAAAAGTGAATTCAAAAATAAATCAATGATAATGAATTCATTTATTATTACATATTAACACCGGATATTCTCATTTATTTGTAACAAATACGTTACTTGGTGTCACCACATGGCCATATATTGACTTAAAGCCCTATGAGGTTAAGATAAAGTAAGTGTTCAATTTTGGGGTTTCATTATCAAGTAAAATATATTAATAATATCCTGACTAGTAAATTAACTTCAATATATACACATATATCATCATTGCTATTATTGTCACACTAATTTGATGCTCTGATAATGCTTGAATTGAATGATCTCAATGTGTATACCACCCTAAATATCAAAGAAAAATAAGATTCACTACCTCGCTACTTCCTCAATTTATCATTTTTTGGCAGCAACATTGCTTTCATACAACTCTATACTACACAAACCCTTATTATATCCGTCAAGTAGGCCAATTTTATATTTATAACTTATATTTACTTTCTACTTAATAGATACATACATACATTTATACTTAAAAATGGATAAATGACTCTTTAATGTGATACAAGTTAACATTGTAGATGATGTTGTTATTCTTCATGGAGGCTTCTTTCTTCAAGTTCTCAGTTGATTCCAATGAAACCTGCATACGTAAAATTGTTGAATTCACAATTTTAGACTAAAAGAGAGATAAAAAGAATGCAAAATGCACTAGTATAACCTACACCAAAGAATGCTCTATTTACGGTTCAGAATCGAATTCAAATTGAATGAGGAGTGTCTAAAAAAATTATATTTGTATGAATTCATTGAAAGCTAGGCCTTATCTCTTCCCCCAAAAAGTGACATAGAAAAAGGTTAAATTTTAGGCTTACCTGCAAAACAATATTCCAGGAATTGTTATAATTTCGTTTATTAGTAATAAAAAATGATTAATTTCTTTTGTAATTGAACTTCAAATAACTAAAAAACAACTAACTTATATCATTGGCAATTGAGTTTAAAAAATTGTTTTGAATCTCAGTTAGTAAATATGTGTACAACAAAGGATTACTGTATAAGTATCATCACTTTTACAAAATTGAAGGTAGGATTGTTATGAAATAAAGAAAAACAATAAAAATAAGTATACAAGTCTCAAGTCTTTAAATATAAATATCCCACATATACGTCATGTGTTGTGAAATGCCTTTTCATTAAAAACAATATATGTTCTATTTATAAGGGCCAAAGACATTTTAAGTAATAAACTTTATTAGCAACCAATAATTCCAATATTTTTTAAATATATAACATGTAACATGGGTTTGAATCTAATACCTAATAATTGTATGTGTTATAATCTTTAAGAAATGAACCACTAACAATAAGATCAACTCAGACCCTTGACATAAAAAAGCCTTAAAATATTATAGCACATATTTTTGAAAAAAATAAATCGCTAAAATATCCAACCTAATAAGATTATTAAAAGAATTTATGTCAGCTCAAATAGGTAAACTAAGGAAATGTTAATATACAACTGGTTTGGTGATTAGGGGGCTGAGCCTGATTTTATAATAATTCATAAATTTATAAAATTATCAAGAGTATCCTCTATAATTTAATTGACCATTAAAGCCTTTATCACTTACCAAATGGTATCTTTTATGTCTGATAGTGTAAGTTTAAATATTTTATTTGATGAGTATAATAGTCCAAGAACTAAGTTGTACTGTCTATATCGAAATCCTTAGCATTTTAATTTTAGGAAAATTTCCAGTAGGTTCTCAATGCTTTTTCTTATTTCTTTAATTTATCCATCATCCACAATTGTTATGTCTATTTATAACACATGTAAAAGTAGAAAATTACAACAATAAATTCTAACTAACATAACATCATGATTTGTTTTTACAACATAATTTTTATAAGACTTAAATTTAGTATTATTTATAAAAATAACATAAAATTGCAGAAATTATTATGTTTATAAAGTATAATTTTTATCTTTCCAAAATAATGAGAAATGCTGAACCCAGAATTAAAAAAAAATCCTTATAACAGAATAATTAATTTAAATAAGTTATAGTTTTAATGGTGCTACAAGTTATAAAACTGTACAACTAAAGAACATCCAGTCAGTTTTCATTAATAGGACAACATAATGATCATAAATAGATTTTTATGATGCAAAAATATAAAAAATTATAATTATTGATAGATAACCTCTAATTATTTAAAAAATAAGTTGTAACCTTTATTATTATCTGCACAAATTTTGTTTTGTTATAAATTCAACAGTTTAACTTTATTTTTCAAATCTTAAATGTTTTAGGTGCTATTCTGGAAGTCATAAATGCTTGCCAGACATATTTTAATTTATCCTGCATTATTGTCCTATGTCTAAGTTAATTATTATCAACGAAAAACGTGAAGAAAAAGGAAAGAGGTTGAATGTAATCACAGATCGAGAGTTGTCACAAGACTGTTTTTATTGAGCCTTTTAAAGCCTCTCTAAATACATTCGGGATGTTTACATCCCGATGACTTGAGGATTAGGCTGGCTACCTACGATGTCCAAACCTTAACTTCTATAAATCTCTATATTATTTAATGGTCCCAATTCACTTTCTAATTTCTTTATTTTAGGAACTGTTTTTCACATAAATGGCCAGGGCTATTTTAAGGGGGTTTCCCCAAATTATTTTTTTATAACATATAAAACATGATAGGAGACAAAAAAAAATATTTTGGAAAGATGGAGGAAACATTTTGAGGAAATACTGAATCATCCTGAAGAACTATAGGGACATAGAGATCACCATCCTGTGAAGGTGGTACACACATGAGCCTAGAAAGAGAAAAAAGAAGATAAAATAATCAAAACTCTCCTTAACAACAAACACCAAGAATAGATAGCATTTAAGGGCATTCAGAAGTGAAGCAATAGGGTACACATGATCTCATACATGAATATGAGGATGACAGAGATGTCACAAATTCTGTGCCCTATATGCAAGAAAGGAGATATATTTGTTTGGCAAAATTATAGAATGATTGCCTTGTTATCCACAATAGTGGTCTCAATCATAATGAACAGGAGAGTGAAGAGGTAAGCAGAAAGATGTACTTGGGAGTTCGAAAATAACTTCATAAGGTCATGAGAACCCTATGAATGCCTAGAAATCTAGTCTATTAGTTGGGATCAATCTGGGGGAAGTCAAGCCCCAGAAAAACACAATGTCATAAGTAACATGCTTTTTGGATACATGATAGGAAGAAACTGACATTAGTAGGGTTGACAAATTGAGAGCATTTCCTAAACTGTTAACAAACTGGTCAGTTTTAGCCACCTATTGAACACACATAAATAATATTACATCATTGAGATGTTTTCAAAATAAAATAAAAGTGACTCATTTGACTGTGTTAATAAACTTGTTTTCTATTTGATGCTGTAAGATCCCTGACTATTTTTTTTAGTTAAGAAATCTGTTTCAGAATGGTAACAAACTATTTAAAATCTGATTTTTTAGCTTTGATTCACCCCCCCCCCCCCAACATGCTCCATCATTGGCTGTTCCACCATTTGACCTCGAACAGCCCAGTATAATTTAAGTTTTTTCTGCTAGTGCTCTCATAAATTGTATTTCTTATTTATTTTGGCTTCAAGTGGTTGACTATATGTAGGTATAGATAGAACTTTCATTGTAAATTTCTCATAATAGTCTTGTAGGTCTGATGCTTCATGGATAATGTTACAATTTGTTTTTATTTGACACCTGAGATCAGCACACATATTTTCAGAAATGACACATTTTTAAAAATCATTTTCAATACACTCTTTGAATCAGCTATCCGAAGCAATGGACTAAATCAAATCAAGTTATTGACGTAGAGCTGAACTATTTCATACCAAAATATTTTTTTTATTACTTTGTTTCTTTTCTGTCCCTATAACATTTAAATCACTATAAATGATAGAACAGTAAAATATTGAATCAAATGTTGCCAGATCCATAGAGCATGAGGTGCACAGAGGCACTCTTGACAGTTTTTGTTTAGTGTATTAATCTGACTGAAGCTGGTATCATAATTTTTTTTTGTTTCTCAATAAAAATAGAAAGCTAAAATGGGTTCAGTGATCTTAAGAGATAAAGCATAAATGGTAAGGAAGTGATTTATGTTGGAATCTCTGTATGTTTTTCTATAACCCTACTCAAATGTCTCTTATCTTTATTACTGATAGGTTAATTGTCTCTTAAAAGGCATGCAGAAAACTTAAATCATTTAAGCAAGCCATTTGTAAATAAAATTTAATATTTAAAAAAGTTATTTTTGTTTGACAGTCATACATTTTTTGCTCAATAATTCTTTTCGCGTTAATCTAAATCAAAACTATTTTCTGATCACTGATTACTAACTATTTTCCTTTTATTTTATTGGTTATACAAACAGGCCAACCATTAGACAAATTATGATTACTGTATCAAAGTTATTTCATCATTCAAACTCCTAACATATAAGATATTTAAAAAAAAAAAAGAAATTCTCAAGTCAGTGTGTGTAGGTCTAAAGTTCTGATTGGGACGCTATTATGTGTTCATAGAAAGTATTGACACCCAAGGAGCAGGAGTTACCTGTTGTAACTATTACTAGAATAAAGTTTGGGGTGAGGCCAAACAGACTTCATCCAATGAGATGTAGTAAATTTCTTCACAATTCATGCTTAAATTTTCATAATACCGGTTGAACCATAAATAAAATTGGCCATAACAGGATAAAAGTAGAGTCTAAATTAGGCACTTGTAAATCAGAAAAACTAGAAGAAAAATTCTTTATATATTTAAAAATTCTATATAGTTGATGGAAAATATTAAAACACTTTTTTCTGAAAGCAACGAGGTCATAGGGGTTAGATATTTTAGAAAAAAAAAAAAAAAAAAAAAAAATCAATAAAGTAAGGAAAATGAATTCAGGACAACTTAATGCGTATTGGTAACATTTAGGGGTAATTTTTTACCTAAATATGTTAGCATCATGTAAAATACAAGATCCATCAATACTCCAATGCCAATCCTGTTTAGAGGTGGGTGGTTATATTATTGCCCAATTTAAAAGCACTACTTTGAGATGTGTGAATTGTTGTGACAAACACGCTAAACTTGTGGAGTCATTCTTTGTTCTCACCTACAGCAAGGGACATGCCCTTTATGTCACGATTCTTACAGTACGTGGCATCAAATATAACGACTTTTATGTCCAATTCAAATTCATCCAACTAACTAAATTTAATAATTCTAACTTAATAAACTAATTAAACTTAATAAGTCTAACTTAATAAACTAATTAAATTTAATATATTGTGACCCATTACATTTCTCCCCTTCCAAGATAAAAAAATATATAAATTGAAAATTCCAGGAGAACAATTTCGACATTTATTTTCCCCCCATTATTGAACTCTCACACTCAACATTCACACTAAATGAATTTTTCAACCTGTTAACAAAACATTTCAAATTTAACTGTTAACAAATTTTTATTTTACATCTGGTTACTCATCTTCATTCCCTGAGTCTTATTGGCTACATTTAATCAATTAAATAACATTCCATAAAGAAATTATGAACAAATTCTTTAAAACACATTAACACTTATTCTAAATAAAAAATAAAAAAGAAGAGATTATTTTTCTCATTGCACTAATAGAATTACAAACAATTGCCTATTATTCACAATAATTTACAAGGCAAACCTAAAGAATCAATTAAATGTATTCCTAACAAATAAACAATAAAATAATGACAAAGATAACAAAAAAAAAAAAAATTCTAGAAAGGAGGCCTGACATTATAGTACGGCATGAGAGAATTTAATTGGACTTGTTACTCTCCTAGGAATGTCCCAATTCAACAATCAAGGACAAAAATATGACTTCCAGTGAAAACATATGATAATGTTAAGATTATTTCTTAGTTTTGTTTTGGGAATATTTCAAACTTGAGATAGAAATTCAAATAATATGATTTCATTTTTTTTTCCATTTTCCTGTATATTTTGAATTTTATCTAATAATAATAATTCATAATATGTTCATAAAATATTCATGTTTTTGATTATTTCAGTGTATTTTAGGGATTTTTCAAAATTATGAGCTGGGACATTTAAGTCATATAATTTCATTTTTCCCTTTTATTAGGAACTCGATTCTAAAACAAAATTATAATGCAGTTTATATAATTTTCAAGTTATATCAGTAAACTATAACCCACCAAATGAAAACAGCCAATATTTTTTACCTAGGATTTTATTTTTGATATTACTATGGTTATTGGTACTATGGTATTTCAGGTTGAGCAAAATCATTACTTTAGAGGTCATACCTAGAATTCTTCAGGAACTATCTGACAAGGAAAGGGAAAAGGTGGCGAAAACTGATGGTAAACACATACCTAATGAGGGAGAACTGAGTAGTACCATATTTGGTGGAGAACCGAGTGATGCAGAATACCTCAATCATCATCATCTCAATCATGATAGTGATCTGAGTGAGGAAGAAGTACATTTCAGCAACCAATGTCATGATAATCAATCTGATCAGGAGGTAGATAGTGATAGTGAAAATGTAGGCGAGACAGACGTGGAGTTTTTTTTTTTATAGGAAAATACACATATTTCGAAGTGGAAAAAAAGCCTATTCTCAAAAAAACTAAATCCCCTAGAAAAAACATCAATCAAAATTACTCCTAACCATACTAATTATTCCAGAGGTGCTTGAAAATGTTTATGCTATTGTTTCTCATACGAATAAATATATTCAAAATTTGAGGCAGAAGTTAAAATGTGAAAGGAGCTGTAAAGAAACTTCAAAGAGTGAAGTAATGGGATTTCTTGAAGTTCTATTTTTGATTGAAACGAAAAAAGGACACCATTTCAACGTGATTTAGGGATGGAGATGCCTCAGGCTTGGGAGATTCTTGGAGTAGCTATGAGCTATAAAAGATTTTTATTTCTCTTGAGGTTTATCAGATTCAATGATCTTACATCCAGAAATGAGAGAAGAGAATTCTATAAACTTGCACCCAATAGAGAATTTATGGATGGGTTTGTAAAATTATTAAAAAAAGCTATTATTTCACTAAATATTGTATGAGTGATGATATATTGATGACCCTGTTTAGAGGACAATGTTCATGGATACAATATATTTCATCGAAACCAACGAAATAAAGGATAAAATATTTGCCTTGAGTGATGCAAATTACTTTCTTGTAGTACAATGAGGGAAAATAAGAGAGAGAGACCAATTGATGTTCTGCCAAGGAAAAATCAACTGGTTGTAGTTTCAAAATTAGGATTTAAAAAAACCAAAACAAAAAAAACAAACCATTCTGTGATTTTACTATCATTAATGCACAATGATCGACAAAAAAACAGGGAACCCCGTAATCATATTAGATTACAACAAAATGTAAGGGGGCATTGACACATGATAGCAGCCTACAGCATATCAATAATTACAAGCTGGCCCATGGTATCACTTAACACATTATTGAATATTGCCAGAATTGATTTTCAGGTTAAATATTCAGTGGCAAAACGTGCTGAGGCTACAAAGCTAAGGAGAATATTCCTAAATAATTTATCCTACCAATTAATGAAAGAGCATTTGATTTTGAGATAAAAAATACCAACTCTACCAGCTGACATTTCGGCGTTTCTAAAAGGTGATTCCTGGCTGAGGGTGTCCACGAAGAGACTGAAACACCAGCAAAAAAAGAAAAGAAAGGGAGATGTGAAAAGATTGTGTGCATAAACCATGTGAAAACTGAAATAACTGTGTGTTGTGTGTAGCAATAAAAATGAGCCTGGGTAGTTTTCAGAATATTGATTAAATATAACTTTTTAAATAGCATTGAAATATAAGTATTATTAAAATTTTGTATATTATTGATCTTTTTAAGCCTAATAAATAATTTTATTTATTTTCCTACCTCTTACAACTTAGTAATAATCTAAGCGTAGTAAAATAATTTTGTTTTATATAAAGGAAATGAGATGAAAATGGGGGTGGTGTACTTAGTGTGCCACACCGCGCCTACTGGTGTCAAGGATTTTGGCCCGCCTACTGGTGTCATGAATTTTGGCGCGCCTACTGGTGTCATGGATTTTGGTGCGCCTACTGGAAGGTTTAAACTATCAATTACATTCATTCGTACAATAGTTATTACTCCTATATTTCTAAAATTCACATGAATTCAACTAAATTTCATACAAAATTAAGTGAAAATGCATTAAACCTTTGATAATAAGAGCGGATACCCTCTTAAATACATCAAAGACATGATTTGAGCATTGTCTTGCATGTAAATGTTTTACTACTGGATAACTGACTAATGATAAGACTATTGGTTAAACAAATAATTTATTATAGCCAACTGTCTAAGGCAGAAATTTTGGTTTTCATGTTTTAGGAACATTCCTAAATCTTTGCCTGTGCTAAGTACCTTTTATTTCTTGTTGATTTTGTATTTTTGATCCATATGAAATTGGGCAAATAACTTTTTCTAGTTGTGTTAAATTTTGAATGTTTTGTTAATGTAGGGTCGGGTGAATTATATTTTTTAATTGTTGTCTGTCGATGCACCTCAATTGATCTTAATATGGAATTTTTGAAGTCATTATGATTATTTATTGAGATATTGAAAATTTCTATAAGCTTATTTGAATTTATGTGGATATTTAAAAATTCCCCGTTCGTATTCCTAATAAAATTGTTATTGGCTTCTATTTGGACATCTGGTTCGATACCTTCTTTAAAATCAATTTTGGCCATTTGCACCTCGGATTTATTTATTATAAACTTTTTTGGTTCGATGCGATCAATAACAATACATTTATTTGTAACCAGTTCTTCAATAAGTTTTTCTTTATTTCCATCATTCATTATTAAACATCTAATTAACAGAACATAATATAAAACATTTATTAAAACATCTAAATTTTCATTATCACTTTCATTTAAATTTATGGTTATATTATTTTGTTCACACCTCATTTTGGTAATAAATATTTCAAAATTATTTTCAAGGTTTTTAAATTGGTTTTTATTTTCTTCAGATTTTTTATCTATTCATTAGTTGTTTAAAGAGAGTTTGTAATTACAATTCTCCCGAGTTACCACCACCATTTCTGGACTGAACCACTTGGTTTTCACAGAAAGGGGCGTTCGCTCCTTGTTAACAACTATCCCACACCTATCTGTAACTCATAATATTTCCGTCACACTCCACTCGTTCAGTTCCATTTTCCTAGTTAACAATAATCAAAAATTAAAATTATGAGTGTTTAGTTGTTGTGGATAGCTATTTAATAATTCTAGCCACACCGGTTGGGCACCAAATATAACATTTTTAATAAATGTGATTAACACACGGCTCCATGTGTTACACTAATTTATAAAGTTAATGAAATGGGCCCCCACTTGGCAACCATAAAGTCACACACAATAACCAAAATCAGGTATTATATTTATTAAGAAAACAACTTTGTGGAGAATTTTATTTTATTTATATTGTGAAATTAATTATTTGACTCCAAATGATTTTATTCTTTTAAAAATCTCAGGTTCGATTTCAGACACGCTAAACACTCATATATTAACACTAAATTTACTTTAATTATTTTTCTTTTTCTAAAGGCCTCCGAAGAAAAACATACTCTTAGAATCTATGTGCTTCCAAACCCCAGGCAGCAACCTCCAACAGGCTGATTCAATTTTATAGAGTATATTATACTGTCAAAATATATCTGTGGATAGATTTTAAATATTAAATAATGTAAAATAAATAACATTCTGATCCAATCTTACATCTTTAAACATTATTTCTCTTTTTGAGTTTTGTATGCCAGACATTTCAGTATGATAGAGGCACTAAGGCTTTTGATACTACTACATGGTATACTGTTTACCAGTAAAAATAACCGATTGAGCCAGTCTATCTACTACTTTATTTTCTAGAATACCTGCTTGTCTATTAATCCACATACATATCATATGTTTATTTTTGTTTAATGCTAGGTAATGATTATTAATTATTCCCATTTGGATCTTATCAATATATTTTTTTTATGTTTAGTAGCAATAATAATGAGCTATATACTATATACTATCTCTTAAACAACAATATTGGTTAATGGTCACCAACCACCTAGCTACGACCTGACCTTCTGGCTATGGGGAAAAAAAATCCTGTTTACTTTTCAATAAAAGTCTTTCGACGCTTTTCCCGAAGAATTTTGGATTTATTTATTCAAAGACAAAAGTATAATGAACAGAATTATAGAAATATTTATCATTTGAAATCATTGTATAACCCTTTAACTATAATTAAAAAGGTATATAAATTATCTCACCTTTTGGCCTTCTTGGAACTCGTCCCTTAGGTTTTATTGTTATAACAGGAGGTTCTAAAATAGCTTCATCAAAGGATTGAAGTCGATCAAAATTATAATAATATTTTTTCATTCCACTTCTCCATGTAAAGTTAACATAGCCTACCTACAAAAATAGTTGAAGTCCAAAAATAAACATTCAGATTAAACTCCAATTATCAATATTATTATATTATGCAAGTATAAAAATTTAATCTCTAATTGGTTTATCCAGCTGAATGATAGATACAGTTCTACCTTAGTAGTAGAGCCTTTGTCTAGCACTGATTGAAACCAGGTAAACCAATTTATTTTTTTTAGTATATTTGTGGCTAATATAACTCATTATTATTAGAAATTAGTAATTCAATTTTTTTAAATAGATAAGAACCGAGATATGGTGAAAGTAATATCCTTGTTAGTTTATGAATATTAAAATTAGTGAGGTATTATAAAATCAGACTAACTTCCATTACAAGCTAACTTAACCAGTACCTATTCTTTCCAATGCCTTGAACTAAGTAAATTGATTGCTTATTAATAGGGGGCTAATATACACAAATATTTTTGGGGGATATTACAACTGTGATCTAAAAGATTTACAGATTTTATGGGATTATGAATAAATGAAAACTATATTTATTTTATATACTGTTAAACATTTCGACTAAATTACTTATTAATAGTACAAGTTTCAAAATCGATGTGGGTTTTGATTTAATTTGATAAAATAATTTTTCGTCAGTCAAAGCAATGTTTAAATACTACTTGAACATAGCAGTGATGACCCATTGGAAAAAAATGAAAATGAAATTAAGAATTTTATTATTAAGTGTACAAATCTATTAGGTCAAATTGAGACTATCATAAATTGGAAGAAAGCAAGGTTAAACACCAGAAGATCTCAGTTCCACAGGCCACAACAATATATTATGTCAATAATATATACATTTAAAGAGGTAGTGGTAGATTCACTGAAATGACCTGCTTCAAGGATTGATGAACTAGCTAGCCCTTTATGAACTCTTGCTTTTCCTCCACTTCCCGATGCTAGAAGAAATCATGGTCCTACCTTAGTCCTATCCACTCCTTATCTTGATTTCAACTTTTTTAAATCCCAATGGTCTGGGTGATCCATTAAGAACTCTGGTGAAAGGCCAGCAATCTCATCAGTACTGCAATAGGGCTAAAGGCAGTAAAGACCAGCTCACTTCTAAACATCAGGTGGAGCCAGATTGGTTCAGTGGTTATTGATCTGTGGAAGAAACATGACGCTCTAGAGCCTTGGCTTGCAGATAACATAGGAGAGGCAACCCTCAACAAATTGGGATCTTGAGATCCCCAGATTCCAAATCCACCAGTGTACTCGGATACAAAGGGGAAAATAACCAAATGAGAGAAGAAAAACATCAGGAGATAGTTATGGAAATAGATCACTATAAAATATTGATCATGGGCTAAAACAAAGAAAAGTATAATGGGTCTGGAGAGGGATACATAGAAATAGCTATACTTAACTCTATTCAGGCAAAGCAGATGAATATGGGCATTCATTTCTTATAAATAAGGAAGCGAAGAAGTGACTGATCGAATAGTGGGACATCTCAGGGGACATGATTTCATTAAGGCCGAACTCAAGGGTGCATAATGATTATTTTCAAGTGCTATGCACTCAACAGAACCTTCCCCTGATGAAGACAAGGAGGGGCTCGACGATACCTTGCTTGAGCGTGGTCTTTAACTAATTTCAAGAACAAGGCATCAACATAGTCAACTTTTGTTTTAGACTTAAATCCAATGATTGAAGTATAGATCAGATGATGAAAAGATTTTTTTTTTCATAGCCAACTTTATTTCCTATTAATCATGGGTCAGTAGAGTGGTCTATTTTTAATATTTTCACCATTTAGCCGGCGAACACTACCCAAGGGTTGCCATTCTTTTCTAACATTCATGGCACTGGGAAGTAATTTAATGGCAAAATTATATCAACTCTTGGGCAGAATTGAATCTGTGCTGAGTGGAAATCAGGCACTGTACCCTCCTGTTGCAAACATGATTTTAAGGACAGATTCATTGATTTCTTTTAATTACAGTTTAAAAAAAATGAAATTTACAAAAAAAAAAAATTACATTTTGTTAGTCAGGATGTTTAGATATTTAATTGAATACCCAACTCAAAATTATAAACATTTTTATTATTACCAAATAATTCATTGTGTTTGAGATGACAGCTTATTTATGTTGTCACCAATATCAAGTTGGATCTCCATGAAAAATTGTCTCTATATCAAACAGGGGCTCATAGATACTATAACAGAATGGATGAACAGATGAACAGACACAATATTATAGCCAGTATATTATTCCTCTGGATAATAATTAATTATTATACTAGGATCAATACCACGACAAAATTTGACTATAAAAAACAAAATACATTCCATAGGCAAACAAGCTCTCTGTAAGTAAAATATATTGTCATATTTTGCCTCCTACTGGCAGCCCTCTGTGCCCACCATTTATATTGCTTACATTCTTTGCAAGAGTTTGTTCAAAGAGAATTCATATAGGGAAGGTTGTCCACTAGTATAGTAAGGTAGCTCAGTTGGTAAAGGCTCAACTAGATTTTGGGGAAGTCACTGGTTCGAGTGGCCCTGCCAACGTATTTTATCTTTGGGTATTAATTATAAATAATAGAGGGATCTATACCGCAACTAAGTTTGACTATGTGAAAACATAACAAACCTTCCCCCTCCCCCCCCCCAAAAAAAAGCTCTGTAAAGAAATTTTAGTCGGTAAAAAAAATAAAATAATCCAAATTATGGGGAAAAGAAAGGCAAAGCTACTTTTAAGTAAACATTTAAATCAATAGATGACATAGTAGCTCCCTCTGGGCGACTCTAATCAACACTGGTGAGAGGACTAGGATGTGAGAGTAGGTCAAGAGATTTGATGTTGACTCAGAGTGCATGCAGAGATGGCTCAGAGGTAGAATACCTGACCAGAGATTGGGGAGGTCCCAGGGTGGAGACCTGGCCCTGTCACAATATTTTTTTCTTTAGATGCTTATTAAAAATAGTGGGATCGATACCACAATTAATAATTCATTTGTTTTCTTTAATTGATACTAACAATCATTCAGTTTCAATATATACTTAATATAATTCTCTTCAGTTTAAGGGAACAATCGGGAATTATTAAGAAATATTGAGTGTTTACAATATTTTTGTCAATAACCACATGGGATTTAATATAAACTAATTACTGCACAGTAAAGCTAATAATGACTAAATGGAAGGGTTAAACGCAGGTGAAATAGCTAATTTTAAAACTAGTGGATGACCTACCTCAGAAGGAATCACAGGAAGATAGCGCTCAAAATTAGGATCAAGAATGTAAGGAAGAACATTACCATCCACAATTGCATAGATTTCCATAGCATAACCTGAAAAATTTAGGAAATAAGAATTAGTATGAATATTTACAATTTTTTGTCCGAGAGTGATTAATAAATAAAACGTACCACTAAACATCTTCACCTGATGTTCATCAATCCATAGAGAGAGATCATCACCATTTCTTGTATGACCAAGCACACAAAAAGCTACCAAAATGAATACCAATTTCCACATGGTAAAAAAAAAAAAAAAAAGAGCAGGTTTTTAATATCTCAAGTAATTAAGTTCCACGCGTGATCCCATGAACAAAACTTTAAAAGTTGAAGTAACATAGTAAAAATGTAAACATCAACATAACCTAACTTTTGGATAGCCTGTCCCTGGAGTGTAAACTCCAGTCAGAGATGGTGAGTAAAAGGTGAAGCGCTTCACTGTAGTCAAGTAATGATGCACCGGTTCATTAAGGAAGTCTTTCACCCCTGGTAATTCACCCTAATAAAGATATAAATCTTCAATTTATTAATCGGGAAAACCATTCATTCAACTAAATGTTTACACTACAACTACCAATAAACTTAAACTACTATTTGATTTAACGATTAGGCCCCTCACCCTTTTTGTTCATATCAGAAATTATGTTTACTTTATAAAAGTTTGTGAGATAATATACGAACTATATTGTATTTAGTAAAACAAGTTCGATAAAAAAAAGAGAAGAAATTAAACCAACGAAGCGCTTCATTTTGGTGACTGATACAGTTCAGTGAAGTAGACAGTTTTTCCAACTTCAAGTAGGCTCCTCGTCTGTGAGGTGCAACCTCTATTAGGCTTTATACACATTTGAACACAAAGTCGAGCGATTGTCAGTAGACATGTAGAGGGACAATGTATGTAGGCAGTCTAGAGACTTTGTGGCTTGTACACGTTTGAATGCCTTCTTCCTCCTTAGTTGCTAAATATATGAATTCAGAGCTGATTTCCTTACTCCTGAAGGAGATTTCATGGCAATATGATGTTTACTAAATTATGCCGGATAGGTTACAACATTTAAAACAATCCTAACACACTAATATTTTCTGTTTCTAATATGTTATTATTAATAATTTTACGTACTGTATTTTAATAACATTGTTTAATGCTCAATACAAATGTATATAAATTAAATAAAAATATATTTGTAATGTACTTACAATGTCTTCAGTGCTTCATTATTTCTTTCCTCGTCACAGTAAGTGCTTCTGCTACTTCTTATTTATAGAAATAACAAGTGATAGTAAACGAACCAAGCATTCCTTACATGAGATGCCCCACACTTCTTCATCTGATTAATTATTTTATGTTCCCGATGAAAAGCTGTTTTTAAATATTGGATTTTTTTTCTACGTCACTCTCTGACACTTTATGATTTTTTTGCTATCTCTTCAGTAACCATTTTCTTCTTGACGCGAATTTTATATTTGGGGTTAATAACTTCCCACAAACATGATGCCTAGTGAAAATCTTTAATAAAATGCAACACTTTCTCAGAAGGCCACATCTTGATAAGAACATACAAAACAAAAAACACCTACGAAGCGTTCTCCACGGCTCAATGAGAATAACAGTGGATCATGTCTGTCACAACGTCCACAGTACGATATGTTGCGTTATATTGTCTCATGTCTCCCATTTCAAACTGAAGTAAAAAGTTCTGCGATTTTGTTTCAAAAACCTGCCTGTAGACATGAATTTGTCTCTCGATTGTGTATATACAATCGCTCGATTGTCTAGATACGAAAATCACTCGACTTTGTGTGCAAGTGTGTACAAGGTTTTACACCAAGTTCTTTAGAAATTCAAAAGAACCAGCTGATCTCTGTCAGTTTGTATAAGTAATTGTTATTTTTCACACAGGGATTGGTCTAGAGGTCTACAACGAATTTCCTCACCCATCGAGCTTGTGCCTGATAATGTTTTTGAAAACAGGGCCTATATTCATGTGATGGAAAATTGTGTGTCTTCCAGTACCATCTCTTAGCACACAATTGAATGTGTAGATAATGAATATAAGTAAAACTTTTTTTTTTATATCTTTAATAAAATGTTACATGCAATCAATATACAGTATTTTAAGTAGCGTATAGAACTTAGTTTTATAGCATCTTGTAACTTTTTTTTAGGGAAAAAAGCTCATTAGGCAAAACCACTAAACCTGTAACTTTAGTAATCACCCTAGAGCTTACTAAAAACAAAATGTTAGTTGGTTTGGAGGAGATTGCGAGACCACCTCCACCTAAGGCGTCACTCTAGGTTGCCGGGGATTGGATGCAAGTACAGATTAGTTTAAATGCCGTAGGCATTGGCGCACGGATTAGAATTGTAAAGGAATGGAAATTCCGGTTGTGGAGGTGGGTAGATTATTAGTGAATGGGATGTTGAGATCAGCGGGAAGAGTGAAGGGATTCTTCAAAACGCTCTACGGAGGTCTTGGTGAGGTTCTTTCATAAAAATCATCAACTCCATAACTCTATTGACGTTAGAAAGATTGTTCGAAGCCCATTAAATCTATTTTATTAAATACATACCATATTTTAACATTTTTGAGCTTGATGTAACGTTTGTTGACAGTTAATAAACGTGAATTCATAGAAAAAAAGATTAAATCACACTTTATGAAGTAGTGCTGCGTAATTTAGTTAGATTGCATACTGATCAATCTTTGAAATTTCAAAGGCCATTTTCTCATCGTTACGAAAATATAAGTATATGGGAGAAAAATTTGTAGTTTATTAAACGAAGGTCTATTTCCGTTATTGAAGTGCACACATAAAACGAATCTAGGAGACAAAAAGTAAAATATATCATTTACTATGCTTTAAAAAAACCTTTATTTCATAACAGATTGAAACACCATTTTCTACATATTTCCAACCTACATCTGAAAAGAGAAGTTGATTAAGACGACGTATATGCTTTTGTAAGATTTAAGCTCAAGTAATAAGGAAGTCAAGGCGACTACATCAACTAATAATAGTCCCAATAGACGATCACCTGTAGTACACTCAAGTATTGCACCTAGATAATTTATTAAATATTATGCCTGATATAATTATTTTATGCAATTATGCTCAATAACAAAAGGGAGAGTAAATATTTTCTAGCATGAAAGTGCGATTATTAAGTTTAATACTGCAATACTTTAGGTTGCTCTTACCGATCTTATTACATTTTTCATAATTTTATCCGTTACAACCTACTTTTTTTAAGTTTCGAAGGTTTTTTTGTATTGAAAACTATTTAAATTGGCAAGGAAGAAGAAATACATGCGATCATTTTCTGGAGATGAATATTTTCCTTGTAATCATTTTTTCTGACCTCTATGTATTTACATGGTTGCCAAAAAGGTTCCAAAACTGTTTTAAAATCAAATGTATTAAATGCAATGCCAGTTTTGAAATATAATTTATTTAAAAATTCAAAATGTATTCCCAAACCGAATTGTCCCTTTCTTGGTTTAGACTTTACTTCTCTTTTTTGTACTAAAAAATTATTTGATGATGATAAAGATATTGTGAGTAGATTCTATGAGTTTAGTCCCTCTTGTACAGAAAATGACAGAAAATCTGTTGCAGAAAATTTATTAGTACTGAATAATTTTTTGACTACTACAGAAGAGCAAAGCTTGTTAAATGAAATTGAACCTTATCTGAAAAGGCTTCGTTATCAGTATGATCATTGGGATCATGTCAGTATTCATTTTATTATTTTGCTATTTTTATCAAATTATTTGCTCTGTGTGTTAACAATTGAAATTCCATAGGCTATTCATGGATTTAGAGAAACTGAAAGATTGAAATGGAATGAAACCAATTCAATAATATTGAATAGGTTAAAAGAAACTGCTTTTGGAAATGTCTCAACATTGCCTCACTTGCATATTCTTGACCTTGCAGATAATGGCTATATTAAACCTCACATTGACAGCATAAGGGTATGAGAAAATAATGTTTGTGCTTAGGAAAAGTACTGTAATGTTTTTGAATTAGGAAAACGTTTAGCTTGTTTTTATTTTTTAAATGTGTTATCGATTAAAATTGTGTAATGAGTTTTGTCACAAGATAGATATGTAAAAATACATAATTTTTAATGATGTGGTACATTCAGGAGTTTTAATGGTATATTAAATGTAATTGTCCGATTTAGCTATGGACTATAATTTGTCAGCGAATACGATACATAAATATAATCTATGCGTAAACATACTAACACTTACACGACCCTTTTTTTAAATATTCATTATTATACTTCATGTTCAGGTATAACTAAAACTAAACAACAAATTATTTTCATATAATTAGAAATACTAACAGAACATTTCTAACATAATAACAATGTGCTGCCATAATTAATTATATAAATCATAAAAAAATGTTCACCAACGTTAACAATTTATAAAACAATATTTATTTTTAATGAGCCATATTTAGAAATCAGTCCATTTAATAATTAAAGTTTTCAATTAAACTTAATCTGTACTTGTATGCTAGCATACTGCATAGTATCTACGGATGATTTTCTTATTCTAACTATTTGTAATGCGAAAAACAAGAATTTCTAGTTTATTTCTTCCAAGGAATCTTTCTAAAAAATTTTTTATTTAGGTTATACATGCTGTTGTAATGTTGGCACATGAAGGTCAGAAAACATTTCAGGGATTCTTGTGTAATGTGGGTATCCACTTATTATCCTCATCCACAGATTTTGAATTATTTTAAGTATTTTGTAACTTGATTGACAGGTGGAACTCCATACTGGGGAGGCATATGTCGGAATGGAACGGATTATGGTTTTGTGTAGGATTACCTTATTTTTAGTTGGAGTTTTGATTTTCTTAAAAGTAATGGAACATTTTATAAATGAGCCCTTTTAACGTTGTTTATTTTATTATTTACATTTTCTGTAAATGTTAATATTTTATCTAGTGTTAAACCAAGACAATTGACAGATATGGACCCTAAGATAAGGGTATTATTAATGACAATATTTTTGTTTATTTGGGGCCTTCTACCGTCACTCACAAACTTGTTCACACCATCTTATAATTTATGCATTTTGATAATTTATATCATAAACTGGATCTAGAAGAAAAATAATGCCTGGTTTTTTTCAAAAAGTTTATTAGTCTTAAATATTATTAAAACATAAAAAAATATTAATTTAGATTTATACATTATTTATTAAAAGAATTATCAAATTTATTCATCTGAAAAATTTATGCATGTTGTAAGGAGCACCTTAATTTTTTTTCTTTTGATTTGCCACTAATAATAAGCCATACCTGATGAAAAGATAATAAAAAAATGTAGGATTTGTAGTTAAAACTGACCAAAAATCGGCAATAGAATCTTCACTCACAAAACTGTTCACATGAATATGTTAATAAGACTACCTTCAGCTTAAAGAGATAAACATTAAGGGGACTGGTATTAAAATTTTGTTTACTAAAGGGTTGTTAAACTTTCCCATGTTGTTCCTTGGACGGATTAATAAATACTACTTTTTTGACAGTGTGAAACATTGAAAATATTTCATTGGCGTGAACGAATTTGCGAGTCACTGTATTTATGAAAATTATACTTCAGTTTTGCCCTCATTAATTTTATGCTTTATTTACTTTTAAATTTGTGTATTTTCTTAAAGATCTTCCGAAGTCTGCACCAGTATCAATATGATGTGCATTGTTGTCGGCATATAGAAATCTTTCAATTTTTAGGAGGTAATTTCTGTATAAATTAAAGAGAGTGTGAGAAAGAATAGGACCTTGAAAAAGTCTAGCACAGATCAGATGAGTTTCGGATTTGGCAAAATTTAACGAAATATAAAAGTCCCTATCAGACAGAAATGAGTCAATAGCGTGTATGAAGTAAGTTGGAAAATTTAAAGAAATTAGTTTGTGTACGAGGCCTTTCTGCCAATGGTATCGAAAGCCTTTTATATATCTAAAAGTATCAAGCCCGTGTTTTTTTCATTAAATCTTTTGGTCATATTATTTATAAGGCATGCTAATTGTGCAGTTGTTGAGTGTAGATGTCTGAATCCGTAATGTTCATTAATTATTAAGTGGTTTAGCATTCTATTCAAGAGAATCTTTTCTAAAATTTTGTAAAAAATATTAAGAAAACTCATTGGTCTATAAATTAGATACTTCTGTGGGATCTTTATTGAGTTGGGGAATCAGCACAACTGTGGCTAATTTCCGTATGTTTGGATAGTAGGTGAGTCAAAGAATATTATTGTAAATTATTGAGATTTTTTAATAAACTGTGCTGAATTCTGTAATCCCCGGGAAATTTCCTAATTTTTAAATACTATTATTTTTCTCACTTCCTTTGGTGAGGTGGAAGCGAATGCAGTGAAACTTAGTCAATTTATAAATTTTTTTACTGTAAAATTTACTTGCTTGGTGTGTTGTGGATTAACCAGCATAGAGGATTTTTTATGGACAAATTCTAGGTGATTTGCAAAGGTTTCAGCGTTTTCACTGTCAGGATATATGTATTTATTATTTTGTTTGAGAGGAGGAATTCTACTTGCTTATTTACTAACAAGTTTATTAATTTTCCATGGATTATTTCTCCCAGTTTAAGCTGAAGTTGTTCCCTGGAAAATTATTTAATTTATTTACTATTGTTTTTGTGTGATATTTTTTTTTATTTGAAAGAAGTGTTTGTATTACAATTATTTTGAACATTACTTTGTTGAATTGATTCTGTCTTGCCTCATGGATAAATTTATTGAAGTATTTTATGTTTGAATCAATATTGAATGGAGAGTTAATAGTAGGGTTGATGTCAATTTACTTACATTTTTTTTTTTCCAATTTGCTTTACTGAATTACCACTGCCCACAAAAATGCAGCTTATGATTGTGCCTTCCTCACTCCCTCCACTGCCCTCTGGAATTCCCTACCTCCTAATATCTACCATGGTTCATCATTAGAAACCTTCAACACCCTCCTACTCCAACACCACCTCACCAACCCGACAGAAACTTGCCAGTTTGGGAAGATTTTATTCATTGTATTATATTTGCTTACTTTTATTTTTATCTCATTCTCTACTATGTTTTTAGATGTAAGAAACTTGTGTATATATACGTTTTTTGTTTTTTTTTGTATTAATTTAATGTCATAAACAGACTTCTCCATATTGTTTTTTGTTTGTAAGTGGGTCCATCTATGGCATTATTTGCTAAATGCAGTTAAATATTTTTATTTTACTATTATTATTTTTTCTTACAGAGGTTCACTCCTTATTTTACATTGTCAATTGTTTTTTTTCTTCTTTTTTATGATGTAGTAGTTCATATTTGCCAGTTATGAATAATCATCTGAACATTATTGTTATTAATAGGCGACTTTGTCCCAGAGTAAAATTTGTTTTTTATTTTAATCAAATTTATGAGTTTGTCATTGATTTGTTTTTAATTTATTGTGTTCAGCATAACAATGTGATAATTTTCAGAAGATTAGATGAGGAATACAAAAAAATCAATATTAAGTAATTTATTTTTATATAAGAAGGATTTAGAGAGCAATGTTACTAAGTAAAATATTTTATTTGTTTTGGTATTGATACTAAATAGTGTTTTTAATTTTCAAAACTGTGTGTGTGTACTTCCAGTTGCTTACAAATATTTGGATATTTTCTTGGGTTTATGATGAACCTCTCTATAATTTAGAATTTCAGTACTAATACTATTATGATGCATCATGTTATATTTTTTTTAAAATTTAAATTTGAATATTTAATTCAATGGAGTGATTTTTTATTTTAGTGATAATCCCTATAATGGGATTTGTCATTTGTGAGTATTAGCTAGATTCATCCTATTTACTTTATTTTTGTTTTCCAGGCACAAATAGACCTTTTTTTTATATATAAAATTTTGATTTATTATTGAATTAATATTGTTTATTAGTTATCTTTTGATGACTTTCTTTGCAGTCTAACTTATGGTTATGCAATGCTGCCATGTATGTCACATTAGTTAGATAGATAGGGAGCATAAACATTATCTGCCCGATTACTAGACCAGTGGCCAGTTCTATCAGCCTCATGTCACATTAGTTTCTTTTTGTAATGAAGCCAAATTCTCCCTTTAGTTTTACAAAACTGTTATTTGATTTAATTGACCGCCCTACTATTCAATTCATTACTTAAACACAAACATTACCATTACTTATATCTAAAATTTAATCTAAATTTCTAAAATGTTCGTTACTTTATTCTCTAATAATAATATCTAATTTCTCATTTATCTTTCTATAATTTTATAGACAAATTCAAATTTTCATTTGGCAGGTGTGTTCATAACTATTATTGCAAATGACAGTTAAGAAGCTTGTAACAAATTATTTTCTATAATTTTTATTGAAGATTATGCTTCTATTAAAGTAGATTGTTCAAAAAGTGTTTAAACTAAAATGGGGCTTTAATTTAAGAAAAATTAAACTTTTTATGTTTGTCTAAAATTTATTTATTACTTGAAAGATTATAACTCCGGTGGGTTCTTTAATCTTGATTAAAAACCAAATTAGTTATAAATAAATCAATTATTCTAACAATGTTGACATTGTTTGCTGTATTTTTCCTTTGGTCAATAATGGTGCATACTGCATTCACTAGATCACTTATGGTCTTGGGAGTATTATTTTATGCATATGAATTGAATCGCTTGATTATCTATTACTTATTATGCTGGCAACACCCAAATATTATTGTTAGGTCACTAAAACTGAATTATTTTGGATTTAGTTGTATCTGCACGTATTATCATATACTTTTGATCATGATCTTGATACTATTACAATCTTTTATCCTCATTTAACAACTACAGCCCCTTGAGTTTCTCATACAATTTCCTTCCCTTGATTCACTCTTATTATGTTTCTCTACAACAACTGACTGTCTTACATGTAACAATTGACACCCAAGCCGGGATCATCTAGAATCCCTAAGTCAAATTAATTTAGGACCCAGAGCACTCTCTTCTACCTTGCCCTTCCTAATCCTTCCAGCATTCATTGCCTTAGATATATGATAAGATTTTTTCATTTAATTAAATATTATTAATTGTTATTATGAAATTAATTATTTTTGCAATAGATTGAAGAAGGTGAAGAGAGTTGGCCAATTAAACTATCGTGCTCTTCAAAAGTAACCCTACACATCGATAAGTAAGTTATCCTACTCCAGGGGAATTACGCACAAATCAGTTTGTGAAGAGCTGCTTTTTATTTAGTATATGATGGATCATATGTACTATAAAAAATATTGGCATATTACGCTGTTTAACAATGCAGTTGTAGAGCACCCTCCACATAACAAATAAGTGGCTAGTATTCTAATGATGGCAATCTTAACACAACCTAGCCACATTGTCGTGAATATTTTGTATACATTGGATTTCTTGCAATGATTTTTCTGTTTGAGCCAATTGGATTTTTTTATTTACTCAATTCATCCAGAAACATGGTGTTATATATATATATATTTTTTAATTTTTTTTTTTTAGTTTTGTGGAAATATAATTGCTGGCATGAGTTTACTTAGCGATTCAGTCATGCGTTTTTGCAGTGATAAGGTCAATTTTTCATTTTCTGTATTATTAAAGAGGCGGTCATTATATATTATGAGGTATGAATGTCTCAATTTGTTTTAGAGATACTTAGTATATAAAGAAATAATTTAAGCTGTTTCTAGGGGTCCAGTTAGACATGAATTTACTCATGAAATTTTGCCAAATGAGAACTGCGATTTTCATGGGAAGAAAATAATTAGGAAAAGAAGAATTTCGGTAATTTGTCGAAGCCTTCCCAATCCAACAATTGATGAAGATATCCAATGATTACTGTGTAATTAATTCAAAAATGTATTTATCAACTAATTGATGTTCATTTGTATATAGATATTTACAATACATAATTATCTCCTAATTGTTCACCCTTGATTCTTCCTACGCTATGATTGAGGTTCCAGCTGGTCTTTTAATTTAATTCAAAAATAACAAAATATATTCAAACAAGTACATTGGTTGTGATGGGCTCCCTTTACTGTATCACAGCTGCATTTTAAGGAGATCTAACAAATAACAAAAATCGGGTCACAGTCACCTTTGGGTTAAAAAATGGAGGACCTAAAACTCACTTAAATCTAGATGGTGCCCTCTTCGATCCCCTGCTACCATCGATGAGAGAAGGGTGGAAGAGATCATGTTGAACATGGGATTGGCCAGAAAGTCTGCTCCGGAGGGGGGACATCATTATCTGCACAGTACTTTTTAAGATAGTTCAGAAGAATTTTCTCGATTATCTTCTCTGTTTGTGGTAGTAGACTGGTGCCATAACTCCCATCAATCATTATCATTTAGCTGTGAGTTATCTAGTTAGCAATAGTACTGATGCTGTAACTAAGTCTGGAATAAAGAAGGATATGTATAGCTTTTGCGTGCTTATTAAGGCTAAATGTTTAATTAACATCTAAATGCTTAACAACTTTGACAATGATCAAAATTTAAATTACCTCTAAGAACCAAATCGGAAAACCACCTATTGTTGGTTTCTTACATATAAATTATGGAAATTGGGTATGTACGACTTAACAGTAATATTCAGGAAAATCCCATTTTTGAAAGATTTTAATGTCCAAAAAAGTATTTTGGAACTTATATGATATAACAGGTTATATTAAGGGGTCAATTGATAAGTAACTATTTTTGACAAAAAAAAAAAAAAAAAATTAAAATACCAACAATTCTGTCCGAATCACGCAATTACGAATGTGCAGCTTCCTTTGGCTCATACAGGTAAATACTAAGAGAGAGAGGGATTAAGCGAGTGAAAAAGAGCTGGAGGGTTGATGCTTTATACGACCTTGAGTCCAACGAGATGTTTATTTATTCAAGAATTCTTTTTACTTAGAATTGTTATGTTGCTCGTAAATATCTGCAAATTTACTGACTAACACTTTATTTCACAAAAAATCTCACTTTAAAATTTTTAAATTACTGCATTCTATGTCAAAATGAAATGAATGCTTAATTCACAAGCCTGGGAAAAACAATTTTATGAGTCGGGGGTTGCCATAAATAGCAGCGTTTAAGGGGCAGGTCTTTCTCTTTTCATTCAAATACTTAAGACTGTTGGTGAGGTCGGGGTGCCAGAGGATGGATACGGTAGATATACGACTACTAAAACCTTCTTCCAAAAAAAAACCAAGACCCCCCCAAAAAAGACAGCGAATATAAAGTAAGTACTCGTACACTACCTAATACCTTTATCTTTATTTAATTTTGACTTATGTACTCCTTCAAGATATTCAATTACTTCTCAACAATATTTTGATCTCTAAGGAATCGGTGATTGCTGGATATTTTTGTCCTTTTATGATATTGCGTCCATATTCTCCGCCAGGAGCACGGAAATCCCCTACACACAGATGGGAAATCGTAACAGTATCCAGCAATCAAAATATGAAACATCAAATTTTTACTTTCCTACCGCTAGAGGTAAGCGAGGTAAAGAAAGTATTGTAAACGGATCAAATTTTTGGTTTCGAGTTTTGAACGAATTTTTGCGTTTCAGAGCTCCCTGAATTCAAAATCGCATTTCAGTGCGGTGAGACCTGAGAAACGGGCAATTTCACTTATTTGGAGTACATACGTCTAGTGAGCTTTATGCTGTACAAAATTTGGCGAATAACCCGAACTCACTGCTACTCAAAAACACGCTTATGAGAAAGCCCGTTTTTGTTTAGGACCATGAATTGCCAACAGTTTTCACCTAGTAAGCAGTAGCACTAGCAACGCTGCAGAGTTCTATGGCTCTTGTCGCCAAATTTAGCGGAGGAAAGCAAGTAAATCGTGGAAAGCGAGGTTCTTTTATGTATAGAACCAAAACTGCTGGGCTGGATTTTCAAAAAGGTCCAACCTGCTACTACACTATCAATCCGTAAAATCCCTGACTAAGCAAATTCCAGTCAGCACTTGTCGTTAAGTAATGAGCATAGGCGTGCAACTTACCTTATATCTTTATTTATCATCAGAAACGAAAGGAAACCTAACAATTCGATCTTGGTTTACAAGATTACGGTGAAAAATTCTTTCAATGGAAGAAGAAATCCTAAATGAATTAAAAGCCGAAAAAAATTAGGAACTTTACTTGAAAAAGAATTCGCCCATTTTGAAAAAAAATGACGATTGGACAAGCGGAGAATGAACTGTGGATTACGGCCCGAAAGGTTTTTGTATTTTATAAATTAATATAACACAAAATGTGAATTCTTTGTTATTTTTAATAACCTCAAGTTCCCCGAGAGCCAAAATGTAATTTTTAGCTAATCCATTATTTGGATTAATTTCTATTTTGTTAATAAATGGTAATTTTGCTGGTTTTGGGTCGAAATAAGCAACTAAAACTGACGCCGGCAATCAATTTAGGTATTGAAAAAACATTAAAATAAATATAAAATATCCAGATTTTGAGTCTAATAAAAAATGTTTAATAACCAAATTTACACTTTCTTTTGAGACAGAAGTTGTTGATTGTTTAGCACAGTAAATATTGATAAATATCTGATTTAATGGTAATCTGAATGAACACCACTCTAAGAGATTTAAAGTGGACAGGTGCGCGAAATTTACATTATCTAATGAAAGTGGTTTTTCCAGGTTAGAACTTAATATACCAATACAAAAATCAAACATAGCTTTTCGATCGTACACAAGATATTATCGAATGTAAAGGGAAGGTAGCTGTTACAGTAAAATACAACAATAAAGAAATTAATGGGCATCTGTACATTGTGTCTTCCGGGCATTATGCAGTCATAGGAAGAATGCAACAGTGGACTTGAACTCGATCTCAAAAAAGTAGGCAAATATATGAACAATAAAGTGTTGACCCATCAACTTCATCTAATAAATTCGATTGATAAGGTGTTCAATCAATTTTCTCATATATTAACATAAAAAAATGGTTGCGTTCCAGGGGACAAATATTCTCTTCAACTTAGAGAATGAGTTAAACCAGTTTTTACCAGAAAACATGACGTCGGGAACGGTTGAAAAAGAAATTAAGTCTTTAGGGGTAGATGGCATTATTTATCCAGTTGCAATGAGTGATTAGGCTCCCATCGTATCCATTCGAAAATCGGACGGAGGGGTCCGACTCTGTGTTGATTACAAGTACGTTACAAATATGAGAGTGATTCAAGCAAGTCACCCAATCAAACGAATAGATGATATATTCAACTGCCTTCGTTATTTTGCAAAATCGGCCTTTACAAAGCTTACCTGCATCTACTAGTAGGTTAAGGAAGTAGCACGATGCAGACAATTACAACCAACCGGGCATATATCTTATGAAACGTCTCAGCTTTAGCATAAGAACAGCACCATTGGAGTTTAATAGAATCATAACTCAAATACTAAAAGGGCTTCCAAAGACTTAACTGATTGCAATCTACATGTGAACAAAAATAAATGCCCATTGTTAAAATCTAAAATAGGATATTTGGGACACGTCATTAAGCATAATAAATCAGAATGTCTCCAATAAAAGTGAAAGCTATTCAAAACGTGCCCCACCCATCAAACGTGTTGATGACGTTAGAAGGTTTCTCGACTTAGCTACATATTAGTTTCGTTTCGTACCAGGTTTTTCTGCCATGTCATATCCACTCAGATGTCTACTCAGAAAGGGACAACCTAGGTATTGGTCTTTAAGCTTAAGAATGCTGGAAGCAGCATTCCTTAAATGTATATTAGAACTTTGTAGCAAACAAGTCGTGGTAACATTCAATCCAAATGTTCTTCTGACTCTAACTACGGACGCAAGTCCAACAGGGATAACAGCGATTCTCAGTCTTCTTAATGAGGAAGTTGAAAAATCGATAGCCTACGCATCACGATGTTTAACGCACTTTTAAAGAAATTATAGTCAACTCGACCGAGTGGAACTTTAGAGGTTTTATCTTTGGGATCCATAATTTTTTCAACTAAACATTTTCTGTGCTGGTCAAAGGTAATTTACCTCAGTCAAAAATTTTCCAGTATCACAATGCACTCCCGCAAACCACTTCTGCCCTCTGTTCAGTTCAAGAAAAGTCAGGATACTCAATATGTCGAATGTTCATGAACTTAAATGAAAATGTCAAAGCAGTTAACAGATGACGTCATGGAAAGGAATCAAATATGCGCCTAAACAGAATTTCAAAACTCAAGCAACAAATAACCTCGTTGACTATTAGAAATGAGACAGCAAAAGGTTCAGAACTTAGAAAAATCTGTCATGATCTCCAGCCTGGAATAGATCAAGACATCGAAAGATTTGTCAAAGCATGTGAAAACTTCGCACTCGTGATATCAAAGTGGGCTGAAATTAAAATTTTAAAAGACACCCACCAGCTCTAACACAGTTTTCTTACTATATCCTATTTTCGGATCTCATGGGTCCCCTTTCGAAATAGTATCAGACAATGCATCGATTTTCCAGAGCTCTAAATTCCGATCCTATTTTATAGCAAATGGCATCTTTAAAACATTTAGGCGCAGGAAACTCGTTGACCAATGGCTTAGCAAAACTTAACGTGGAAAATTAAAAAAAAAACGAATCAAGGCAGTATCTGAACAGCTCTCGTCATTTTACGATTAAGTGCAAACTATTTTAGTTCGATATCAATCCACTCCTTTGGCTTGTGGCAAATCTCCGGCTAAGTTACGTATACCTACAACGAAAATTACGTATGCGCCTAGACGCAATTTTCCCCTAGCACTCCAACCCCTCACAACTATTTCATAGAGTACACTCCTATCAATTGGAGGAGAGAGTTCAGGTCCATAAATATGGTATATGAAAATTTGGCACAATAAAAAAAGCGCCTCAGGCAATTACACTCTCAAGTATGTTTGCCTTGTGATAGTAGGCTTATGTCATTACTCCCGCCAATCTTTAACGATCATTATTGATTTATCTAGTTAGTAATGGTACTGCTGTTGTAACTAAGTATGAAACCGTTTGTATCCCGTCGTACCCTGGTGCCTGGTGAACAATTCCCATGAGCTATTTTGGAGAAACAAACATATAGTTTAGTTCCATTTCCAGCAGTGGAGGTGGGTGGTAGTCGTCTTTCCTAGTGATATCTATAGCGTAGTGGTTGGCCAGATTCTTTTCCTGTTGCTTCGCAGTGAGAGGATTATCTATCGCCTTCGCGGAGGCCTTGGTTTTGGTGTTTTTCAGCGGCTTCTAGAACTTTCTATGATTGGCGTGGGTACTGTGAAGTGGTAAAAAACACTGGGAATACAATAGTCGGCATCGTTGGTAGTTTAAAACCAGGCTCATGTTATCTCCCAATGGAACAACATCCTACTGCCTGTAGTATATATATTCCAAACTCTGTGTAGGAGTGATTCATAATCGCCATGAGTAGGACACTTAAATTTAACAGTAGGCGATATTTTCATTTGTATGTAAATTGTGCTAATAAAGCTTTTTTATAACCTTTCTGAACTTTTTTATTGAAATAAAAAATAACTAGCTGCCCTGTGTGGACAATAAGTAATTTTGATCATTGATCTCATTCATCCCATATCTACAGTTAAACATTTACTCACTCATTCATACGATATACACAAAGCTACATAGATAGTAACCACCCAACTCCACATAATTGTTACCTCCCTCACATGCGCAGGAGGAAGTGGAGGTTCGGGAGCTCCCCTTCACGCCTCCATCTGCCGCATCACCAGATACGGGCCAGTAGAGGCTGACTAAGAGCGTGAGAGCCACAGACGCTCAGAACGTAATTGTAGAAACTGACCATCGCCAGGACTCCCACATTCATGGACTTACAGCTAATTACAAGCCACTGCTGCTTTAATCTTCGGGAAAGTTATATGTATGTGCGAGGCTGTATAATGGATGTGCTAGGGGATTAGGATGATCGTATAAATGTTTGTGAAATTTCGTGAACTTTTAAGGGATGAGATCAAGGATATAAGGGATATTAAGAGCGTTATGAAGGGTTTTGTTGCTGACGTAATAAGGGGCAATAACTATTGTTTTAAGGGCTTTCGTTGATGACTCGTCAGTTCTTTATGTTTAGAATTTGGTTTTATTTTATATTTCTGTTTTTTTTTGTATACGGGCGCTAATTGAATGCTGTGCTGTGTTGTTTTCACGTATCGTGCACACGTAGCTAAGAGTAATATTCACGTGCGCCAAGGGCAAACATACTCAGCCAGCCACTACGCCTTATCACATCCCCTCTACTTAGACTCGTATTATTACCTCAATGTCTTAGAGAGCGCACATCTCACCACCTTTCAGGACATCGTTAACCGGCATTGCCATTGGAGAAACAAAGTTTGAGGACAGCAGTCGCCAAGACATCTATTTCCAGTGGGGAGATACACCTCATCAATTCCTCAAGGAGTCGGACAACTTCCGTTTGGGGACTAATACGTGGGTGGAGAAATAACATAATCCAGATTAATTGAGTTTCAAGGACGTACCAATAATATTTGAGCTTTACTGGCACAATAAGTATATGACAATAAAATCAATGAAGGTAATAATAGTTCAAAGGTCATCAGTGTTATCCTAGTTATATAGCAAAAAGGCTGACGTGGAACGCACCCTTCAACACTCAAGAGACAAGAATTAAACCGAAGGTATGGACATTTACACTGACTACGTAACAAAACTCTCGAAAACAAACTGTGCATTCACAAAAATTTAATAAAACCACTTGAACTTACATATTAGAACTATTGGAGATAGCCAAACCTTGGAACATCAGATTAATTCAACCATTCCAATTCAAAGTCCTCAGAACTGCAGTCAACGCTTCCTTCTACATTACAAACTTATTTATCCACAGTGATATCCATGTACCAACTCTCATTGTTCTTTTACCATCAAAAGTCCTCGAAAATATATTCGCTCATCCGAAACCTGTTTTCAACTCATTATCCAGTAACATTCATCCTTACAATTAGCCTATATCGGCGATTGCCACGTGCCGTATCGTAAATGGATAAGTGAGTCATGGGGGCACTGGACACCATCCCTACTCGTGTCATGTGTACTCTGGTCTTCGCCACGGTCGGCTCAGAAACAGCCAGAGAATGCGGCAGAGGGAGCCCCGTCCACCACCAGCTCACTGGGGCATATAGCTTTGGATGTGGTACATATTGTAAATAAATGCGGGTGAGTGAATTCGTATATAAGTACGAATGAACTCATACATTTCAATTAATAATGCTACAACCAGATTGTAATTTTTCTATCAAAGACGTTCATTGAAAAAAAATAGTGTAATATATAAGAAGGTGTTTATTGTAACTGAGCTGGAGATTTGAGAACCCCTTTTTTTTTTAAATTGTCATGGAATTATGAAATATCTGAAGATGGCAATGCAGAAACGAATAATACAATAAGAAAAAAACAATTATTTCGATTGGTAGGCCACAACTTATTCTTCTTCGTCAACAACCTCCTTAAATGTCAGATTGTTCTGTAAGATTCGGTAATGATGGTAAAATCCTAGAAAACGTTCTAAAATAAACCAAAGAATAGAATTATTAGATATTGGTGGCGAGCTTTCACCGCAATTCAATATTTTCCAAACAGCATAAAACTAGTGTAAGTACCAAACGCTGTATGAAAGGTTTTAAATTTTACTATAATCATCTATCTATGTCCACATTTATACTGACAGTAATCGTAAAATCGTAAAATTTAGGTACAATGTTTACAACGGATTTGAATATATTACCTTCATTTTCATTTTGTTAAAAAAAAAAAAAAAGATCTAGTGGTGTCATGTTACTTTTGATAGTTTGAGTATATAATAATAAATTTTATGAAATTACAAACAATTCCTGTGGAAAACCACAGATACTTAACATTCTCAACAATTCTAAGTGAAAATGCTACATAATGAAGAAAAAATATAAAATAAAATTACACAATGTAAAAGTGAAACAAATGCGTAACTAAAAGTTGAATTTGGCAGCCAGAGTTTCCCTAACTTAAAAAATGTTGAGGTTGAATCCAAGTGATTTTTTGGTTAGAAAAAAATTCATGTCAAAGTATTAATTGAAGCAGGCTTGGGACAAAAGGAAACGTTTTTAGGCCACGACTCGACACTTTTTTTCGTACAATAATAAA
The DNA here is from genome assembly GCA_930367205.1 of Acanthosoma haemorrhoidale. Taxonomy (NCBI): domain Eukaryota; kingdom Metazoa; phylum Arthropoda; class Insecta; order Hemiptera; family Acanthosomatidae; genus Acanthosoma; species Acanthosoma haemorrhoidale. The sequence continues at coordinate 46,616,779 of OV884009.1, forward strand.
AATTGATGCCATATTTCCTGGTTGTACAGCAATAAATATTACCCTGTATTACCCAAATGACCAATGTAAGTAAGTAAACGGTGAGCATTGAGCAATTGCATTAGCTGCAGCAACCCCAATTTTGTGCTGAGGGCACCGGTGTGGTGGTGAGATGTGCCAAACCTCCTTTTATTGATGGTAAAGTATGTTGATGTGCATAGTGATGTATAAGTGTCTTTGATTTGGTAAATAACCCTTCTTTCAAAATAAATAAATGGAGCATGTCAAATCATCGTTGGTTCATTACCAGACAAGAAGAGCTATTCTTCTCTGGTAGGGGGGGGGGGCATTCAGAATTCACCAAGATATTTGTTTGGTTAAACAAGCGATCCGATGTTTACAACACAAAAATACTGGTTAAACAGTACATTTTAAAAATTTCAGATTGTACAGACTAGCGGAGGCACTGTCAAACATCGTTTATTTTATGAAGGTAAGGGTGCTTTCGTTACATTTATTTTAACTATAAAAGAGAAATGAAACAAATAGAGCCGAGGGCTTAAAGAAAGTGGGCTGAGATTGCAAAACCTGCGTATTACTTATTCCGAATTATACTACTGTACAGTTTGCCCGGAACTAGTTGTAGGGACAGCAAAAAAGTCAAACATCCAACAAGTCAAGCAAAGCGTCTCCAATCCTTTCAATCAAAAGTCCTGAGAACAATGATAAATGCCCCTTATTACATCAGGAACAAAACTCTTCATAACGATCTTAATTTACCCTACATACTTGAACTCATCCCTTCCAAGTTCATGAAATTGCATAGTAACCTTTCCAACCGCCCTAATCCCCTAGCACAGTTGTTACACTGCTCCACTCATCCCTATAATCCTCCTCGGAAACTAAAGCGGAAGTGGCTTCGTGAACTGCTATAAATACGTGATCCCGGCAATGGTCAGTTTCTCCAATCAAGTCCCGAGCGTCTGTGGCTCTCGCGCTCTTGGTGAACTTCTAATGGCTCGTATCCGGTGACGCGACTGATGGAGGAGCGTGGGAGACTTCCCAATACTCATGCATGCGAGGGAGGGTACAACCATGTGGATTTGGGAGGTCTCTGGGCTGTTAGTAAATACTATCTGAATGAAAATTGTTAATATGGTATGAATGAGAACATTGATCTCAATTACTTATTTCCCAACAAGGCAGATTGTAATTTTATCACAATAAAGAGGTTTCGCTAATTAAATATTCCTTTTATTGTACACATAATGATGAAATGTAAGTGTGTTTAGGTATTTATTTTTTGTTTTTTTTACAAAAGTATTGAATGGCATTGTCGAAAATGTATATCATCTGTTAGTTTGTTCTATGGGAAGTATCGCTAGATTTCGAGTTTGTATGTGGCCATCGCCTATTCCAAATTTCCGGCGCCCGTGTTTTCTTTTTTCACTGGCTAATGTCCAGCACGCATTTTGTTAAACGGCAACATTATTATATTGTTTATTTTTGTATAATTTGAAAAATAATGACGCCCAAAAATATGTGAGGCCTGGGTTGTACCGGATGGGGATCGCCCCTCGCTGGGGTACGCAACTGGCTTAGTTTTGGTATGAACACTATATACAAAGCTATAATGATCCATGGTATGACTTCGAGAAAGAAGTAGGTGTCCAAGAGGCTGGTTAGTGGAGGGGAGCTGGTATATAAGGGACAGATGGTGTGTGAGATCAGCCAAGAATGATGTGGTTTGGCCTGTTGGTGACGGCGGCTTTGGCCGTGCCTCCTGCGCTCGGATCAGTGGACACTGGTAAGTCTTCCTTTTATGTCAAGCCTCTTCCAATTACATAACATCCCCTTCCAACTGGGCCAATGGGGCAGGCCAAATGTTTACCAACCATAATGTCAACTAGAGGCCGTCTCCTTTCCGAACCTGGTAAATTTACTAAGTTCACGAGCGCAATTATAAAACATTTTTTATTAACGCCAAATACTCTCTCATTCATATATACATCTATACTATTTGATACAAGGATCACTAGCCTCAATTTTTATATATTTTACTAATTTATTAATTATGAACTAAATAGTAATTTATATAAACTAAATAAGATAATATCTCAAGGGATTTCAAGGAAACTACCGAAATAATTGAATTATAAAAAATACTATGTGAAAAAAACAATTTTTTCAATGAAGACTTTATAGTCTCTCCATTTTTTCTAAATATTTGTTATCTTGAAGCAACAGCATGGTAATTTTCAAAAAAGTGTGTCCCCATCCCTCTATATAGAATTTTTATATTAATTCCTGATTCCTTGTTGCGAAGTTTTGGACTTAATTAGTCCGTTAATGTGTTTGATTTTTAGCCCTGAAGATGCCTGAATAGGCGAAACTTTGACCAATGTAAAAACAAAAGAAAACATTTGGAGGCAATATAAGCCTTCTTTGAAAAATTTGTGTTTTCATCAAAGTGTTATTTTAAATACGGGCGTGTTGATTGAATTAAATTATTGGAAAAAATGTACTTTTCAAGTTCTGTAAGTGAAGATAATACCAATAGATACTTACGGGACTCTGCGAAATATTTTTAAAAACCTCATAAAATGATTGGTAAAAAAAGTACTATGTATTTATTTGAAAATCATTACTTTTCTTAAATCATTTCGGTAATTGAAAATCATCAAGCACTTAAACAAATAATAATAATAATAAATAAATATAATATTGATATAAAAACCGGCTTGGATCGTATTAAATACGTGATTTCTATTGCTGGTCTCAAAACTTCAGTTCTTGTAATATCTTATATATATATATTTTACAGCGTTACTGATTTTAATGTTTCCTATATCATTGGCTTGTCCTCGAATCTTGAATAGTCTATGAGCTAAGATTTGAGAAATCAGAAATGTTAGTGAATCAGGACATACTTGATTCATATTTTATTTTTTATACATACTTCCAACGATTGGATTTATGAACAAACTAATCAGCGTATCCCGGAGTGTTGTCGAATGCAAATTTAAAATGTCAGATCGATAGAATCATTTTTAGTACAGCTATCGCAAAACATGAATATATACACTAGCAGTATATAGACTAACATACATAAGAACATTGTACATACATAAGTATATAGACTAACAAAATGAGAAAATCTCCCGGCGGCTTAATTAATGAGCCTCTCCATTTGTGTTTGGAAATGAGTACATACTTGCAATAGGCAACACATGATTTTTCTAACAACACTTCATTGAACTGGCCATATAGCTGATCGTATAATGAATGAATCATAAGAACATATATGGCTCGCTCGATTATATTACATATATGCCAGAAGGGCAGATAGATAGACCACAACTGGTCATTCAGGTCGATTCATACACTGTTATAATCTTGTCGAGAAAACCACATTTTTGTATTTGTTGCTTATTAATGGAAATTTATTTTTTTCATTTAGAATCTTTTATGAAAACAAGTAAATAAAATAGTTGATTCGAGTATGAGTTTTTTTAACGATGAATAATGTTTTTAATAAATTATGAATTAAATTGTATTTTCTGGTAAGCGAAACTTATTTATCAATTTATCATAAATTCCTATATTTTTTTTTGTTGGGTTTTTTGTTATATATATTATGTTTGGATCACCAATTTCAAAACAATCTTTATTGTGATAAAATTACAATTTGCCTTATTGGGAAATAAGTAATTGTGATCAATGTTTTCATTCATACCTTATTTATAATTCTTCATTCCTACAATATTTACAAACAGCCCAGAGACCTCCCAAATCCACATGGTTGTAACCTTCCTCGCATGCGAAAGAGGGAGTGGAGTCTTGGGAAGTCCCCCACGCTCCTCCATCAACCGCGTCACCGGATACGAGCCATTAGAAGCTCACCAAGAGCGCGAGAGCCACAGACGCTCAGGACATGATTGGAAAAACTGGGCATTGGCAGAACTCCCATTGTCACCTATTTATAGCAGACCACTGCCATTTTAGTCTCCGAGAAGGATTATAGGGATGTGTGGAGCAGTGTAATGACTGGGGGGGGGGTGGATAGAATTCCATGAGCTTGGAACTCATCCCTTCCAATAATGTAGGGTATAATGGTGGGACTCATTTTTTTTTTTTTTCTGTATGTTTCAATCATATATACATCGATTTAATATAGTGTTTTTTTTACAGTACTCCTAGACTGAATTAAAGATTGTCTACCTCCACTGCATCTAAGATACAATCATTAGTTCTATGCAATTTTATATAAGTTGAAAATTACGTTATAAAGCCTGAATGTATTCCTTTCGGTTGTACAGATCGAAAATCCACCACAAAAACCACCAATTCAGAGGTACCTTATGAGTCACTGCATTAGTGTTCAAAGCTGATCCAGTTCCAATTTCTTGCACGTATGAAGTTTTGTACGTCATGTTTTATTAGCAATTACTAAAAGCGTTCTCTCTTGTCATTGACACCTCCAGACTGGAGTTCATTGATGATCAGCTGACGGAGCTCCTTGGAAGCATTCATGCCCCCACCCCTCCCGTTCCTAAGACAAACAGACTATAAAGCGTATGTCACGTAGCCTTAGGAAATAAAAGTGGCTGTTTAAGAGACGTGTCCGCTTAGGAAAGATAAACAGTACGCATGTCGATGGCTGTGTTGTGATTCCATGTCCAATAATACGAGGCATACGTGACTCACTTGCGGGACTCTGTTTACACTGAACTATTGTAAACTATAAATATGTAACTCCTGTAACTGTAAAAATACGATTCAACGTATATATAAGAAGAAGGGAAAAGCCATTTCCAATTGATCATGCGCGTTTGAGGTCCCACTCTCGTTTTGGAGATTTACTCACTTAAGCAAGAGGTCACTACTACTTACGCGATATTCATTGAGAACTTCTTCTTGGCTGGTTGACCCGGGGTGTAACTTTGTCTTTAGTTTAACAATGCTCTCGCGCTCTTGGTCAGCCTCCGCTGGCTCGTACCCAGTGACGCGGCTGACGGAGGGGCGAAGGGGACTTCCCAAGACTTCCTCTTTCGCATGCGAGGGAGGTGACAACCATGATTTGGGAGGTCTCTGGGCTGTTTGTAAATAATGTATGAATGAACGAGCGAATGAAAATTGTAAATATGGTATGAATGAAATCAAAATACTTACTGCCCAATGTGGCAGATTGTAATTTTATCATAATAAAGCTGATTATTAATTAAAATTAAAAAGTTTAACAATAAAATTTCCTTAACTCAGCTCTGAATGTTTTTGTATTTTTTATCTCGATTGGTATTGCTAAGACCGAAGGGAGAGGCTCTAATTTCATTCGTCAGTATGTGTGTTAGGGTGTATGAGGGGAAAAAATGTGCCTGTTTCGATAACTTAAGTTAAAGTTTCTTTAACTCGCAGCTCAGAAGCTATAATATTCATTTTTTTCACTACGGTTAAGCACAAATTAAAGCGGCGACTCTAAAATAACTCCAAATAATAAAGTTTTGTGGGAAAACGATAGAAATCGGATATTTAATGTTGTTCCAGCCTATTTTTATAGAGCTTATTTTATTTTATTCTGATTATTTACAATTTTATTTTTTAAAAAGATAATTCTCAGTCTAGTTTAGTTTTTTAACTTAGGCCCGTAAGTTTTTTTTTTTGTAAATTGTTTTTTAACCAATGAACGTCCGTTATTCCGTTTATATGTTTCCAAAAATAGGATTTAATTCCTAAATGATATAAACATTTTGGTGTGAAAACAATCATAGTTAAGTGTGTGGCACCGCACAATTAAGGCGTCCGCGAAAACTAATTTATTGATAATTTTTATGACTTATTCTAATAATAGTCCACTAATGTCTCAACTCATAATACATATTATTAACAGGACGACAAGAGTTAATTAAATTAAGAGTCTCTAATCATCTGATGATCATTAATCATTTGAGTTATTTAATTTGATACACTACTCAATAAAAAATATTTATGTTGTGGTTACTAATTAATATTATTTTTTCATGAGGCTGGTTTTATTTGTTTGCATCATTGGGTCATTAAATGGAACTACCACGTGAAATATGATGAAAAAGCACTGGTTGAATTTTGACGCCGTTATCAGCGAGGCCTTCCCCGATGACAGCCGGATGTGGTACTATTTCCTCTTAAAGAGTGACGGTAACTTTCAGAAAACCGTCATTTTATGATTTTTTTTCTCCAAAGTTTCTAATTTCTTGGTACTTTTAACTGCATTATAAGTATTAAATTATTCATCTGACGAATGTTTTCTTTTCAACGATTTGAGTATTTCAGCTTATTTTAACCAATTTCATTACCTATTTAATTAATTAATTATCGTGAGTTGTTACACTTCTACTCCCTGGATTGCTGAGATTGGATTATAGGTCTCTTTGCCCAACTCGCTTCTTTTTCCCTAGCCCATACCACACTGATTTCAAAGAAAATGTTTTACTAACAGATAGCCTAGGTTAGTAGAGTAGTTGTCAGCGTGCCCCCCCCCCACGTAGGAGGCTTAGCGTTTCTAGGCGTAAGTATTCAATGAGTGATCATTGAGCCCCATAAAGTCCCACAGTCCCACCTGTCTAGTAGGCAGGACATGTATTCTCATTTTAAGGACAGGAGGCCTGATCGGAGGATGTGGATAAAAACCAGGATCCCTACCAATATTTCATACATCACAGGAATAGGCACCTGTCGAAAAATGACCTTTTGTAGCTTTATTGAAAATTGCAGTTTTTATGCAAATAAAACAATTATTTTTTCTGAAAGTTTTTGTACACACTTCGAAAAAGTGTAATCCATATTTGTTTAGTGTACAAGTGAGTGCTTTATAGGTATTTTTTGAGTGCGATAAGAGTTCCCTAATCGCCTAACGGTATCCCTAAAAATAAGGTCATTGAATTTTCACATTTGATGTATTTTTGCAATTTTCATAAAAAGCTACAATGTCCTAAGGTATTGCCTTCATTCGTTCGAGGGTAGTGTAACGAAGAATTTCTTAAATTTTCAGATGTCCTTACACGATTAGATGTTACGAAATTGAAACGAAATAAAAGGCCTCCAAGTAACCGAAGAGTCGGCAGGTCATTTCCTATTCTACTGTCTTTCTTTCGCACCTGTACATGATAAAGTGGCAGTAGAGAATCCATTCATCTGACTGATACAAAAAAAACATTATCGAAGACTATAAGCGCTACAGGACTCACCATAACAGTGCAACAAACAGAAATGTTTTTCGAATGATGTCGGTGTTTTCAGATCCTTACGAGGAAAAATGAAGACCGGGGCCAACCGTTAAACATCTTGAACTCGCTAAGATCCGCTAAGAGTTTAATTTTATGGTTTTTTTTTTCATTTATCACTATTTTTCTCATGGAAGAAAATTTGTAATTTATTTTGTTGAAAATAATTATCATTGGTGAATGTTAATTAACATAAACTCTTTTGCAAATATGAGAGAATAAATTTCAGGCTATAATTATAAATATCTAAATATAATTAAAGACTGTAAATAATTGAGAATAACAAACTGCAGATTCGGATTTTACGACCCTAAAACATAGGGACTATTAGCCCCCTGCACACGGGGAGTGTATTGGCCAGTAGTACTAGTCAGTAACCCAGCACGCCCTATTTTTGGATGATATATCTTCAAGCTCTTCGCTTAAACCATGTACAATATCACTTTACAGCCTCATCAACACCCCCCTCGTACTCTTCACCAACCTCAATGTTCTACACCCTTAAACGATGTTGCACTCACCACGTCCACACATACTGGCTACTGGTGCCACTAATGGGGCTTTAGCTTCAAATGCTCTTGCCAATAAATGTATTTTGTTTGGCTCTATACTTTCAGTTATTCATAAAAACTCAATTATTAATATTTGCTCACCAACCTACTTTCAATGAAAAAAACACTTCATAATCTGACGTATTTTTTTGCGTTTGTAAACGAATGAGACCAAAATCAAGTCAATAGGGCCAATGGTTTGGAAGATGTAGACTTTCAACAATGATTTTAACAGTCATACATAAATTTAAAGTAAAAAATGTTTTCATACACAAGGACTCTTATTAGAGCAGAGGAAGCGATGTTTATACAAATATGAATTGTCTTAGTTTTCTTGATTCAATGAGTTGTTGGCTAACACTTTCAGGATGTGGAGTCATATAATAAAAATGATTGCTCTTTCCGATTCATTTGCTTGTTTTTTCTCTTGGAATTTGGCAATGTACAGCGTAACAACCAGATACACGTTCCTCCATAGACGAATTTGTACGATGAAGTTCGGGACCCTTCGAGGAAGTGGCTCGCTGGGATACGCAATTAGCAGGATAGTGTAGTGTACGGTGAGGGGCAACGGTACCCATCCTCCAAGTCGGGCATGTTCTCCAACCGGTCACGCAGCATCAACACAGTCCAGCAAGGACAAACGGCCTTTAACAAATGTATTCCACGTAATGTCATCCCATATTCTTCACGCGTCTTATCAGGAAATATATCTCAAGACAATAATGTGACGGGTCCAGTCAATTTGTGAACGCTGAAAACAGCACTGCTTGTTGACAAGTAAACTTAATGAGAATTATCGCTGCATTATGAATATTCTTGAGCACTCTGCACTACTAACTAAATAATGTCACTTCTTTTTAACATATTATAACCAATGTTATCCTCAATGTTTTTTTTATTTTTTTTTCTAATATCCTATGTCTTTGCTAAGGGCTAAATTGACTAAACCCTAAATTGCCTCTTGCTGGCCCATCTTACCCGAAGGAATCTAAAACAGCCTGAGCTGAACCACAAAGGACGCAATATGCGCTTGTCATTGCATATCTTGACTACTATTGTCCCACATTCTAACCACTCCATATTTTTATTATTATTCAGAGTAGTAGTACTTAACCAGAGACACTTGAATGGTGGTATTTATATGTGTTAAGAAAATTCTCGGGACCTCTCAAAATTTATTGTTTTTATTGATATACCATCCTCAGTCCGTCAATGTTTCGCCTATTCAAGCATTGCTAAAATTTAGAACAAGATATACTTTATTAAGAAGAACAATAACATAATGCAAGATAATTAGACTGAGGGTTGGATAATTAGAGTAAGAATTGTGTACTTAGAAAAAAATGCACTTTTGGAGAAATGAATGGCTGGCTGGAGGGGGAAAAATTGAAATAATAGAAATACTGCGTTCTTCAAGCGAGCCATTGAAATGATAAAATGCGTGCAGGATTCTTGGTTGTTTTGGATAATTAGACTGCGAATTGTTCATTTTTCTTAATTTGTGGAATCTTTTTCCTTTACATTCACACTCATAATTTCTTTTGATATGTCTCTTCAGTTCAAGTTGTGATTTTATGAAATAAACGGGAAAGAATGGTAAGTAAACAATGCACAAACTGCCAACAAAAACCTAGTTGCTAAGTACATTCGTGAATTTCTAGATAAAACATTCAATAGTGATGCGGGAACATTGTTCTTGCTGTGATAAACCAGATTCGACCGCCCAACGTGCCCAAGATGGTCAGCATATTGACACATCAAAACATAAAGAAAACAAGGAAAGAGAGTCAAGGTTTCAACGAACTTTCTTAACCGCATCTTCAAGTGAATGCACATTCACGCGATACAGACTTGTCCCGTGCTTGAATTATGGCCGATATCCCATCTCATAAAATTAATTCGTTTCAAGGATTTGTGTTGGGAAAGTGTACTGATAGGAGAATCCTCGACCAAAGCACCCCTCTAAGGAAAAACTACACAAAGTATATAAGTGCAGTAAAAAAAAAAAATATATATGGTGTTATTATAAAATTATGACCACGTTTTTACATATTCTTCATTTTTAGTTACATATACATATGCATCTTACATTACGCAGAAAAAAGTTATTTTTTCATTTTATTTCAAACATCTACACCATTTTAAACATTGATTCTCCATTTACATTACTTTTCCTAGATTCAGCTGATTTCTAACTCATTTACAAACAGCCCAGGGGCCCCCCAAGTCCACACGGTTGTTGCCTCCCTCGCAAGCGAAAGAGGAAGCGGAGTCTTAGGAAGTCCCACAACCACGTCACCGGATACGAGCCAGTGGAGGCTGACGAAGAGCGCGAGAGCCACATACGCTCAGGACATGATTGGAGAAACTGGCCATTGCCAGGACTCCCACTGTTGCGCATTAATAGTAGGTCACGAGGCCACTGCCGTTTCAGTCTCCGAGGAGGATTATAGGGATGAGTGGAGCAGTGCAATGACTGTGCTACGGGATTAGGGTGGTTGGATAGGTTACTATGGAATTTCATGAATTTGGAAGGGATGAGTTCAAGAATGTAGGGTATATTCAGATCATTATGTAGGGTTTTGTTGCTGACGTAATAAGGGGCATTCACTATTGTTCTCAGGACTTTTGATTGAAAGGATTGGATGCGCTTGATGTTTGAATTTTTTGCTGTCCCCCATAGCTCTATTCCGTATGTTCAGATTGGCTTAAGTATAACTTTGTAAATAAGTAGTTTATTTTCTGTTGAGAGATGTACTTCGAAGTAGTCTGTACAGTTGTCCAAAGCGTCTGTTTAGTTCTTGTCTTTTTAGCCTCGTGTGTGGGCTCCATGTCAGTCTTTTGTAGATGGAAGCCTTCTAAACTTTTAACTCAAGAAAGACGCTAAACTGATATTTGTGGTTTGATAATCACTTCGTTTTTCGCCTCCAATTTGGAATTCAATTTTCACTATTCCAAATCTTTATTTTATTTTTTATTTGTATATATATCCATATATGTTACTACAATAAAAATGTTGATATACACTTGTTAAAAGATAATATTTGCCATAAAGGTATAAAAGGTTATTATTATTATTATTACATAGTACATTTTTCAGTTTAAAATAAAAGTAGATTATACAGGTAACGCCTCTGCCATGTATAGGCACAATAAAATGGTAAAATCTTACTCCCTGATGCCCAAGGATTAAGTTCCTATTTGGTTCTTGGCTATGTTACATCCCTGGATGAAATCTGGATTAGGTTCCCTCTGTAATTACGGGATAGATTTTATTTTCATAGATCTCGCTGTTGACTCATTTGTATCTGATAAACGGTCGAACGATAATGCACCATCATCACACTGTAAAATAATTATTATTATATGTGGTCTCTGATATGCTCACTGGTTTAATAATTATTAGCTAAAAAACAAGATAGAGACAGGACCCAGATTCGAAGTGGGGGTATATTGATCGTCCAGCCAGCGCCTTGTTATCATATTTAGCCAGTGTGATTATATACCAAAAATATTATTTATTAGTAATAGTATGTTACGGATTTATTTCTTTGATACATGTTATTATACCGTTTGAAAACTCCGAAATGGTTTCTACTTTACCGTATTTTTAACTTCAATAGACGTCTCATTCGACGAATAAAACCGCCCAAAAATGAGAAAGCTAGACCACTCAAAAACTTTCTATTGCTTATAGGCCAAGACATATTTATACTTTTCCCCCACTGTTTGCTATGATTCAGGTAGACATAGATCAGTTGAGGTGATGGGCAAAAAAGACTTAACTGTGGTTAAATACTGTATCTTGTACCGACTTCCCTTAACCCTATATAATCAGGACCACTTCATCAAAAACCCTTCAGGGATCTCTCAAATCTCCCGAAGGTACCCTAAACTATTCGTCAACTCCTGGTTTTCTCCCTCTTGTATGGCATACAGAGCATGGCATATAGGGGTCTCTCGGTAGGGGGGAACAACGGTCTGTTTCGTTAAATTTCTCTTTGGGACTCTCCCCCCTCCTGTATGTACACCTCTTTCTTCGGTAAAAAATATTTCCTTGGTTCATAGCTTTTATAAACCATTAATTCTCTTTACCTTTCTCATAAAATATCCTTAATTTCTTTAATAGTAAATGCCCCTTATTATGTCAGCAACAAAACCCTTCATAACGGCCTTAATATACCCTACATTCTAGAACTCATCCCTTCCAAGTTTATGAAATTCCACAGTAGCCTTTCCAACCACCCTAATCCTGTAGCACAGTCTTTGCACTGTGCCACTCATCCCTATATTCCTCCTCGGAGACTGAAACGGCAGTGGCCTCGTGACCTGCTACAATCGTGTGACAGTGGGAGTCCTGGCAATGGCCAGTTTCTCCAATCATGTCCTATTGTATGAATGAGCGAGTGAATGATGACTGTAAATATGGTATGAATGAGATCATTTATCTGTATTATTATTGCCTTATAAAAGGTAGATTGTAATTATTGCACAATAAAGATAATTTCTTTAGTCCACTCCCGGGTCACAAGATCCCGTCTTCCTGATTTACAGCCCTACGCAGAGAACCGTAGCATTCGACCGTTTCTCTCTTGCTCACTCCACCATTCTCTTGAATTCTCTCCTCCTAATACACGCGATGCTTGGGCGAAACCCTATTTCAAAACCTCACCATCCAGACAGAAGCTTGCTAACTTGGGAATCTTCATCAAAACAATTATACTATATTTATATAGAATGTTTTATGTTCAGATGCTATGCACTTTCCTCACTATTTTAACTCATATTTATATATCTTATATGTTTAAATTCCACAGTTCTCTCTTCTCAGAGAAGATCTAGGCACGTGTGACAATCGGGCGTTAAGCGCAAGGACGGCCCTGATTTCAGAACAGATGTTCACATTGTGAAAGAGCTGTGCTTTCTATTCACTCTCGGGGACCTGGTCTATTATTTCGAACATTCTATTCAAGTTTTTATTTTTTTTTTGATGAAAGAAATTCAAGCACTGGTTAATCTAACGATCGGCGGTCTCACCAATTTAATAATTAAGTTTGTTTCGTCAATTATGATTTTTTGTAATTGGGAGAAAATATTTCATACCATGTGTTAAACCGCAGCGGCCACTTTTACACTACACTATATGTGACGGGCGTCACGTCTATACAGACTGCATCAGAACTGCCAAAATGGTAGAATGTGCGTTTATCATATTTGAAAAAAGTACATAAGTGCATAAGTACTTACTAAGAGCTACATTAATAGCTATGCCAGATCGATAGCAAAAATTATTAACTAGTAATTAGTAATTACTGGACTCATTAAGGCAGACACTTACTGAATACCGTAGTGGACTTCTTTTCATGGATTGGAAATTTTGTTAATCAGTTAGCTGATGCAAGATTCGTTTTTAACGGTTCACAACTACCAATAGCGAACTCAAAAAGTACATTTTATAGACGGACTGAATTCAACTGTGCCATTTCATATATTTCCCATTATTGTATGTTAACACTGAGAACAAAGTAGCCTGTTGTGGTGTTGAATATTCCTCAAGCGTTTTAGATCGGTTGAATTGTTTTTTTGACTGCAGCCGTTGAACACGCCAAAGGACGTGCAAATGCCTAAATACTACAATTGCAATTATAAAATTCGGTTGCGATGTATCTGTGGAGGTCGTGAAAAAGCGGATAAGTCGAGTCATCTTAAAAATGAGTTACCCCTACCTACATGTCTCTTTTGTTGTCCTATATAATAGATTAAGTCTGATTCAGTTGCATGAGAAAGAAATACCAATGTGAAGTTTAAAATAGCTTAATTTCAGTAACTTGATTTGTCCATTTCGTCCTTTTAATGTAAATCTATTGAATATAAATGAACAACAATTAAGACAGAAATTAGTTAAGTATGTAAGAGAGAAAAAATACTTCATACCATGTGTTAAACCACAGCGGTCACTTCTACATACAGACGAAATACGATTAACTCGTACATGTTTGAAAGCAGAGCCTTTTACTTCAAGCTTTGCAATTACTCCACGGTGTTATATGTCTAGCTCACGAGTTAATTTGAAATTTATTCAGTAGTACAACCGGTTTGTTTTGTTTAGAGGGTAGCAATGCCGGAACAGGCTCCCTAGTGCTTACGGTCTAGGTCCAGACCTTTCATTGGCATTCCATGCCCCAAGCAGCTCCCGTTAAGTTGAAAAAAAAAACGAGTCTAACGACTGTTTTTTGTAATGGATTTAAAATATATTAGTTTGCTGTGCTTCGTTAATAAAGAAAAACTTACAGGTCAATGTAGTGGGTCTTTCATTAAGCACTTCTTATCTTTGAATTTAAATAAAACAAAGTGTGTTTGAGATATCATTGAATTTTTTTATTCGTATGAAAGGCCTATCAATGCCATTATGTATGGAATATAACATCGTGCAAATGTCCACCGCGGCTTCGCTGAGTGGCGCGCATCTGAAATGTCCAATTTTCCATGACTCTGGCGCATAAATCAGGCTGAATTTGACCGATAGCATGGGTTATGTTGGATTGGAGGACCGCTGTGATTTGTGACTTATTCGCATAGACCTGCGACTTAAGAAAACCCAACAAGAAAAAGTCTAACGGGGTCAAATCGCACGATCTCGGTGGCCAGTTCACATCACCTCCATGTGAGATGACCACACGTCGTTGTCTATGGTCGTTTACCTACAGCTCCTGGGTCAGTTGAGTTTTGTATGGGTGCAGGCCCAAGTCACGACGCAAAATTCGCCAAGTTGTAGTCTGCGAAAAACCGAATTCTTGTGAGCGACGCGAAATCGACTGCCTAGGATTCTCCTGCACACTCTCACGGACAGCGGCGATTTTTTCGAGGGATATTGCGTTTCGTTGACGTACGGGTGTTGGTTGATTGTTTACTGAACCAGTTGACTCAAATGTATCCACCACACTGCGAACAGTCCTCTCGGTAGGACGGTTATGGTGACCGCGGAACGTTGCCCGAACAGAACACCCATATTGATAAAACAATTTTATCATTTGCACGTGTTTTTGAACGCTATATCCGTCCATGGTGAATTGGCAAAACAGACTGAATAAACAACAGCCAATTCGACAGATGCGGCTTTAACAATATGGCCGCCATCAACTGTCAAAGTTCTGAAGTCCCTATTGGAAGACACTTTAGAATGACGAATTGAGCTGGCCATTACTCAATTTATTATACTACCAGTTTGCAAATAGGATACAAAATGTTCTGAAAAGTTGGTTACAAAGAAACAATAAAGGCTGTCAATCGGAAAATTCACTTATGACTGAACCAGAAACTTCCACATTAGACGATATTGCTTATTTAGAATGATTATCATATATATTCTTAGTAACAGGAATTTTATTAAAAAAAAATTAATTAGCTTAATTACTTATTGATTCGAGCTTCAGTAGCTTCTCAGTTTTATTTACGTGATATCATCGCCAGTTAATCAATTTCCGGTTGTACGTAAATAATGCCCAAAATGTTTGTAGCTTGATTATAAAATATTTAGAATTTATTTTTTTATTTAAAAATATATAGAAACAAAATAAATTACCGTGACAGAGAAGGAACGATTTACACGGATACTCATGGTAATCCAGATGAGTTTCTCAATTATTGTAAAAGACTTTTCAACCGGACCTCTCGTCAAACATCTGAGTACGGAGTGTAGTGGGAGCAAGTGTCACGACCTCAATACAGAGTCCGTGAGGCCACCGTCACCACAGGCCGCTGATTTTTTCTTACTGCAGGTAACAAGAGGACTCGGATGAGCGGATCGGTTATGTAATTAGGAAAACCCCTAGGGTATAATGTCGGGGGCAGTCGGTACATGGAGAATACTGATGAATGAGAATAGCAATACAATGAAGGGAGCATTTGACGGTTTGAAAGTTCTGAGGATTTTGGATTGGAAATTATAATTGTCTTATGTTCGAAGTTATGGCTGTCGTCCACAGCTCTGACCTGTAAGTCCAAATTGGTTTTAAGTAAAATTGTTGTATATGTGCTGTTTATTTTCTGTTGCGAGGTCACAGTTAGTGACCTGAAGAGTTGTCCAAATTTAATTTGATTTTTGTATTCTTCTCTTGTATAAGGGTTCCATGTCAGTCTTTACTCAAGATGAAATCCTTGGTATCGAACAATATTAGTCTTAGGAAACGGTATCAATCAGCTCTTTATTTCTCTGAAGTGATATTAAAAACAGCTGTTTACAATTTAAAAAAAATACTTCATTTGGTTAAGGAAATCATTTCGGTCACTAAAAATTGCATAAATAAAATAAAAAAAATTGTAAATAGCTATAACATTAATATATATGTATATATATATATATATATAAAACGAACTACTTAAATCAGCTGGAACGCTATCAATGTCTATTGTTGTCCCCTAAAACAATATTCCTGTGTAAGTATAATTTTTTTTTTTTAATCAATCTGTGAAAAATTGCAGTACTCCTCCGCCGAAAGTAATTCCTGTGTCACCACAGTATTAAGGATTACACATTTATTTACAATGGCTACCCAGACTTGTGTAGTGCCAGAGAAGGAGTTGAAAAAATAAAATGAAAACCTACTTACGAAAAAAAAAGCCAACAAAAATTTTATTTTCAAATTAAATAAAAAATAAATACTAATAAAATAAAAATATTTACAAGTTAAATAAGACTATTTAATATAATAAAACTATTTATAAATTCAATTCAAATAATAATTTTATGGAATCATAATCACAGAAGCTTCTTTTGGGTATGCAAAATATGTTCAATCTATTTCGTGCTACTGTAGTGAAATTCCTACTCTAAATGGAACAGAAAATTCTAATTTAGTAACAGTTGTATAGTTATTTGAGAGAAGTTTTGCTGTAGTCACCAATCTCCCAAGTTAGTCGATTTGGTTGTTTTATGGAAATGAGTTTCGATTTGAGAACAGGCAATTTCTTGAATTTTTTGAATTACCAGTTATTTTTGTGTAGCAAGGGTAGTTATTGATGGCAAGCATTCTTAAGGCCTTTTTAAACGAGTAAGAATTTTGATCAAAAACTTGACAAAGAAATTGTAGTTAGTATTTGGATTGTCAGCTACCATGGGGAGATCGTATCGAAACTGGCTTCCTATTTTACAAGGTAACATTTCTTGATCAAAGTCTTGCTCAAATAGACGATTAGTTTCCAGTAGGTTTGTCAGGAAAGTATCCTTACTTTTGAAACCTTCTTTTTTACTAGACTAGTAAATTTAGTCAACACGAGAGCGCTGCTGACTCTTTAATAAAATATTTCATTCAAAACATGTTGGAATATTTTGATCAAAAAACTTATCAAAGCCCTTTTACCCCGATTGATTAAGTGAGATTTTTGATCAAAATTTTTACTCGTTTGAAAGGGCCTTTAGGCTTTGATAGATAGAGAGGGGCAAAATTTATATACAAACAGGAAAATAAACGAAATGTGATATCCCCTTTCTCGTTCATTGATGAAGTGTAGGTCGATATTCTGAAAATCATGAATGGTGAGCATAAGTGTACTCAAAGGGCATCGTCATTCTACTCGATGAGGGAACATGTCCACCGTAACTTCATATTTACTTCTTTTATTTCTCTGACAGATTTACAAATTCTATTGACGATTTATTTTGTTTTGAGCACACTTTAAAACTAGTTCATCCAAGGATTATTAGCATCGCCTTGAATTTTTATGCTTACCAACTAAAAATGTTGACAATAATTACGAACTAAATCGTACTGTTTGAAATGTAAAAAAAAAACAAAAACATATCTAGTGATACTCACGTAACTTTAAATTTGTATTAGTCTCTCAAAAAGTTATTAAATGATTGTGAAAAAACTACTCTGTATTTTCTATTAAACGTAAATAATTCCATTTGGTAAACTATTTTGACCGGAAAAATTCCCTTTTTCAACAAATAAAAAAAAACATTGATTACATTTAAAACCTTTTAAAATCGGCTGTAACATTCTTTTTAGGGGATATCGACCACAAAGGTCATTGATGCACGCATATACACGATTATTTTCTTATTTTTGATTCTGTAACAGCGATTTTTTTTAAATTATTTAACTTTTATTATTATTTTACATAGCTTGGAAAGAGATTTGTTAACGTATTTTATACTATTAAAAACAATAGTATAATAGGGGGTTTCGTACTATTAAAAACATTAACTATGTATTTTATGGACCAGAGTGAGCACGATAGTGAGAACTAAACCCCAGCCACCCCTTAACCCGACCGGGCGCAGGTGGCACACCAGTCCCACCTGTCTGGTAGGCAGCCCATGTATTCTTATTTTGAGGATACGAGGATTGATATTTCATACATCACCACAGTCCACTGATGTTTAAATAGTTGTCGTGTATGTCCATGGAAAAGTCCCACTCCTCCCAAGTTCTTGGAACCAAAGGTACTCTGCGAGGCCTGAACTACCTGAACCCCCGAGTAACGGCCCACGAGAACCCAAGGACCTTGAACCACAAGCGCTCTCCGGGTTCACGTCGGTAGAACTTACTGCATTTTGATAAATATCTTTCCTGGAAAAAGAGAAAATTTATTCCAAATATAATAAAAAGACCATAAAACTTAAAAAATGGAATAATGAAGAAAATGTGAGTTCATGTAAGTAAAAAAGTTAAACACCATAAGAAAAATAACAATAAACAACGAGATAAATAGCTTGAAATTTTATTACCTGCCGATTGACAGGTATAAAATAAACACCTAGATAAGACCCTCTATCTAGGAAGTATAAGCTTTCTCAAAACCCGCGAACCAATCCACTGGTAATCTGGATCCAGATTACCAGTTTCAGGTTTTAGAACTCGTAACTTTCAGAACCAGACCTGCGATTAATGCCTTAAGTGAATTTGGTGAACTACCACCTGAGAGTTATATGACTAATTATCCGCTAATAATAATTATAAAAAATATTAATATAAAATCCATGTTACTATTAAATGTAAATAATATGATAAGACTATCTTTAAAGCCCAAATTTCTCACGCTATCATTAAGCCATAGCCACCCCCAGATTATAATGGCATTCATGTTATCATCTTTATTGTGCAGTGTTTGATAAAACTATCTTTAAACTCTATTAGTCTCCCTATTATTTATATATTGATTATAATGGCAAACATTCACTCACCCCCACCAGGTACCACATAATTGTATACATATATGAGGGCGTGGCAGCCTGGACCAATAAGCAGACCCGGTTATACAATAATAAGCTACCAGCGTCATCTCGCTCCGCACCCTCAAACTGAGATGGTCTGTTGGAACGACTGGTGGATTCATTCTGTGCTGGGCACGCATGATGTACAGACTCTCTTCTTGCTATCTTACTACTGTTAAACTGCAGTCCTGTCAACCCGTCCAGACCCTGATATAGCATCCCATAACCTTCAAAAACACCTTGATGAGATCGAGTATTGGTGCAACCAATGGCGAATCAAAGTCAATGAAGCAAAATGTTCCCACATAACCTGTACCCTCTGCCACAAGTCCTGTCCACCAGTCTTTTTAAATTCAATTCCTCTCCCTGTGTCTGAGACAGTACGGTATTTAGGCTTCCATCTCGACAAACGACTGACATGGAACCCACACACGAGGCTAAAAAGACAAGAACTAAACAGACGCTTTGGACAACTGTACAGACTACTTCGAAGTACATCTCTCAACAGAAAATAAACTACTTATTTACAAAGTTATACTTAAGCCAATCTGAACATACGGAATAGAGCTATGGGGGACAGCAAAAAATTCAAACATCAAGCGCATCCAATCCTTTCAATCAAAAGTCCTGAGAACAATAGTGAATGCCCCTTATTACGTCAGCAACAAAACCCTACATAATGATCTGAATATACCCTACATTCTTGAACTTATCCCTTCCAAGTTCATAAAATTCCATAGTAACCTATCCAACCACCCTAATTCCCTAGCACACTGCACCACTTATCCCTATAATCCTCCTCGGAGACTAAAACGGCAGTGGCCTCGTGACCTGCTATAAATAAGTGACAGTGGGAGTCCTGGCAATGGCCATTTTCTCTAATCATGTCCTGAGCGTCTGTGGCTCTCGTGCTCTTGGTCAGCCTCCACTGGATTTTATCCAGTGACGCGGCTGACGTAGGAGCGTGGGGGACTTCCCAAGACTCCGCTTCCTCCTTCGCACGCGAGGGAGGCGACAACCATGTGGACCATAGGGGGCTGTTTGTATATATAGTATGAATGAGCGAGTGAATGAAAATTGTAAATTGGTATGAATGAGATCATATAGCACAATTACTTATAGCCCAATCAGGCAGATTGCAATTTTATCATAATAAAGTTGTTGTTTAAAAAAAAAGTACTGTTCATTGTTTATTAAATAGTTATCTCAATAATTCCCAACAGTGTTTCTATTATGAATCCTGACCGGGCTATTTCTGATAACCCATTATCGCAGATATATATACATAGGGTGTCCCAGAATTAACGCAAAATTTGAATTTGCCACCATTTATGCAGTAAAGTGCTGGCAACCCTAAAAAAAAACAATTTGACAGCTGACAGTTTAGGATTAGTAAAAATAGAGCGTTACACGATAGAACAACGTGTCTTTATTGTTGAACATTATCTCAAAAATAATGAAAGTTTGGCCGCCGTTCGAAAATTTCATACAAAATATGGTCGGAATAGTGTTTTGACTTCATCCACTGTGAAGAGATTAATTGAAAAATTTAGGGAAACTGGATCAGTTGGAGACACTATACACACTGGTCGTCCAAAAACAAGCCGTTCAAATCTCAATATCGAAGCAGTGCGTGTTGTTGAAAATACAGGAACATCAATTTGGCTTCGTCGTCGTCAACACAGTTCTTTGTGCCGAAGTTGGATGACATTAATGTGGTTTCAAGATGGTGCCACATGCCATACAGCCCATGAAACAATGCAAATACTGCATTAGACATTTCCAGATCGTGTACTCTCTCGTTTCGGTGATCAGAATTGGCCCCCTAGATCGTGTGATTTAAAACCTTTAGATTTCTTTTTATGGGGTTATTTTAAGTCAAAGGTGTATGTCAACAAGCCCACATCCACCCGTGCTTTAAAGAGGAAATTCAACGCTGTATCAACGAAATTCAACCACATTTATGCCAAATGGTCATGGAAAATTTCGACAAAAGAGTGCTTATGTGCCAGCAAAGTCGTGGAGGTCATTTGCCCGATGTGTTATTCCATAAATAACCCTATCCTATTTACTTTATAATTCAATAAAAAAAATACCAACAAAAATACTAAAAACTGTGTTTTCTATTTGAATCAAATCTTACGTTAATTCTGGGACACCCTCTATATCTCTTGAAGTTACAGTGTACACTGAAGTTGTGCTAGACTTGTACCCGTTAAAGTTGTATATATTGCTGATGTCCTATTAATAAATTGATTTATAAAAAGTTTAACTGTTGAGTAGAGAATTTAACTTAGGAAATTATTACGCTTACGATATGCAGTGGAAATAGCTTAGTTCCCGGAACACTGCACTGATCATGTTTTAGCTACAAACCAAGCAGAAAGTTAGAACTTATGACAAGGAAAAAATGAAACGAAGAATGGGGATGCGCTGAGCTAAAAATCATTTGAGGAACTTCAAGGAACGCAACAGGCATTTGACACGTTCACCGCCACTGCCATTAAGAGAGCAGCGTGATAACGAGACAGGACTGGCCGCACCAAGCTGACTCATTCATGTCTCCATGTAGGACTCCACCAGCCTACGTGTGAATCGTGTGGTAACACCCCACTCACAGTTTTTACACGTTCTCAAAATACATTCAGGAACTGAGGGATAACGACATTGAACCTTAGAACACATTCGCTCAAGCAAGCCATGGTCGTCATCCAGTACCTAAAACGATGAAGATCATTAGTGATTTATTAAATGTAAACAATTCAGAAAAAACACGAAATCAAACAGTTATGTACTTGTGGTTGTGATTGAATTGATGCAAAAGTCACCTCTCCGTGACAGCTAAAAAAAAAATGGTATGTTCGATTTAAAAAAAAAATCAACAAATTGATGTGCCGTGTTATGGAAACCAATTTATTTGCTTATAAAATGTTAAATTCAACTATTAAATAACATATTATTTACTTTCTCTTAGTAGTATTTGAAACTGAAAAAAGATCATAGTTTAAACAATTTAACCTGCCAAAATAAATAAATTAGTTTATAATGCTAACTAGTTAGCTACCAATATTCTACTACATGTATTTAATTTAATTTATTCGGACATTTAAATTTAATTTTTTTACAATTTTAAATATTTAGGATATAGAATTTAAGTTATAATATTAATAAGTTTTAAGGATTATTTACGAAAATTTACATTCAAGAAGAGAAAAATATCTAATGACAAAAATGTCTCTCTATCACCTTCTATGATACTATTAACGCCAGATAAATGGATGTTTTATAGTTGTACTTATTCATTGTAAGTTTTAAGTATAGGAGTCACGAGACACACTGAAAATTCAATGAATGTGTGTGGGATTGGACGAAGGTCACGGTAAAGACCTCCTGTGCTTATCAACTCCAAATCCAATCCTTATAAATACCAATTCTTTGATAACTTTGCATTTAAAATATAAAATAATCCAAATTTTCAAAAAAAATACGAATAACTTGACATTGAATTTCTCTTAAAATAATGAACCGCTTTTCAAAACTCTTGGGAACTTGTATAACTCTTGTTGTTGTAGTCCTAAATTTCAAATTGTTTTTAAGTCACTCAAGCCATTTCTGGTGATTTTACTCTTTCCGGTTTGTAATATTGCGAAAGGTCGCGAATCTATTTTTAATGCCTCGCAAGGAATTCCTTTTTGGATTCCAGTGAGCACTTTATGATGCGCGAATGTTAATAAATTTTATGCATGAGCAGGTGAGTATAATCGCTCTGCTATTTCAATAACACAATCTGACTAGAATTTTAAATACCTGAGACCTGACTAGAACGGACTCGTGGACGAGTGAGCAATGTCCTTAGAAGGCCCGCCTTTCCACTTGGCTGTTCTATATTCCAGCGTGGGAGATATTATAAACCAACAATGACTTTCCTTTCAGATCCGTGAGTAATGACAATCCAAAAAATGGGTGCATTTTTCATTTCGGCATAAATATGGATTATAAAGGGAATGTATCATTATGAATAGTGGGCTATCTTCTGAAGGCTCGTAACTCATAACCCCGATCGGGTTTGCTTCACCCTCGAATCATATGCGTGCCCAAATTGAGATTAGTCTCCCATTTCCGGGGGACATCTAACCAGGATAGTCCAATGCGTTGTGAATAAACGTTTTAAATTTCGACATACAGTCAGGCGAAAGACGATTTGTCTCCCAGCACCAAAGTAAAGGCACTCATGTCTTAGAAAAAACATGTAAACTATTTAAAAGACCCACCATCTCTTTTTCCTATTACTCAAATCAAATTTTTTTGGCTATAATTAATAAGTTAATTATATAATCCTATTTACAAATGTTTCTGTTTTATATTAATAAAGAATAAATTTCTAAGCGCAGGAAAACTATCAAGTAGTCCAGATTCCGACCGCGTGAGTTCTTTTTTGCATAAAATTACTGCACAAAACAAAAGAGATACACTCTAGACTTTTACTATAAAAATTTTAATATTTGGTATCTAAGCAGTAACGTAACTTCAGTGCTTGGGGAGGGGCGGTCTACTCAGGGTGGTACCTATTTTGGAGTGGCATTTTAAAAATATTTTCGTATAAATTATGTAAATATAAAAATAAATAGTACAATAATGTTTTAATCAACGTCGACATTTTTACACACACAAGTGAAAAATGGCAATGTCCAGGTCTGTGCCCCGATGGAACTCGGTGTCATCAAAATTCAGAATGCATTAGAACAGCCAGCGATCGTTACACAAGGTGAGATATATATTTTTTTGTGGGCTTGTCATTGGTATATGCATAGATTTGGACTAATTGACTGCAAGCCGTCAATGCTTTGATTATTAAATTAATTGCTGTTGTCAGATTAACAGGACTAGACTTTCTGTTTACCGTAAGATTGTTAAGTACCGTAGTTAGTTAAGTAACGCACCACACATCCCCATAATCCTCCTTGGAGACCAAAGCGGCACTGGCCTTGTCACCTGCTATAAATACGTGACAGTGGGAGTCCTGGCAATGGCCAGTTTCTCCAATCTTGTCCTGAGTGTCTGTGGCTTTCGTGCTCTTGGCCTCCACTGGCACGTATCCGGTGACGCGGCTGATGGATGGGCGTGGGGGGGGGGGGGACTTCCCATGACTCCGCTCCCTTATTCGCATGCTAAGGAGGTGACAACCACGTGGACTTGGGGGGCCTCTGGGCTGTTTGTAATTACTGTATGAATAAGCGAGTAAATGATGAATTGTAAATATAATATGAATGAGAACATTGAACACAATTACTTATTGCCCAATAAGGCCGACTGTACTTGTATCACAATAAAGATTAGATTTGATTTAAAAAAAAAAAATAATAAGTGAACAAAAAGTATGTGCTGTAAATTTGGAATTGGCAATGGCCACATTAGTCTAGGTCGCCTGGTGGTAAAAATTATAACTGCTTAAGAGAATATTTTTTGAAAGGTCCTTCTGCAATATGTTTAAACAAAATAAATCAATTTTTATTTATACTGATTAATTTTTAACAACCACTTCTGATTTTGATTGGCTTTAAAAGAGTGGCAAATTTAAGTTACGCCAATGAATTAAGTATATTTTCATATGAGTTTCGATGAAGAAGACAACAGATACGGATAGGCAGACTGGGGACGTAGCAAAAAAGAGTTTTCATGGAGGGGGGGGGGGAAGAGTTTGTAGTTTATGTTCTAAGTTTTTTATTAGGTTGTGGGATATAAGTATTTTTTTGGGGAAAAAATAATAGCATGTCCGACTTCCATATGCTGAGATCCAGGCTCGTTTCCCGGGACCCTAAGGATTTTTTTCTTTGGAAAAACTAAGGTACATTGAGAACTAATGTTTAACAAAAGTTATAAATTTGTTTGCCGACTCCTGATTTACCATTAAGACATAAGAATTACCATCCAGCGTTCAATTCTGGTAATTAATATTATAAGAATTCAAATATTAGACACTGTAACAGAGACAGAGAGAGGGAGAGAGATGAATCAGTTTTTTTAGGTCACACGACGGACCTGTTGACTCAAAGCGTGTGATATCTTTATACGTGATGTGTTACGGAAATAGTCAGTCATTTGTCATCTTATTTATTTTTTTTTTTTCAGAATTGATGAGTGCACTGCAGGAAAGTCTTAACAGTGACACTTTGATTATCACAATGAAACAGATAAAGCAGAAAAAACCACATCACGAAGTTGAAACTCTCATTTCTCTGCACGGGAACAACTCCGATTCATTATTTGCATTTAAACTTGACCGAGGAAACAAGAGAAGTAATAATTTTAATAATATTTAATATATATAAAAGGATGTACAAGTATTCTGTCTGTTCAAACTAAAACAATATTAACAATTATAAAAAATGCCCTACTGTGTACTCACTTGACTGACAATATTGCTAAAAGTCTCCAGCAATTTCAGAATGGGATCATGAGACAAATGGTGAGACATACCTCTCTCAAGAGGTTAAAGAACGCCGACCTACACCCGTGGTGTGCCGTCGGTGGGTAGTTCATCCACCGAAGACACGTCAAGTTTTTTAACTCGTTGCAGCACCTACCAAACCCAAGTGTTTAACACTCGAGGGTGGTCTGAAAATTTTCCGACCTAACAAAGCTTTTATTTATTTTATTATCATCTTCATGTTGAGGTTGGAAACTTTTCAGACCACCCTTCTCGCACCGATGGCAACAGACGGTCGGGGAAAATTAGGTTAAGATTTTGTAGCTAGATGTAAGTTAGTTTTATCTCTATGATTCATAAGGTGAGCCCCATCACTTTTAAGCATGTATAGGCAGTGAATGTACAATGTACATTCAAATTTTGTAAGTCAAAATTGTAAGTCAAAAAGCCAAGCAACAGGACATATAATATTGACCTATTGTAAATAGATTCATTTATATAGAATCTATACTGATTATCATAATTTATAATAACAAGAGGATATGAAAAAAAAATTAAACAACTATTTTTTTTTTCAGTTATCGTTGAAACGTCAAAAGAAAGAAAACACATAAAATTAACAAATTTATCCGATAATAAGGTTATAAACAATCTTGTGCTGTCGATTGATCAGGCTAAAGGAAATACCGGTATTTCTGTGTACGTTGACTGTAGTTTCGAAGGGAAAATCAAACTATCTGAAAGTTTAAAAGAAATATTCAGTGAAAGTAATCATGTTCTGATGAAAGTTGTAAGTACATTACTTTCCTTATTTAAATAATTCATCAAATGCCTTTTATTTAAAAAAAAAAATATAATTGTTATTTTCCAGTACAGGGAAAGGAGATACGTCACTGACTTAGATAGTGACACTGACGTTGAAGAAGTATTGAAACGCTTCAAATGTCAGAGCGATGATCAGATGTTGTCAACCCAGCCTCAACCGGCAAATGAAACACCACAAGAAGACATATTAATACCTAATAGGGGTGACTATTTGCTATTTTTCGAACTTCGATATATTAATTAAATTTATTTATATTTACCTTCTATAAACAGTGAGGACGATAATAATATTCTAAAATTATTAATTATTTATTATTATTGAAAATTAATAATATCTATTGGATAGTTTTATTTTACATATGGATTGCCCAGAAATAATTGCATGTTTACTGTCTTAACTAAAAAAAAACTTCTATTTTAAACAAGATCCAACCAATCAAAATAGATTCATTGCAATAAAAACTATTTATGGGCGACATTTGAATGCAATACATTCAACCAGTAAATAGAGTGATATACGCTTTAACTTCATTTCAGTCAATTTTAGTTTTTCATAGTTTTGCAATATCCATTAACAAATTATGAAAACAAGTTGATTTTTACACAGCTCTATAGAAATGATTTATTAATTTATTTTACGATGAAAAATTAAACACATAATATATTTTGGACATTGTGACTATTTATGAAATTAACAATAAAAATAACAGAATCATTGATGAAACATGTGTCCTGTATTTAATCAACGTTGTTTGTTTGTTGCAGGTGACATTCCTATCATTAACGACTGCGATGGTAAGTTTTACATTTGAATAACACGAGAGATCTTACAGTTAATCTTACACTATTAGAATAATTTTATGTTTATATATGTAGCATATAAGTAATAAATTTAATCTTTATTTGAACAAAAATGTTTACTGTCAACAGCTTGTTGCAATTATCACGGTGTGCTTAGAGTTACAATATGTACGGTTTGTTTGGATTATAGTAGATTATTTTTTTAAATATTCTAAATGTTTTTGTCAATAAGTTTTTCACGGCTAAGATTTCGGTAAATAAATAGCGTAGTATAAAATGTGTACCGTTTCATCTTTTGTTTTTTAATTTATACCTTGCAACAAAGGCAAGTTCAAGCAGATTTGGAAATAATTACGGGTTTATTTATTTTTTTTTCCTCTGGTAGTCCCAATAAAGAAATAAAGAATAAATTAATTTTTTCACTATACTAGAAACGCAGAATGCCTTTTATGACCTGTATAGACCTGCCTATTACATTTTTTACATGCCTTTTTTCTTTAGATTCACAAAATTCTTTAATAGAACAATTGCGATTTTCTTATACGGCATTAATTATTGGGATGTAAGAATTCATTCATACAATGTATACATACATTCTGCACAGGAGCCCCCCCACCCATTCCTAAGACAATCCCCTCAGCAAGCTGTTGAAAGGGCCGGGAGCAGTGGAGCTCCCTCCGTCTCCATCTCCTACCGTTTCGCCTTGAAAAGACCAGACAGCAGACAAGAGAGTCACAGACGCTCAGAACATGAGTGGGGATATATGACATGAATTAAACAATCAATCCTCCGTCTGTCCACAATATACTTTTTAATAACCAATAACGTTCTCGACAGCTCTAACCTGTCATTTCCAGTTGCTTAAATGAAACGCCACATGATCAAAACATCGACTGTTCATACGAAGACAAAAAAATCAATCGTTAAAAGCAACAATATTTATTTATTCGTAAATATAATCTAAATGTCCTAACTTTAAACAATGATATATTAAATAAAACCTATTTAAAACGCTGAACTGCACTAAGTCCAAAATGGTCCATCCATTTTATATGTTATTAAAATTAAAAATTCAACAAGTAACAATTAATTCAAAAAAAAAATAATAATAGATTAATTTCATAGCTACTCACCCAACTGATGTGAAAAACTTATTTCAAATGTAAATAATTTTTATTGGTCTGAGTGGGTGAGGGACTCCTGGGCAGAATGTGTATGTATATATTGTACGAATGAATTCTTTTGAATTCGAACTAAATTATGGAGAGACCAAAGATTTATTGTTGAATTGATGTCATATATTCTTTTTATCTTCTAATTTTACCTTTTATACGCTGACAAAAATAACGGTGCATTATACTGTTAGGATCTGAAGAAACCGATCCAACTTGAAAAAGATCATCTCTTTACTCCGAAATACAAGAAAAAATGTTTGGTAGAATCCCAAATAATTGAGCTGGCTGTTACTATTTCACCTTCAAGCTGGGCTGATATTTCAAGCCACCAACGTGGCGCATGGTGTTAGGGGAAATCATTTTTAGTAGTTTAGTGTTGACATCATTTTACTATAAAATAGATTGATCCCGTGTTCAAACTCGAGATTTTTCAAATTCCACAAAAACTTAGCCTCTCATCCAAATCCTATTTGGAACACTTGGCTTAGGAGTTGATTATCCAGTAACACACATCCTTACAATCATCCTCATCGCCAAAAACGACAGTGACTTGGCGGGCGATCAATTGTAAATAGATGTGTAAATCATGGGTCCTGCCACTGGCCATTATCCCCACTCATGCACTGATCGTCAGTGGCTCTCTTGTCACCATCTTTGGTCTTTGCCTCACGGCGAACCGGTTGGAGAGGGAGACGTGGGGAGTTGGGGAGGGGGGCAACTGGGCCGAATGTGTATGTATATTGGTATTAATGGAAACTATACATAAGTATAAATTAATTCTTACATCCCAATTAATAATGATGCACTGGCCAATTTTTCAAATAAAGATTAACTTATAAAACAGGCTGTATATGCATGATATCTGAATATTGAAAGGCAATAAAATCACAATTCTTCGTATGATTATGTTAATAAAAAATGTTTTGTATTTATCTTCCAGATAACTTGTTGATAAAAACAATGAACAAACTAATTGGTGTGGTGAAACGCCTTGAAGAAGAATTGAAAGCTCAGGTGAGAGTTTAAAACATAATGTTTCACTTTTATAAACTAACACAAAATTATTAAAATAATTATAGAATAATGTAATAATAAATATTTTTTTAATAAAATAAATATGGAAAGGGAGCATTCAATTGATGATTTTTAACCAGTGTGTTGGGGGCCAAGGTGCACAAAATTAAAAAAAATAATAAAAGTGAAATCCCCGAGCACCCGAGTAAAATATGCCGATTCCGTTACCTCTTATTGTGGTACAACTCGAGCTGAAAGCAATATTGAACAATATTCAGAAAATTATGAATATCAAAAATAAGATGATTTTGAAGTCAAGATTCTGAAAATAATTATTCTAATAATTGAATTGAAAGGGCATCTGAAAATTGAATTGTAACAATGCAACTTCATCTAATAAATGCTGTCATAAACCTGATATTAATGAATTGTGAAAGAAAATAATAATAATAATAACACAGAAAATTAAATCACAAAAAAATTTGGTTAATGCTGAACAATAAATTTATTTGAAAATAAGGTATACATGTATAATACTAAACCACATGAATTCCAATTTTTCGTAAACAATAAATGAATTAATTTGGTTGTTGGAAATATTAAAATTCAATTAAACAAAAACAAAATCGTGAACCTTCTAAGTTAATAATTCTGAATAGCTTCACAAACTAAACAAAGGAATCATTCAACAATTATATTTAATAGTAGTCATAATTAACCAGTAAAACGACCAAAGTTTTATAAACATTGAAATAAATAAATTCACAGATCTTGATTTTAAGTAATAATTAATTCCTGGTTTTAATTTTGTTTTATTATTTTGTTTTGGAGAGAGAGAGAATAGCGCAAATAAAATTGTTGGGCCTGACCTCTCAATCTGTGATATTATCGATGTCGTCTTCTTCTAAGTGGTGAACCAGGCAAGTTGTTGCAATGTCGGCGGTCCTCTCGAAAGACGAAAATCTCAAGTTGGATTTCTTGTTGGTTGAGTCAGAAGTTCCACATCCCATTTAAGTGCGAAATCATTCACAAATTTAGAAAATGCAAAGGGCCGTTCAGGCAAGATGACACATTTCCAATGGCTTGTTCAAGCAATACTGAGTAAAGATAATCTTTCAACACGTAAAGTAAACAATAACAACTGTTCTCCTCCCCCACTCTCTCTCTCTACCGTCTCCTATTTATTGTCTCTCTCTCTCTCTCACACACACACTGCTCTTTTCTTACCGATATCAAATCCATAACATCATAACATAAACAAACAAATTAAATTTATTCACAATTCATTTATCAAAAATAACAAAATTAACTTTTATTTTCGATTTACGTAATTAAATTGAAACACAAAATAAAGGAATTCTACTCAATTCTATTTATATTATTTTAGTCGTCTTTTCAATTTACCAAACAGTGTTACGTATATATTTCCGCTTAAGGTCCAACACATTACATCTTATTAATTAAGACGTCAAGGTATTTAATTTGATACCCCTCTTACCAAATATAGGAAGATATTTATTTTTTAATTGCAAGTAATCGATTAATTAATAACCCTCAATTCATTTTCGTGGGTTTATTATCATGTTCGCCATCTTTTGTGCTCCAAGCGTGATGATGAAGTGTACAGGTTATAAAAAAGAACACCATCTGCCTGCTCCAGTGAAAATATTCTAATTTAAAAGCCATCTAAATTACCTTTGTACTACAAAATAACTTTGTCACACTACGTCAAAATTATTTAACGCTAATCTGGGGTATCTAAAAGCACATCTACAATAACCATAGAGCAGTGGGCACCATTTATTTTTCTAGTCAAATTTATAGTTAATAATATACTTAATACACAAAAAAATATTTAATTTTCAAAATGTAATTTATTATTTATATTCTTAAGTAAAACAAAAAAAATTATTTGAATTTAGATTGATATTATCAAAAAAGTCGGTATGTTTAAAATTAAAAAAATCATTAATCAATAAATGTATATGTTTGGGGCTCGTTTTTCGTCCAGTGTTCTGTTTAAGATAATATAAATGAGCGTTAGTTCCCAACATATATATTAATTCACTTAAAATTTTGGCTACCACAATAGTACAACATTTAATGTCTTGTACTAATGTCCACTTCATTATGAGTAGGTTGTAACCACTTTCGGTAACATTTTTTAGTAGTATAATTCCTTTATTGTGCAATAATTACAATCTGCCTTTTATAAGGCAATAAGTAATTAAGATATATGCTCTCATTCATACAACGGTAACATTTAAAGAAAATATTTTGAATGTATGGCTGGCAAAAATTTATATTGACATATGCCTGTTTTTGAAACTGTTACATATTATATAAATTTAAGGGATGGTTTAAAAATGGCGGGAAGAAGTACTTTGAAGGGTAAAACAATTATAGTAATTTAGCAGTAGTTTATTATTTGTATATAGTAAATACTAATGTATAGTTTGAGACTGGAGTAGATTCATTCATCATGTGGAATGAAGAGTGGCCTTTTTACAATCACAAAAATTAATAATTTATTAAAATATTATTCACCTGTTTTTATAACGAGCCATGAGGACGGATGACCCTGAGAAGACGAATGACTAGCAATTAAACTGATATTAAAATTCCGATTTATTTATTTATATGTGGTACTGCATTATCCGACAGACGTGGACAGAGGTGGAGCAGGCAATTGCCAGTTTTTTTTCATATCCCCGTGTTACATAATTAATTAGTCAACTTAATTCAAATTCAAAACAAAGAATCTATTTACATCATTATACAGCGTATTTATATGTACTGTAGTTGTTGCCTACATTTTATATAATTTTTATTGCCAAATATAATTAATGTTTTGCAATGCAATGCTCATTGACGGGGCTCACCTTATGAATCATAAAAATTTAAAACTAACTTACATCTAGCAACGAAATCTTAGCCTAATTTTCCCCAACAGTCTGTTGCAATCGATGCGGAAAGGGTGAGACTAATTGCCAAAAGTTTTGAAAATTAACTTCAGAAGACGGTTGTCACGAACAATGTATGCGGGGGACGAATGTGTTCGTCATTGAATAACGCGAAATTATTGAGAACACGTAAACCAATTAATTTTATAATTAATCTAGTTCTTTCATTATGATAAATATTGGTAATGAAATATTCAGTGTGAACGCGACAGATTTCTGCTGCTCTCTGGTAGCGAAAATGTGCATCTTATTCAAAAATCTTTATTGTGATACAATTACCTTAATTGCGATCAATGTTTCATACCATATTTACAATTCTTTATTCACTTGCTCATTGTTGCCTGGTTGTTGTTGGTTGTTGCCTCACTCGCATCTGAAAGAAGAAGCGGAGTTTTAGAAAGTCCCCCACGCGCCTCCATCAACCGTGTCACCGGATACGAGCAAGTGGAGGCTGACCAAGATCGCGAGAGCCACCGACGCTCAGACATGATTGGAAAACCGGCCACTGTCACGTAACCAACTAAACAGGCAATCTAAGGCCTTCCATCATCGGTACATTGGCACACTCGATTCAATTACATTTCTAATAGTTAGCTATAAGTCAGTGTTTGTAGTTTTGTTCTATACTTAAACATGTCTGTGTTTGTTTTCCAGCAAGCGGAAACGAGAAGTCTAAAACAACTGTTGGAGCAATGCGATTTTTGTCGGGCAGGTGAGGGATACTAAGCCCAAGGCTGGAGCACAAGGGTTTAAGGAGACGCAAATACACTTCATAATTAAAAATCTATGTTCTTTTTTTTTTTTTTAACTTTATATTATAAATATAATCTGGAAATATAGGAAAATAACAAAATAAAGTCTGTTTGCGTCTTTTTTTATCCCCATACCTTATCTAGTCTTGGTGTTTTCTTATTTACTTTTATTAGTATTACATTTTTTTATGGTAATAAAAAATATTGGCAGGTTGTTATTCATAGCAGTTAAGTAAATAGCTATTTAATAATTACCATTGAGCTTCTGGGTTCTAATAGCTAGAATGGGAAGTGATATCTGTCGACATATAGAGCCTTTGGTCAAGTGATATGGGTCTGAACCTTAAAATAATATCGAAATCAATTCAGACATTGAAATATAAAAATCGTATGCATTGATAATGCTATTACTTACTAGAAGCTCGCTTGTTAGGAGATTCTTGGGATAAAATATTCAAAATATTATAAATCATTATTAATTAAATCTTTAAATCCAGATAGAAACTAACTAGAAATCCATAAAAGACTTTATAGACAGTAATCGCTCAACAACGCGGATTTACCCAAACAAATTTCACAGTAGAAAGATTTAACATAGGTTATTTGTTTATTTTGTTTTATTTGTGCAATGTATTCAACCAAAACCCGTTGGAAAAATGATATCATTTTTGCAAATGTTGAATTTTTCAATTCCGTCAGTCAGAACAAAACTGATTTAATGAGAATTATAAGAATATAGGTTTTCAAAAGTAAATATGGCCCTTTTTTTTTTTTTTTTTCTTTCTTTCATAGCCCCTCTAAATTTACAGATAATTATATATAATTATAGATCCTCAGGCGAATCTATTTACAAATTATTTTTTGTATTTCCTGTAGCATCGCTACATTATATACAGGTTTTGTTATTTTATAAAAATTATATAATGAATAAACAAGTATAATGATATACATTATACGTTACTGGACTAAACTGACTAATAAATATCACTTCAAATATGGCCCATTTAAGCGTGACGACCCCATACCTTGTAATTAATAAGAACAAATTGAGCGAGACGAAATCATAAAAAATCTCGCCAAAACTTATTCAGCGTCTCTAAACCAAACAGAAATACAATCAATACCTAAAAATCAATAATACACACTAATTTATGCAGGAAAACTGTAACAAAAACCTAGAACTGAGACTATGACTTAGAAATCTGAATTTCTATTTTTTAGTCTAGTCTTTTGAGGGCCCTCCACTATTGAGGAAGAATCAGAAAGTTAGAAATGTCGAAACCGCAACACACCCCAGGTATTGGGGACAATAAATGTTTGGCTCAGTAATGGGAAAATATCGTGTGGCAGAAAAACTGAAGATTTAAACAAATATGGGATAATGTTTAACTAATGAATTACAAAAAGTTTTTAACATCTCTAACGAAAATAATTCAATAAATACGTTATAACAAGCTCACTTCCTTTATCTTAACTTTGAAAAGACTTAGAAATCGGATCCGTAAGCGATAACACGCCTTATCTGGAATTGATAATACAGAAGTCTTATGATTAAGATACCAAATCCATCGATTACAATAGAAACAAAAAAAAAAATGATCTTTGGTGGAGACAGAGAGACTTTTTAAATAAATTTACTTCAAAATATCTTGAGGACTAGACTAGAGAGGTAGAGAGAGTTACAGAGTCTATGTGTCGTGTGTGTTTAAAAAAAAGTTTTAAACATCTCAAACAATTCAATAAATACATCATAAAAAGCTGACTTCCGTTATCTCGCCATTAAAAAGACGTGGAAATCGGATCCGTAAGCGATAACGTCCTTGATATGGAAGGTCGATAAATGCAAATGAATAATGTTACTTGATAATACAGAAGTCTAGTTATCATGACACCATCGATAACAATAGTACCTTTAAACAAAATTAGTTGGTATGATCTTTGGTGGAGCCAGACAAATTTTTGAAATAAATTTACTCCAAAATATCTGGACGACTAGAGAGATAGGGAGAGAGAGCGAGCGAGCGAGAGAGAGAGAGAGAGAGAGAGAGAGAGAGAGAGAGAGAGAGAGAGAGAGAGAGAGAGAGAGAGAGAGAGAGAGAGAGAGAGAGAGAGAGAGAGAGAGGGACTTCTTTATTTTATGTTATGTATATTTATGTACATGTAGGTTCATTGCATTTAGTTTCCAGACGCCAGAGACCCACTGAACTAAACCTAAAATACACTAATACGTAAAACTAAAATATCCACTTATTTATGTTTGGGAAACCCGAAAAAAAACCTACAACTAAAAAACTAATTTCTAGTGGTCCTTAACGATAAACTGTATGTCTTTATGTATATTCTTCCTAGTTGAAACATTAGCAATACTTTTTACTAAATTATTGTTGCTACTGTTACAATTTCCAAGAAACCTTTGAGTGTTATTACTACGTCAAGTGGAGATACCACGGTAATCAACCTTAGATCTTTCCCTGATATGAAATTGTTGCTTACGGCAAGAAATTATGCCGATCTGATCTTTCAATCTGAGCTTACAAAGGTTTCCTTAACCTTCTATGCCCTTGGCCAGTCAATTAAACCTATTTCTGAGGTAACGTATTTTATTAAAACTAATTAAATTTTATTCACTGGTTAGGCGCGTACTTAGCAATGAAACGGTTAATTATAACCAATAATAAACGGAATTATAACTCAAATATATATTTAATTTTAATAAAAAAAAAATACATAGAAACTTTTACGCATGTTAAACACGCACAATTATTAGATCCTGAGGGGAAGGTATTTTTTGGAGGATCCGATCGCAGATAAGTAATAAATGGGTCTGATGACACGACCTTATTGAAAACGTCGCAGGAAGTTTTCCTGGAATGATCCATCCTAAATTGTTTGTAGCTCTTTATTTCGACATTGTTGGGCCTCCTCGGAAAGGAGCCCTGCTGGTAATAACGCACATTCTACAATTTCTCCAACGTCCAAGCTTTGAAGTGACAATTGTACCCTAAATGTAATACATGAACTTAATGCATCCATGAAGTGGCAACAATCTTGAGAATTGTGCGACAGTGTTGGGAATGTCGGATTGGTCCAAGGACTTCCACGTGAGATGGTGTATACTTAAGTCGGGACAAGTCAATCATTTGAGTGGGGCTGATGTATTCGTTATGATTTATACAACTTGATGATTGAACAAGATTCCAATAGATATGACGCGTTAGCCTGCTTTTATTTTCACGGTGAGTGGACAGCTTTGCAAATAGGCAGTGAAAACATTATCATTTAAAATCTAGGAGAGATCAAAGTCGGAGGAAGGCTGTTACGATACTTGTGCGGGAAACAAATAATAGGTGTAGCTATCGAAAAAAAGTAATACTAAACCGGAACATTTTTCTAAACATTATGCTAAATTCGATTTTCCTACATGTCCTACTATGCAATGACATTTCACCAAATGCTAAAAACTAGAACTATAAAAACTCTCTCATGACAATCGTGTCGATAACCTATATTACTTTATTGATCAATAATTGTGTCTTATATGATTGTATAAATTGAGCAGCTCAAAAGGTTTAAGCATTAACTTTCTTTAAGCACTTTGATTTGTTTTTCATTGATTCGCGCGTTCCTAGATTTGTAGCAATGAAAAAAAACAAACTTAATTGATGTGCACAATCCTGTCCAGAATTCTGCAACTTGTTGACTCCAAGAATCTTTAATTTGATTGGTAAAAATAGCACTTCTATTTTTAAAGGTTTTGCAACCTTTGCCCCACTGTGCGTCAGGCCGCCGGGATCAGCACGCTTCTTTGTTGAATTGCATACTTATTATAATCATTACTTATGTTTACTACGACTTATTACATTCTTTATTTTTGTTTTTATATAATTTAGACTAGGAATGCTGCCCTAAAATATATGCCGCCCGGGGCCTGTGCATTCCGGATAATTAATTTAATTTTCTCATTATTAAAATTCATATTAATGTAAATAAAGAAGGTTGATTATAGACAGTAAATAAAAGGGAAAATAAATAAACAATAATATTGATAAATAAATATATTGTATACAAGAAATGATACAAGCAAATGAGCGGATGTGTTGTTAAGTTTAGCTAAGCGGTATTTTTTATATATTAATGACAGGACGATATTACAAGATAGCATATTGTAAACTGACAGGTATTTTTGAACAAAAATTAATTACCTCAGTCGTTACACAACGCTTGGAAACAAACGTGTCCTAGTGGTTAGATTTCCTGACAATTAACTACAGGGACCAGCATTCGATTCCCTGGATTATTACGGAATAGGGTGGATTTAGAGGGGGTTCTTTCAGTCTCGTAGAGAAAATTGAGCAATTTTAATAAAGAAGTGCCGAATCCGGCCTAGAAAACCGAAATAATGAGTCGCTGCGCCACCTTACATACTTAATGGTGGTATCCTCAATCGGATTTATCTGTTGAGCTGTTGTGCCTCGAATTCTATATAATTTAAAAGAATAATTTCCAACTTTCGTACTCACATAATAGAACTAAGTCAAAGGTAATTCTGATGGCATTGGGGACATAAACTTTAAAATGGACCATAGAATATCCCAAACTACAGAAAAAATTATGATAAAAATGATTAATTAAAAAATAAATTTGATCTTTTTTGTCTCTTATTGCATGCCCCATGTTTATTACAAAAGTAACTAGAAATAACAAATTCATCGACTTAACTTTGTAAGTTAATTATTATCTTTCTGACTATCATTGTCTTCACATTCTTCTTCAAACATTTTTCACCGGGGTCACACCCTTCATAGCTTATCTGCCAGATTCTTTGGCGATTCATACTTGAATGAACTTACCTGCTTGTCTAAAACCTTTAATTTAATTAAGAATTATTAGTAATATTTAAAGCCATGGAACAGCCAGCGCTTCATGAAGAGATAAGGCTGATAAGGCCCCTACCTTCCAACGAAGGCGATAGGATTCTGAGGTCATTCAGAAAAACTTGTACATACGTCCAATTACGCAAAATGTTTTCAAATGGCTTGTCCATGACTCCTGAAGATTCAATATCAGTTTTATAGGAGTCATTTCGGGTCCATTTTGTTTACTGAACT
Organism: Acanthosoma haemorrhoidale; assembly: GCA_930367205.1. Classification (NCBI taxonomy): domain Eukaryota; kingdom Metazoa; phylum Arthropoda; class Insecta; order Hemiptera; family Acanthosomatidae; genus Acanthosoma; species Acanthosoma haemorrhoidale. Next base: position 46,654,854 of record OV884009.1, read on the forward strand.
GCCAAACGGATATTTTTGTTCTTTACCGTATATATATTAGTATATATTTACCGCGTAATTTATATTTTCTTCTTCTTACACCCGGTATGATGTTTTATAACCTTCCACTACAACGTGTATTAGATATATTTGTTTGTTTACATCAACAGGACGATCACACTGATCATTGCCAATGCCTAACATCTTGGAAAGAAAAATTCATATTTATTTGAGAAGGTCAAAATATCAGTTAATCCAACGATAGGTTTTTTTAATTTGTATTATTTTTTCGAATGTTAATTAATCGGTGTGGGGGTTGGGTAAATAATTTTCATAGTTCCACGAACGGCGTGTTGGTGTTCCATTCCTTTTCAAGGTTTTTTCAAATTTTGATTCGATTCCAGTTCTTTTGTTATTGATTGAACATGAGTTGCAAATATGGTGTTAGATAAAAAAATAGCATTGTTATTCACCTAATAATAAAAATATTTTAAAGATATAATTTATTATAAAAAAAAAGTCTATTTTTTCTTTTGTGATATTTAGCGGCAAAATTAAATCTCGTTTGGATCTTGGGGGGTAATTATGCTATTGAATATCTGATAATTCTTATGAAGTGTATTGTTGCCAAAAGAAGAAGATCCTTTACTCCTTTATTCCTGCCAGGTGCTCTTCAATAGAGAGCTGTACCAGTTCTAAACGTACTGTGTAATAAATAAATGTTTATACGTTACGTTTCTGAGATATTTTAAAATATTTTGTTTATTTCCTTAAGTAAAGCGATTCCTACACAGGTGGTCTGAAAAGTTTCCGATCTCAACATGAAGATGATAATAAAATAAATAAAAGCTTTGTTAGGTCGGAAACTTTTCAGACCACCCTCGTACCTTCGGCCCAATAAGTTAATGATTCTTTGAGGGACGAGATTAATAAAAACAAAATAACAAATGTATAAAAGAGACGTTTGCACCTCAGACTCCTATCGAGGCACATAATGACCATAAAAGTTGAATTTATTCAGACTCTTTCAAAATTACCAATACCACAAAATTACTTGTTGATCCACAGAGCAGGTGCTTCATTTGGCATTTTTCTTTTTTTTTGGTGCCTTATTTTTGCAAACTTACAGGATATCAACCGTGTGTCTGTAAGTTCTAGTCACTGTGGACCTTCTAGCTAGTACCAAAATTATCCATAGAGGTCCCATATTACTTAGGAAAACCACGAAAAATATAGGCTTGTCCGAAAATCTTGATTAAGTGATATTAATAATTAATTACATTCGATAAAAAAATATTTGCATATAATTTTGGGTAGGGCAACACATTAAAGATTGTGACGTCCTGATCGAGAATCTGTCCTTTTGTTTTCTCAGACTATAATTAAAAAAAGTCATAACAAATTCCAAATTAACTCAACAAGTTTTTAAGATACTTGTTATTTTACATAGGTGTGTACCTAATCTGTTTCTGAACCAGGTATGTGAACCACTCCCAGCAATGATACTACCATGGTAACCAGCTGGTTTGGTCTTGTCCCTACGAAGTGCCTCTTCCTCCTCTTCTCAGTATCCCTTAGCTTCCAGGAACTCCTCTTGCCACCTTTTCCAAATTTAGTGGTTTGGCAAGTCAAAACTTCCTTCCTGGCTCTCTTCATTTGTTCAATGAAATCACTGCGCATCTTTTCGTTTCCCCGTTTCCTTTCGGATCTTTCATAATCCGTAGCCTACAGACCTTCAACCTGAGCCGTGAATTTCCGAAGCAGGTTTACTCTTAGCAACCCGTCCGGATTTATATCTAAATGCTTTAGATCCACGTGCCACGGCCACGTTTTGAGCGCACTGTCTCAAAAATGAATATGCTCTCGGTGGCATTTGAACCCCCTTCCCTCCTGTGCCCACAAACCCTCTTGTGGTCACATCTAATCCTTGCTTACACTCTTCAGTAATTCAAATTTCTGACTGCTAAAGAGCGACTTGATCGAAGTGCGTTTGAAGATCTTTATTCCCAGCATTGAGGCGTTTGAACCAAAGCGTTTTTCGCCCCCTCACCTACAACCGAACAAATTATTTTTTCCAGTAGTGTCCTAAAAGACCATGGATCAATATTGTTTCTTGGGATATTCTAGTTATCGTGTATAATATAGTAAATGAAACGCAAAGGGTACATGATTGAGTAAAGTATTACTTACCTCCTATGGTTATTTATTGATAATCGCTTAATGAACTCCAACCAAACAATAAACCAGTTTCTTTGTTTTTTTATGTTTAGATGGACCTGCATCTACAAGAATAACATGCAACAGTTCCCCGAGGCCTTGCTACCACGGTGTCGAATGTAGGGACACGCCAGAAGGCCCAAGGTGTGGACGCTGTCCGTTCGGCTTCGTAGGCGATGGGATCACATGCAAACCAGGAAAAAACTGTGACCAGCAGCCATGTTTTCAAGGTAAGAAACGTTTGATACATCCTATGAGAGCCTTAACAAGGGTATTTGGCTACGACGGTTGCCGTGGCCCTGCAAATTTTACCAGCAGTGTCTCCCACGACAATCCATTCTGCCTCTCTCCGGTTCACACGCGCCTTTGGGATCCGGACGGTTTTCGCCTACCCTTAGATACCGAGTGTGAATTCGTGGTCATTCCAATACCACATAAACTACCTATAAACCTACCCTGCACCTCTTCTCCTGAACACAGTGCATTGTCGCGGCACACACACTTTCTAAAGATCTCATGGAGTCAGATCAAAGCGAATTAAAGCTGCCCGCCAACTAGGTCAGCAGCCAGGGTGAAAGACCATAGGTCCACCCGCTCTATCTCTTTCTGGGCGCTCGCCGGACGGGGGCTAAGAGGTTTTAGCGACCCTAGCCCACGGTGGGCGTCTCCTCACCACTTTGGGGATACTCAGGTATAAACTAAGCCCCCAACTGGGGAGCCCGACAGTCACATTATAGGTTTAGGTGTGGAACGGAAAGAGGCTGTTTTTAGCACATCTTGTAATGTACAGCATCCATTATTTTGGGGAAACAAATGAAAATGCATACATGATTTAGTTAAAGCAGGTGAATCAGTAACATGATAATCCTTTATCAAAAGTGGAAAAACGAAAATCCACCAGAACACTAAGGGGGGGGGAGTACTAGGCACGCTATTGATATCTAACCTTCTTCTTAGTCTTCCAGCCCGATTTTTTCCTGTCCTGTGCATTACGTAGCCTGGCATAGGGAATCTATCTTGAGGCGAAAGACGGTCTCAATGACGGATATGTGTTAATTGATGTGAGGTCAATTGAAATGTAAGAATCGTTTAAACTCCAAGTGCATTCAAAATCATTCGTTTAATTTTCTTGTTATCAGCACTCCTATAAATGTAGTTCAAGGAGGTAAATTAGAGACTGTAAATAAAAGGGAAAATAAATAAACAATAATACAAATATTTTATATACCAGGGAACAAGGGGATGTGCTGTTATGTTTAGCTAAGTGGCATTTTTATTAATATTTAGACACATGGTGAAGGGGGGGGGAGATACACTTTATAGAAAACCGTATCCCCAAGAAGAACTACAAAGAGAGGAAGTTGCATTATTGAAAGTAGGCAATGATCGCAAAGAAGTATACCACCAAAATATTAAATTAACTGTCGAGATTGTAAACTTGTTGTAATTTGTAAAATTAAAAAAATTGTGATTTCATAGACATGATTATACATGATTTTTAATGCAGTGAACAAATGGTAGTTCCTGCGAGTTCTTTTATCTCCATTTCTGTAACGTTAAACACCTGGTCTTGCATTACCACAGTCGAGGATATTAAATAATTTTCTTAGCACGGGTATTTCAAAATTGGATTGTTACAATGGATTCTGTTGGACATAAGCAATGTTTAAAGGTTCATCAAAGGCATAGTTTAATTAAAACAGTTTATGCTACTTCATAAATTATTATTCTCAATGAAATATATTTAGTAAATAATAAAAAAAAAAGCTCAAATTTTTATAATTATATTTAAATAATTTTTATTAGGAGTAAGATGCTATGACAGTGTAGAAGGGTTCCAGTGTGGTCCTTGCCCTGCGGGATACTCTGGAAACGGACAATGGTGCAAGCCGAAGACGGGGTGCGATACTTCTCCATGTTCCCCAGGTTTGTTTGAACGTTATGTCTATCATTTTCTTAGATTGTCGTCAATATAAGCCTCAGTACTTCGCTTAAGTATTTAAGTTTTGATGACAGTTAAAATCTTATAATTATCTTGCATATTTTTTTTTTTTAGGTGTTCAGTGTCAAAACATCTATGAGCCACCGTTCTACAGGTGCGGCATGTGTCCAATAGGGTTTTCAGGAAATGGTACAAACTGCCATGATTTAGACGAGGTAGTGCAACTTTCAGTAACTTCATTTTTTGTTTTTAGTAAAACTTATGTCTATTTAATTATTAAATATTGTGATTCTCGTGACCTGCTATAAATAAGTGACAGTGGGAGTTCTGGCAATGACCAGTTTCTCCTATCATACCCTGAGCGTCTGTGGCTCTCGCGATCTTGGTCAGCCTCCACTGGCTCGTATCCGGCGTCGCGGCTGATAGAGGAGCGTGGGCGACTTCCTTTTTCGCATTGGATGGAGGTGACAGCCGTGTGGACTTCGAAAGTCTCTGGGCTGATTTTAAATACTGTATGAATGAGCGGGACAATCACTTATTGCCTAATAAGGCAGATTCTAATTTTATCACAATAAAGATTTTTGGTGTTAGAATATTGTAACTCGGTCCGGATTCAAACACAGGATACCGTCCACTCTTTCTATCTGAGGCAATCATATCAGACAGTTTTCCTAGTCAATTTGGAATTTCCTCTGAAACGTTTCCAGAGCGACAATGCTTTAAAGGAGGCTACGATTTAGTCTATTGCGTCCCCTATTTACCAAGAGCTCGTGGGATTACAGGCTACAACTAGTAATTATTAATATATAGCCAGTATATATTAATTATTTGATAAATGTTCTATTAAAAACGAAATATCTCCCAGCAAATTTAAGCAGTAAAAATAAAACTATATAGTTGGAGTACCATGGAAAATAAACAAACAGGAAAAGCCGAGGGAGAATAGTACATGTTTCAAAGTAAATGTGTACTAAAATATATTTTAATATCTAATCTTTAACATATAACCGAATTACAGTCCAAACAATTTTACTATACGTGTTTTTGTTGAATATATCATAAAAAATAAATGTGTATTTTTTAGCATGAATCCACTAGTAGCTATAATCTAAAACTCCAAGCCCCCCCCCCCCTATATTTCTAGTTAATTATTTTGAATTGTATTTTAGTGTGATCTCGCTGAGCCTTGCGATCCACGAGTACATTGTACGAACCTGCGACCGGGATATCGATGCGGCCCGTGCCCCGTTGGATTCACCGGTTCCTCCGGGCTGGAAGGAGTAGGTCTAGAAGCGGCTGCAAGGAATAGACAGAAATGTTATGACATAGACGAATGCGCTGATGGGAGAAATGGAGGCTGTGTGACCAACTCAGTTTGCCACAACACTGAAGTAAGCATGAAACTCACACATAAATTTATTGCTAATTGTTTTCTATTTATTGTGTAGTGGGTGCAAGGTATCGCAGTATGTGTAACATTTTATTGTCCACGCTGGTTTTAAACTTATATTAAAGTGTCAACCGGAAAACAAAAGAAACGTCTTAAATAATAATAAATAATTTTAATAATAATTATTAATATTAAATAATTATTAAATAAACTTACTTATTTTATGAATTTCACATTTAAGCAATGAAGCCATGTTAAATAAAACGCTTCTCCGCCAAACACGGGCTGAATTTAAGTTAGATAATACCACACGATTTTAATAAAGTTTTGTAATTATCGTCCACAAAAAGGTAGCAAAAACATATTCATCAGAACCCAATACAATAAAAGCCAATGGGGGTGATGACACCACTGGCCAATCACCAGGCTAACGGAGGTCAGACACCACATCACCGCCCATGATGACCAAGCAGACCGAGGAGTCCTAGAAAAAAACTAGCACCAACAAATATACATCCGATGTGTACAGACCACCCTTGCCATTGGAGAACGTTCAAGGACAGCGGTGAAAGAATTCAGGTACTGTCTATCTGATTCCTGTCTTCGCCACGGGCGAGCTTGAACAAATGTTGAACAATGTACCAGCCTTCCAAGAATCCAAATCATATATAAGACTTTCCCCATGATATTCTTGACAACATATTTTAAGGCTTGAAAATGTACTAAATATGCACTGCCATGTGCATTATAACAAATCGCCTATGAATAAATATTATAACTCCTTAGCAATATTCCATATCCAATATTTGGCTCTATTATAATATATTAATCCATTATATCCAGGTATGCCCTTCAGGTAAATAAAAAGAACATATTCGCATAATTATTTATAGTGGTCTGTAACTTCCCGGATAGGGAAATAACTCGTGCGCCATATGCAGTTACAATATATAATTAAACCTCCACACTTAGTCAGTAATATGTATAATATAAAAGAATATCTCCTAGGCCAACACGGCCTGTACATTTTATTTGTTTTTACCCACCTCCACCACCTTTGGTACCTTTGGGGTTTCGCCCATCTCTGCTCGATTTTATGTTGAATCTGTGTTTTATATTTTTTTTTTTTCAGGGTTCGTATACGTGTGGAAACTGCAAAAATGGGTTCGTGGGCAACCAAACTGTCGGATGCCACAGCTCTCCAGGTCTGTGCCCCGATGGAACACGGTGTCATCAAAATTCAGAATGCATTAGAACAGCCAGCGATCGTTACACATGCAAGGTGAGATATATATTTTTTTTTTGGCGTTGTCATTGGTCTATGCATAGATTTGGACTAATTGACTGCAAGCTATCAATGCTTAGATTATTAAATTAATTGCTGTTGTCAGATTAACAGGACTAGACTTTCTGTTTGCCGTAAGATTGTTAAGTACGGTAGTTAATTAAGTAATGCACCCCACATCCCAATAATCCTCCTTAGAGACCAAAGCGGCAGTGGCCTTGTCACTTGCTATAAATACGTGACAGTGGGAGTCCTGGCAATGGCCAGTTTCTCCAATCATGTCCTGAGCGTCTGTGGCTCTCGCGCTCTTAATCAGTATCCACTGGGTTGTATCAGGTAACGCGGCTGATGGAGTAGTGTGGGGGACTTTCCAAGACTCCGCTTCCTCTTTCACATGCGAAGTGACAACAATATGGATTTGGGAGGTCACTGGGCTCTTTGTAAATAGTGTATGAATGGGCGGGTGAATGAAGAGTTGTAAATATGGTATGACATTAGAACATTGAACACAATTAATTATTGCCGAATAAGGCAGATTGTAATTTTATCACAATGACGATTTGATTAGTTAATTAAGTAAGTAGCGACAGTTAAATCGATGGGTAAACGAGTAGAGTTTTTAAAAAGGTGTTTATTTCAATCACACAAAATGACAATAACAATGCACTTATAAGGTAATAACTATTGATAACAATTACAGCCTAGTTGTCAAACTGTCTAAAGGGTCATGCGTGACTGGTGGTTGGAGTGGAAGTGAGTTGAGACAAAGGGGTTCTGCAGGGTATATATAGTAAAGCTGGTAGGTTGCGTCATGTGCCTTAACTATGTCCTCAATTGTCGAAACAAGTCATGTGATTCACAGCGTCTGTAAATAGATCTCTATTGCACAAGTAGGGTTAACGTAATGGTTTCCATAACTCCTCCGATGTTTCAGATTCTTAGTCCTCTAAGAATAATAAGAAATGAGGTGTAGGATTTGGTAAGGAATGGTTAGGTTTACATTTTTAAAGTAATATATGATTAGGATTATAATAGCGGTCCCTACAATAAAAAATAAAAAGAAGTATACATTTTAGAGTGATTAAATATTAGTGGTTCTAGAGCTATATTGGTTACATTAAATTTTCTAATTTGCTGATATTCTAGAGCTATATTGGTTACATTAAAATTTTCTAATTTGCTGATATTCTAGAGCTATATTGGTTACATTAAAATTTTCTAATTTGCTGATATTAGCGATTACATTTATATTGATATTGTTATTATACAGGTATTATTTGAAATAAAAGGTTTCTTACAATATTATTTAAAATAAAAGGGTTCTTACAATAATATTTAAAATAAAAGGATTCTTACAATAATATTTAAAATAAAAGGATTCTTACAATAATATTTAAAATAAAAGGATTCTTACAATAATATTTAAAATAAAAGGGTTTTTACAATAATATTTAAAATAAATTGTTTTTCTTAATTACTAGAGTGTTAGTAATATTTATAGTAACATAAGATGTTTTATGCCATACAGGCGCTGGTATCAACATATAAGGTATTATTTTGGGGTTAGTTGTAGGTAAATCTATAAAACAAATATATAGAGTGAATTTCCGTGTGAAGCACAATGAATTTTGCTGGTTAGCCATAGTACTTCTAAATCCTTAGATATTAGTGTTACATTTGGGTTTATGTCTTTAAGTATTTTTGTAAAGGGTCTTGTATAATTTTATATGTATTACTTGACGTATCGTCATTTGGTAGGTTCTTTTGGATATTACTTAGTTCAGTATGTAAAAAAGTTATGTTATAGAAATGATATGTTCGATAGTATTTGTCAATTAATTTTACATTGTTTATAGTATATGGAGTATTCCTGGATTATTACTTATATCAGTCACTAGTATACCGTGAACCGATTTCCATAGAATCATTAGAGTGATCAGATTCAGTTTCATGATCTGAAACATCAAGGGTTTGCTTTAGTTTCGATTTGGTGGGTCTTTTTACTCTATTTACATGAATTTTATCAGTTACGTTACCGTATTTAAATTGTAATACAGGCCTAAAAGGGTTTCGTTCTTTTCGTTTGTGTGTAGTTTTTAAGTAAATAGTTTCGTCATTTATTTCTGGTATTTCTTCTCGATTTTTGTTTAGAAGATTAGTCCGTTTTTCTTTTTCGTTACTTATTTTATTACGTATTATTGATTGTAATATTTCCTTTTCATCGTGATATTTTTGAACATAATGTTCTTTGATTTCCGTATAAATAGTATTATTTGGTTTAGTTATACCAAAGGTTATTTCGTCAGGTGTCATTTTTAATGTCGAGTTTAATGTATTATTATATGCAATTGTTGCTAAGGTTAATAAATTTGGTAATGTTTTATTTGTTAGTTCTTCATTATTAAGTGTTCGAATTATTTCGTTTAAAGTGCTATGCGTACGATTTAGTAGTCCTAAGGAATTCGAATTTCCTGGGGTAGCGTATATAGGTTCTATATCATTTACTTGTAAGAAGTTTGTTACTAAGTTATTTTTGTATTCCCTTCCGTTATCCATTTTAATTGTATTTGGCGTAGGGTATAATGCTAAATATGTCTTTAATGTCTCGCATATATTTATTCCGTTAAATGCCGGTATAATTTTTGCAAATAGTCTCTTTGAGAAGGTGTCAACTATAGTGACAATATATTTACGTTCGTAGTGTAATGTATCGATCATTAAGTCTGTAAAAGGTTTATCTGGTGTGGGGGTTATCATATATTTTGTCTTAATGGGTTTTCTGTCATATTTTGTTTTCTTGCAAATAGTGCAGTTATTAATATAGTTATTTATAGTCTCCTTCATTAGTGGGAAATAGTATCGTTTTCTAAGTTTGTCAAAGGTTTCGATGGTTCCGCGATGTGCAGTTTTACCTTCGTGATAATCAGATATTATTGCTATTTGGTCTGTTTTGTCTAGTATATCTTCTACGATATGTTTATATCTTTTCAATTTCACTGTTGGATAAGATTCCGTAATCAGTGTCGATAGTTGTTTAAACGTTAGATCATAAAAGTCGTTAAGTAGGGGAATATTTGTTTCGCAATATACTCCGTAAGTAGTTTTAGGTCTTATTAGTTGTTCGATTAATTCTTTTAATTCGTCTTCATTGTTTAATGTTATTATATGTCTTCTTTTATTAAAGGGTTTACTAAAGTCCATATGTTTGTTTCCTTTTTTAATAATTATTTGGTGCTTTTCTACATTTATGTTTATATCATCATTTACTAGCCAAACTTGTTCGTTAGATGATTTTTGAGAGTGAATAGTCGCTTTACATGTGGAAGCTTCTGCTGCTTCCATTCTGTCCAATACATTTGGTTCTAAATATTCGGGGCTGTTTTCGTCCATTGGTTCGTCAATTAAGTCGTCTAATTCTTCGATATTATCTAAGTTTGTTATATGATTTAATGTGAGGTTTTCGTTTTGTCTGGATAATACGTCAGCTACTTTATTAGTTTTTCCGTCAATGTGAGTAACGTCAATATGGTCTGTTCGAATTAATTGTTTAATTGTTTGTTTGTCATCAATATAGTATAGTTCGTTCTTTTCTTTTGATTTATTATTATTATTGTTAGATTTATTATTAAGTTTATTGTTATGATTAATTTTATTATTTTCCGGGTATGTTTGGTCCCTTTTGTTTTTGTTTATTTCCGGGTATGTTTGGTCCCTTTTATTTTTGTTTATTTCCGGGTATGTTTGGTCCCTTTTATTTTTGTTTATTTTCGGGTATGTTTGGTCCCTTTTATTTTTGTTTATTTCCGGGTATGTTTGGTCCCTTTTATTTTTTAATTTATTATTACTATTATTATTACTATTGTTATTGTCTACTAAATTTTCGTTTTCTAATTTTAATTTTATTTCATTATTTTGGCAATTTATTTTTATTTTCAAATCTTTCATGGTTTCGTACCCTAGCAACAGGTCATATTTGGTGCTAAAGGGGTATATTAAACATTTTATCTCTGCAGAAATTCCTAACAAAGGGTAAAGGTCTATGAAGGCACTTTTCGTCCCTTCTGCTCTACCTGTAGGGGTTTTCAACACAAAGTCTTCCGAAATGATTTTAGTTCCTTCGGGTAAAGAACTGGGGTTAATATAATTTTTTGATGAACCGGTATCAATAAGCCAAGTGTTGCCGTTTTTGTCTTTTATTTGCGGTAAGTTATCCACGTGATTTAATTGGTATTCCGGTCGGGAGGCGGTTCTCCGTAACTCGGACCTACGTCTAAAAAATGTTCGTATCGTGTTTCTAATTGTTGTAATCTAGAAGTTAGTTCTTGTATTTGTCTATCTTTGTCGTCTAGTTCCGTATGATGTACACGGTTAGTTGCTGTTCTCATAGATACAGTTTGATTTTCTTTTTCTGGTATTTGTTGCGGTTGTGGTTTGTTAAAGTATTGGCGTTGTTCATGTGGTCGCCATGATTGGTTATATCTCGCGTTGGGGTCGCGTTGATAGTCTTTGTTGAAGTTAGAATTATATCGTGGTTTATGTTGGTTCTGTTGATTATTATAATTGTTATAATTAGTATGGTGTTGTTGTGGAGGATGTAAGTCGCGTTTTCTTTCATGGTAGTTAGGATCAAAATTTCTTCCTTTATAATTACTAACTGGGTTCTGTCTCGATCTCGCTTGATCAATTTTATTACCGTAAGCGCGTTCTACTACACGAACTGCGGTTGTTTTTAATTGTCTTTGCAAATCCCTGAGTGTTTTTATAAAATGGTTTTGAAGGAAGTTATCGACATTTACGTCTAAGTTCCGTTGACAGTGTTCTACTATTAATTCGTCAAAGGCATTCATTTCAGTATGTTTTTGTAAGTCAGTTTTATTGTCATCCGTATAGAGTCTACCTTCCAATTCGTCTCGTAGTATTATGAGTCTATCCACAAAACTTAAAGGATGTTCATTTCTCATAGGTTTAGTCTGATAGATTTCCGTAATTGATTGCGGGATTGTTTTATCGTCTCTGAAGTTTAATTTTAATTCAGTTATTAATTCCTCTAGCGAGTTGTAATTTTTTCGACTGCAATGTTCCGCGTTACCAATGAGTTTATTTGTCGCGTGACCAATTAATTGTTTTGCGTTATCTTCATGGTGTGGGTTGTCGATTGTACATACATTGTTTGCTACATAATTAAGTTTGTTTATGAATTTAATTAAGTTACTAGGATTCCCGTCAAATTCTGGGATTAATTTTAAGTCAGTAGTGGAAATTAATCTGTGAGACATGGTTTCGTCTTGTATTGATAAGTTTCTATTACTGTTAAGTCTGTCCGTTAATGGCATGTAAAATGTGTACAATGAATTAAATACCTGTACAATGTTGTCTTCTTTTTTCTTGTGGTAAAGTCCTTTTCTCTCCTTCTGATGTTTTCCTTCTAAATAACGATGAGTGGTCCTGGTTCCCTGGAGATGTAATTTGAAAATTACCAAAGCCTTGAGATCCTGAAGTCCTGTTAATATTTCATCGGTCTTCTCATGAAATCGTCAAGAGATGTCTCGGGTCTGCCTAGCGGATTGTACTTGAGCGTTATATCCGGGAGAGTCTACCGAAGTTACGTTTACTTTGCCAAGGTCCCTGTTCGGGCGCCAGTTAAATCGATGGGTAAACGAGTAGAGTTTTTAAAAAGGTGTTTATTTCAATCACACAAAATGACAATAACAATGCACTTATAAGGTAATAACTATTGATAACAATTACAGCCTAGTTGTCAAACTGTCTAAAGGGTCATGCGTGACTGGTGGTTGGAGTGGAAGTGAGTTGAGACAAAGGGGTTCTGCAGGGTATATATAGTAAAGCGGGTAGGTTGCGTCATGTGCCTTAACTATGTCCTCAATTGTCGAAACAAGTCATGTGATTCACAGCGTCTGTAAATAGATCTCTATTGCACAAGTAGGGTTAACGTAATGGTTTCCATAACTGACGTAAAGGCTTCTATTATCATATGCTCTCGCCCCCGCGAAGGACGACTCAATCAATATCAATCTTGGCCAGACTCTTGCAACCTTGTAAACTTCCCGTCGCAGTGGGTAGAGTCAAACAGACCACCGTGGACTTCATTAATTTACATTTTCTGAGAGTTAGTTTGCCTTATGCGAAGAGTAGATGCATCTATAGGTTGTTATTAACTTAAATATAAAATGCAGATTTTACGATAATATATTGCACCACCGCAAGAAAGGTGACACATGTCGAAAAACGTAAATTTTATGGGGGAGGCAAAAGTAAATTGAGCACTTTGAAGATCATTTTTTACCAAGTGTTGCACTGAAGTGAACTTAAAGGAAATTATAAATCATTCAGGTTTTCTCTCTCAAGAAGTAATTAGTTATCAATTTCTTTGTGTTGTGATGTTACCATTTTATCATTTGTTTCAATTTCCTTGTTTTCGATATTATCATTTCCGACACATTTTAGGTGATAGAATAATTTTTTGTCGTTTTTCATTGGGCTTTTACTAACGCATCATTAGCAAAACAAACTTAATAGCTACATAATGTAAAAAAAATAATTGAAAATAATGATATAACTTAGTTAAATGTGTTTCTAGCGAATGAATTATAAACTATTGTTTTCTGGTTTATTTGCAATTTTCTTAAATACGCTTGGTTCAGGACACAATTCCTGCTGGATTATTTTTTTTTTACTTCAATTCTCCTAAATCTGTATCTTTATATGAAAATTTATAAAAAAAAAGATGGCTTCTACTTTTCAAATACAAGTTGATTTTAATCTCTGTTAGTTTCACTACGTTGCCTTGGACGCCGTAGTACCAATTAGTAAAAAACATTCAGCTCAAGTTATTCAATGACAATGAGGCAACTCATGCACTTGGTATCGATTTTTGCTCTTATTATTGTGGAATCACAATCGGGCCACTTTTAAGGGATTTCTTTACCTGCTTCCCCAGTGGGCAGTAATAGGCCTCATTCTGAGTGTGGACACAAATGAAGAACATAAAATACGATTTTTTTTAATATATTTTCGTAAGATTGTTAAGTACGGTAGTTAATTAAGTAACGCACCACACATCCCCATAATCCTCCTTGGAGACCAAAGCGGCAGTGGCCTTGTCACTTGCTATAAATACGTGACAGTGGGAGTCCTGGCAATGGCCAGTTTCTCCAATCATGTCCTGAGTGTCTGATCACAATGATGCTAATATGCAATACAATGATGCTGATAATTTATATTGGGTCAGTTTTCTTGCTTGTCAATCGTGGCTTTAGACATGAGTGGATTGTTTGCCGGGAATTCGGCTTTGTTTGATGAAAGAATCATGTTATATTTTCATTAACCTATGCTGATATCCCGTCAAACAATTGACTATTATAATGATACAAGTACTTATGCTAAAAGACAAATAATAAGTGATGCTTATCTGTAATCCCGTGATGAAACGTCCGTTGGTGTAGCTTTGTTAAGCTTTTAATCGCCAAATTTTGTAGAATCCCCTACTTATTATCCGCGCTGATTTTGAACGTACAAATTTGTATTCACAAGAGTGTGTATATGTATGAATTCTATTGTCACTTAATTGCCAACTCTTTTTGATAGATATCGAACACAATTTTTAAAAACTCGAAAATATATCGATTATTAATTTTTTTTAGTAATACACCCCACCTCTAAATGGTTTCTATATTTATTTTAAATATTTTATTTATTTTAGTGCAAAGTAGGATGGGCTGGTGACGGAAAAAATTGTGCCTCAGATAGAGACTTGGATGGCTGGCCTGATTATGATTTAAGATGTTCCAGTTCAAGATGTAGAAAGGTAAGTTAATTTAGTTTATTTACTAACCAAATAATTATATCTCCTTTTGTCTATAATCTTCAAATAGGGTGAAGCACCGTCTTGGGTATTTATAACGAACATAGTACAGCTGGTAGCTCTTTTAGGTGTAGAGGGAGGAGTCAGCAGTTTTTTTTATTAACAACTCATAATTATCTATTTTTTTCACATCTTTGACGGAATTTTACAAGTTACTGTTTATTAGTGATGTTTTCTAGTTTGTTTAGTCAACCCGACAAGCAGTATATCAGTCAATCGGAGAAGGTAAGTAACATACATTTTCAAGTTAAAAGATAGCTAACCATTAAACTTTCAGAAATCATGAACTCCAATCATACATTATCAAACAGACCAGATGCGTTTCTTTTTTATCATTGTTATTATTTTTTTTTGTTTTTATCTAGTGTTGAAAGATCTGATATATCTTTACTTTCAACTTTTAAGGGAGTTACAACATAAATTCCATGATTATACTACTTTATCGCTGAGAATACGACCGTTGTACTTACACGCTTGTCATGCTAAACACCTCCACGGGTAAAAAGGTACATGAAATATTGTTAGCTGGTATCGATAATCGCCCTGCCTCTTATGAAACAAGATCAATACCGCAGAGAGCAACAATCCTGGACCCTCGTTGGAAAAAAGACCTTTCGTTAAGCCAAACAATGCCGTTGCAGCTCTCGCGAAAACACCATCAAGCACTACATGAGAGAATCGCCGAAAAAAAATGTGGTAATGAGTCTCGCATTTTGAACTGGCCCAAATAGTAGTCTTTGACGACCCAGACGAAAAGAAGTCTTTTTTCCACAAGCTAGAGGCCAAAACAGAAGCAGAAAAAAACCAACATCTGTATGCAGCGTCGTTTCTGCCAAACGCTACATCGAAGAAGTAGCATTACCAGAACAGGTGAACATTCTGGATTATTGGCGAAACAACGAAAATACATATCCACCTATAGGTTCCATTGCCAAAAAATATTTATGCGTTCCTGCAACCTCTGTCGCATCCGTGAGATTTTACTCTGAAGCCGGAGAGATAATGAGCAAAAACAAGAGCCAGCAGAGTCCATTAAAAGCTGGCATGTAAGTATTTTTGAAAAGCAACTTTTGGTTGCTGGTGTGAAATAATTTTGAATATGGATATTTCTACTTTTAACTCTTGGGTATGATTGATGTATTTGATTTTTTTTTTATTTCCTCGCTATTGTTTAGAATTTTCTAGTGAACAACTTTTCACTGTAATTTTTAATAATAAATATGCTTTTTCCTTTTTATATCGCCGTCTATTGTATAGCTTTACGTGTCAACATTATTATACATATGTGTATATACTTGATACATGTTTTTGAAACGGCGTTTTGATATCTCCATGATGTTCGATTGTTAATCGACTAAGCAATTGTACGGGGTCGATGAAATCGGAACAATCTATTGTGAGACAATATGTCTTCCCTATTACAAAGTAGTACACCGAAAAACCAGTTCCAAGCATGGAACTAAAACAAATCATTAGCAGTTCCCACTGATAGCAGTCCCATCTCCTGATAGTAGCGAAGCCGGTAGGACAGCCTTTACTGGCCAACAGTGAGTCACTCTGCATTTACCGGGAAACAAAACAAAATGTGCAAACAAAATGCTAAAACAAAATGGGAGTGCGATTCCAGGTGCAGATCCTGTTAGTACTAAACACTAACAACAACATAGGGTCCGGTTTGCACCAGCAGTAGGGGTACATCCAAAGAGGTTAGAATTGGTTACTGACCCATTTCTCCGTTAGTGAAATTCAAGTTCTCTTTTCAGAACATCAAATGCTAAATTTTAAATAGTTTTTGATACTTGGTTGATATTTAAAATACAACAAATCGTTATCGGGTCTTTTTGGGAATAGGGACCCCACTGTTTTAGTTATTTTGCCACCTTTGACCTTTCTTGTAATGTTTTTACCCCGTATTATATGATGATATTGTGTTGTATGTAAACTTGTCTTAGTGAACCTCGGTACCTGATAATATTTCAGTTTAGTTTTGTGATCCTGAAGGGAAAATTGATTTAGCTGCTGAAGTAGATACAAAGGAAAAAATGGTTTTGCTTCTTCAATCTAAGGGTGTATTGCGTTATGAAAAAATGTGCTCATAATTGTGTGAATTTTTATGATGCAACAAAAATAACGGTAATAATCTGTTCAATCAATTTATAAATGACATTGTAAATTTTTGGCCACCAGGATAAATATATTCAAACACTAAAACGTCTTTTACTAAACACTTTCCCCGAACATTTCATTTACAGATAATAGACTAGATAAATAATTAAAACAATCAGGGGTCCCTATTCCCAAAAAGACCCCCGTTATCTATCATAGTATCATTCCGACTGTCCCAACTTTCCACTTATGCAAAGACAATACTAGATACAAAAATGTTTGTTTTCTAAAGCCAAACAGTCGAAATTCAATTTCATGTCAGAATTTTTCTATTGGTTAACACTTTTCTAAACTTTTAAGTCTTTGAAGATGCTGATAACTATGATTAAGATTAGGAAGTCGGAAGTTTATTAGTTCGATACAGATGGAGTGGATAATACGATTCGCCGAAGTAGTTATTTCACTCCAAAAATATCTTTCAAATGGCAAGAATGTAACGATTTCATTGTTTATTACATACTTCAAGTTGAGTCGCTCAAAGTGTGATGTACCCATGAAAAGAGTACTAGTGTCCTTGAAAAATCAATATTTTTATTTCTTCCGATAAAAACGAGTAGTCCTTGCTCCTTACCAATTGATATATTCTAGTAATACCGGGATTACAGATGGAGGTATAGAGACGTGCATCCTCCGTAGTAGAACAACGTCGAGACACAGCTGTTGCGTTATTTTCTCCCGGTCTAAATGCCATAATGATGCTTAAACAAGAAAGTTCAAGATACCACGCAAGAATGTTTTCATTTTTTATTTTCCTATAAGATTTTTAATCGAACATGAAAGCAACTGAGCGTTGATCAGTCAGAAGATGGAAATTACGCCTCTTAGTTAAGAAAGTAAATAGATTCTGCAATAGCTCCCTTCTTTTTTTTGTTTTTAGAGTTGCCTGTTTGATTTTAGTTCATATAAGCTGGTCTTGAGAAAAATGAAAAATAAATAAATAATAAGACTTCCAACGACGATATGGACTGCTTAAGATCTTGAAATGGCGTTGGTGCTCCATCGTTATCTTGCCTTTCGTTTGGCTGTTATCAGTTGTATATGAAAGGGTATGGATACGCAAACCTGTCGTCGTTTTTTTGGTGAAAGAGTCCACTGATTCTTGTAGTTTGTTTAGAGTCTTTAAAAGTAAAAAAAACAAAAAACATCTTAATAGCTCTTTTGGAGTCTACTAGGATCAGGTGCGATTCTATTGTTATAGATTTTGAATCCGAGAAGCCTATTTTACCACTAGCTAAATTACTTCTTTCATTGTTAAGTAAACAATTGTATTTCAAGCGGCTTCTATAAACTTCCGGGTATTTAGATCATTTTCTACTTGCTTACTACCGCATTCAGTCTAATCATCCAGATAAAAGTCTAAAAGTCCAGTCACTAACAAACAAAAGTCATAAATACTGCTTATAATAATCATGCATTGATTGCTGTAAAAACATTCACTAACTTACTAGTAATCATTTGTAGATATTTTTGAATCAGCTTTCTCATATCTGTTGCTGAAAAACCTTCTGTACCAATGCTCTCGCTTGCAATTAATTTAACAAATGCAAGTAATCTGTAGAGTTTGGAATAACGTCAAATAGTACAGGCGCTAAGAGGGGATCCATTTCTTTCTCTTATATTTTCTTAGAGTTAATCAAAGAGAAGATATCTGAAGAATGTTTCATTAAACTCTGTAAATCCATGTCATTTAAAACTTTATTTATTGATTCACAACTGTGCGTCACAAGTAAAAACAAAGGCAATGTTCAAATACAGTCGTGAACGAAGAGAATGTTCAGAGCAGTGAGAAGGGTAATGACTTCGTGCATAAAATAGTGCATCTGTGATAAGTTTTAGAGCTTTTGATTGAAAAATCCGTATTGTTTTGATGTTAGACTTCTTAGCGTTGTTTCTAGAGTTAGAGAAAGAATGGATAGAAGGTCCATTATATAAGTAAGGTAAGTGTGAAAGTTTACTAGGTTTTAAAATCGTTCTAATAAAGAAAAATTTCCATTGAAATGGAAAGTGTCTTGTGCGTTATACAGAGCAACAGAGAGACGTTAACTGCACAAGTGCTTATCGTGGCAAGTGATGAAGTAGTTCAGAAGTAATCAAATTTAATTGCCGTTTGATTTCATGGACTTTCAAAGGACTAGACGTTTTTGGAGTAATTGACAGTAGTAGAGGAGTTACTACATTAATGGATGATAAATATTTGTCAAATTTATAAGTTTTTGAAGCCTTGATTTCTGTTTTCAGTGTTTTTAGGTGATTATAGATCCGTTTATCAGCAAAAATTTTTATCCTGTTCCATCGTAATATTGTCTTTCGTTTGTCTGTTATCAGTTGTCGTATATAATAAGGGTATTGATATGCAAAAGCTACCGGTCGACGTTTTTTGGTGAAAGAGTCCACTGATTCTTGTAGTTTGTTTAGAGACTTTAGATACATGGGTCATGGGTACTGCCAATATCTCATTTCTCTCATCTTCGAATTATTTCCAGTCCATCTGTCTTTTAATAACTGTACATAAATGTACACTTCTGGTAAGTTGTTTGAGGTTCTTTATTTACTGTGAAATAGACCAGTGTATGGTCTGAGAAAAGATCGAACTTCGTGTGACAGAATAGTTATTAGGATTATAACCTCTACTAAAAAAGAGCTCCAAAAAATCTGGGTGCTTTCTGAGCGGTGATGTATGATGGAGAATTGGAGGAAATATAATTTAATTTTGGTTTGAGAAAATTTTGTAATATTATACCTCTCGGCCAGCACAGTCTACAGGCCCATTGAATGTGCTTTGTATTCCAGTCACCACCAACTAAACATTTGGGGTCTAATGAAGTAAGTCAAAGAGTAAGTAGGGAGTGATAATTTTTCCTGGGGGAAGAAAGTATAATGTAGCTGTTTTTAAGTTCATGTCGAATGTTTTCTGCTTGTATTTGTGAAGTTTCTCTCTTGTCTGGGAAGTTTGTCTATGTATTTAGTAATCTGAAAACCCGAGAAGTATTTGTTAAGTGAGTCTCTGAGTACTAATTACTGCAATATCGATTCCTCGTACGTGTTGCAGTATGCTCAGTTCATCTTTCTTTCCAGTCCGTTAGCATTCCGAAGTATATATGTTATGGAGCCAACAGTAAACATATTACAATCCATATTTAAGATAGTCTATAGTCTAGATCAGCACTCTTGAACCTTACACGGAAATAATAACATTCATATATAAAATTTAGATGGAAAGAGTGGCAGGTTGATCTCTGTAGAAAACACATAGTTAAAGACATAGAATAAATTAAATTGAAAAGAAAAAAATGAAAATGGAAAACTAGAATAACAAATATGAAATAACTTAAATTTTGTAAAATAACTAAGTAATGTTAAACGTCTATGTGGTGTCTGTATAAAGGATGCCCTAAAGAAATGTTGTGAGGGCTCCTAAGTTGTATTTTGGTGATAGATTACTCGTTTTACTAGAAATAATTTTGTTTTCAATTTAAATATTTTGCGTATAAAATCATCCACAGTACCTTTCGCTAGTTCTGGGTGAATTCAATTGTTACGGAGAACCAAGATGTGGTGAAGTTTAAAATTTTTTTAGTAATAAATCATATTTTCAGGAATGGTTTAGCACAGCATTGTTTACTATTTGAAAATATTTATTTCTAAAGGAACATACTAATTTTCTTTTAAATGGGAATTCTCTTGTGGTATCTGATGAGTACCTTTTCTTATGGGAAATCTTGGAAACAAATACGACAAGGCCCACACATATTTTATATTTTGTTTAGAATTTCGGGAAGGGGGTCTACCCTCAAAATTCCTACCCCTGGCTAAACCACTGTGGAAGTGGGTAAGTAAAATAAATTCACAATTATTTGGTTAAAAATATCATATAACATAAAAAATAAATAATAACATACCTATTTTTATTAATGATATTAAAGATTATACTTATATTAATCAACAATGGAAGGAATTTTTTATCATCAGTTTTCATTTTTCAGGTATATTTATTAATTATATCAAATACATAAGATAAATATATCGAGTACTGCGTTTTGACCTTGCCGTAATAAGTGGGTTGATAAAGTTAGCGTAGGCTGGCAACACTGAGTAGATACCTGTTTGTCCGTATTGACTTGTAGTTTAGTTGTGTGTTGTATATTTACTGTACCAGTGCTAGTTAGTGGTTTATTTAGACGATGAGTGAGTTTTGAACGCTGTTCGTGACCATTGGGTGAATTTTCTTCGTAAAATAGCTTTTCTGTCGTTTAATACAGAAAGTTGTCGTATACATAGCAGTTGTAAACAATGTATGCTAAAGGTAAAGGATCTACTGTTCCCTCGAATGCACAGGCCCGTGAGAAACTTGCATTGTATGTTTACGAATATCTTTTACACGTTGGGGCACAGAAAGCTGCACAAACTTTTCTCTCAGAAATCAGGTGGGAAAAAAATATAACGTTAGGTGAACCTCCAGGATTTCTACATTCATGGTGGTGTGTTTTTTGGGATTTATACTGTGCTGCTCCTGAACGAAGAGACACATGTGAACATTCCAGTGAAGCAAAAGCGTTTCATGACTATGGGTTTGTTAATTCAGGATATGGTGTTAATGGAATCGCACACAACACAGGTCCAGCACCGATTCCGCTTGGTCAAATGCCCCCTAATGATGGTATTCCAGGTGGCCCAATACCGCCTGGTTTCTTTCCTAATTCTACAATGCGTCCTTCACCTCCGACACACCCTTCATCTCAGCCATCTCCACATCCCCAGCCTCCTCCGCCACACAGTGAAATGATGGCAACTCAGCCGTTTATGGGCCCACGTTTTTCAGCTGGCCCCAGACCAGGTGTTCGAATGGCTCAACTCGGAAATGAATATAATGGACCGCCAGGACAGCCTATGATGCCCAACAGTATGGATCCAAGTAGACAAGGACCTCCCGGTATGAATAGCATGAATCCTCGAATGAACCCTCCTAGGGGTCCAGGAATGGGTCCCATGGTGCCAGGCTCTTATGGGCCTAGTTTAAGAGGACCTCCCCCGAACTCAACAATGGGGCCAGGGCCAGGACCTGGTGCTCCTGGTATGCACCCTATGTCCATGTCAGGACCTGGAGGAAGACCTCAGTGGCAGCCTAATACATCAACTCCTATGAATTATTCATCCTCCTCTCCTGGAAATTATGGTGGCCCACCAGGCTCATCAGGACCCCCAGGTCCAGGCACACCAATAATGCAAAGCCCTCAAGATTCATCTAATTCAGGAGGTGAGAACATGTATACAATGATGAAACCTGTTCCAGGTGGGAATATGCCAGGTGACTTTTCGATGGGTGCTGGAGGAGAAACAGGTCCAATGGGGCCCATGGGCCCTAGCACCATGGGTCCAGTGATGAGTGGAGATGGTCTTGATGGAATGAAAAATTCTCCGGCTGGTGGGCCAGGAACTCCCCGTGAAGATAGTGGTTCTGGAATGGGAGACTACAACTTAGCTGGATTTGGTGGGCCTCCTGAAAACGATCAGACTGAATCAGCTGCAATTATGAAAATCAAAGAAAGTATGCAAGAAGAAGCCAAAAGGTTTGAAAAAGATTCTGATCACCCAGATTATTTTATGCAATAATGTATTAGTATATGTTATTGCTTACATCCTAAATTTGTTAATTGTTTCAAATTAAAGTGTATGCCACATCAATTAAATTATTACAAATACAATATATTAAATGTATTTAATTTGAAACTATTTTGATTTTTCGTGAGGTCAAACATATATTTAAATTAATAATACAGGCAAGCTCACTATGAAATCATTAATAATTAATTTTGACATAGCTAAAATTTAACGCGAGCATAGCTTTTCTAAACTTTATAAAGCTTGATAAGATGTGGAATCTCATTTCATAATTGACCTTACGGGAAAAGCACTTGCTACCGAGGAACAACTAAAATATTTATATTTTCAACTTCATGTCATTTTTAGTGCGATTTTCACCCATGTATCAGTATTTAATATATTAAAAATCGGAACTCCTCAGGTTTTTTGTCGCTCATTTCCAGAATGCGTATGATATTATTTATTTTATATTATAGTGTTATGTCGGTGACGGTTAATGTATATCATATCAGGTCATAATGTTGTTTTAAGTATTTGTCTATAAAATTCATATATTTATTTTTATGTAAATTTTAAATTATGTATGTATGTATGACGTTTGCTTTGGATTTTTATTTGTTTTTTTCATTCCAAATCGTGTACATTTTTTATTAAATTAAAAATCACTCCTAATTTTATTTTAAGTGACTCAAATGCTTGCTTAACTTGACCATTTCACGCAGTTAGATATTTTATTTATAGATTTTTTGTTATAATTTATCAGAATGAATTATGTTTCATATAATTGTAAAATCTGGTTGAAAGGGGGTCGCATATTTCTTGTCTTTGTATTGTTTAGTAAATAATAGATTATAAAAATGTATTTATTATTAAATAACTAAATTTCATTATTAGTTAAAAAAATTAATCGATTAGTTAATATTTTATAATTTTATCGTTGTTCCGTACATTTACCATGTTATTCAAGTAGCTTTATTTAACAGTAATGTAGGTTAAAAAACAGGGCATTGATTCCTTATTTGTTTAAGAATCTTAGTAAGAGCTTACTTAAATTTTGCAAATCGGATTATTCTGGTTGCTTAAAAAATATATATTATAGTATATATTAATAATTATTGGTTGTGGTATGTAATCCCACTGGCGTATATATGTATACACATATATATGTATATTTATATTTAATTTTCATTGAGATTAATTTGCTCTTTAAGTATTAATACAGTCATTAGCCACTTAAATTTAAAATTTAGGGTAATTGCATTAATCGCAATGAGCTAAAATATCTATTAATATTTATTTGCTCTAATTTTACTGTGTTTATTGAAAGTCTGGCATTATCATTAATGATATCTCATTAACTTGGTTTTTGCATGGTCTATGCATCTTTTAGTGTTTACGTTTTTTTCTTCACCATTTACAGTATTGTTCTAATTGGTATTTTTTGTAAAATTATTCTAATAAATTAATTAATTTTGGCTTATAGAAAACATTATTCAAAATTATTATTTATGAACTTGTTATGAATGTCCTTTGACTCCTTATGAATAAGAAAGTAAAATTATAGCAAAGACGGGTTATCGTATTATGTAATTGTAAAATATTGACTCCTTTTCTAACTTGGCCATAGCCAGTAGTGGCCTAGTTAGTAACAACTTTTCACAGTTGGAAAATATTACTCATTAGTACCTTAAAACTGATTACATCTTTAATCAAGAAAACTAGTGCTCCCTGTTAATTGTCATGTACTTTAAAACATTAATTTAAAAAAACTGCTTCCACAATAATAATTTTTAATATACTTGATTGCATTTAGCAAGATTGCTCAATTTGTCTTACTGATAATTCTTCTTTCCGTTTGCCATTGCGGAACATAATATAGGTTACATAAAAAAAAAATTTAATGAACTATGAGTTTAGATTTAGATTTGTGTCTATGTATTTGTCGGGAATTAGATTAGGTTGATAAAAGAAAGATTTTTTCATTAATTTATTCATGGATGATTTTTTGACATACTATGTATGAATCTGCTTGGGATAAACTTTTGATTACACTGCTTCCATTAGTACCGTCCCTGACCAATGTTTTAGTAGTTCATTTATGTTAACATTCATGATCAGTTTATTTATTCCATACATCCTCTCATGTGTGGCGCTTCTACTGCCTTGATAATGGTTTTACAGAAATATCTTTTTTGAAATGATTAAATGCAGTCAATACAAAGTATTTTAATCAGTGTTTAAGTTTTGTGACTTTCTTTGGATGGGAAAGATTCAATAGATAAAACCTCTTAACTTGACACTTTAATAATCACTAACCTATGAAGCTCACTTTAAACAATATGCTAGTTGGTTTGGAGGAGGTCAAGAGGCCACCTCCACCTTATGTGTTGCTCTGAGTTGTCGGGAATGAGATGGGACTATAGAGCATTAGCATACAGATTATAATAACCAGGGAGGGGGATTAACAGTTTAAACATATATTCTTCAGTTCCAGTCCAATTTCACCTCTTAATACTCATAACTTTTTTTGGATCTGTATATATGTTTATTTTATTGAAGGGATGTTTTTTTTTGAGTTAAGGGTTTCTTTCACAGACTTTCTTAAGTAGTTATTTATCAATATTTGTATTTATGTATGTATTTTATAATAATTATTAATAACAGTGGAATCAATACCACAACTAATAATTCCTAATTATTATTATGGCTTACAAATTTATATTCTTTTACAATTATTTTTATGATTAATGATGCATAAATGCATCCACATTTATGTCATGTATTAGCAATTTTTTCTACTTGCACCTTACAAGGCAATGCTTGTCTTAGACATAAAAATAAGTTATTGATAGAGGTTTTAATTTTGTTACCAAAATATACTTTTTGTTAAGTGTGGTTTGAAACATATTTCTTTGTTCAATTTCCACATAAATTAACTGATCTATACTTAGTAGTCATGGTTCACTGAATGTTTTATTTGATTTGAAATTTACAATTTGAACTTATTTTTAATGTCAGAGTAAAAAGTTCCGATTTAACTTTGATCTGATTTATAATTCACTGTATTTAGAAAACATTTTGTGTAACATAAATTGACTAATATTTTTCTAGTATTTGTATTAATCTGTAATTTTTCGTTCATGTTGGTTAGTCAAATTTTAATTTTGATATTGATATAAACTACACAAGAAAGTTAACCCTTAATTAAAAAATAAATAACACCTTTAGAAGAAAAAAAGAAGAAATCAATTATTTTTTTCTTGTTATTCTTCGGTAGTTTTTAATTTGGTCCCTAGGTTAAACCATTCCACCTACCAAAGGAAACCATTCATGGGTACAATAGATTCAAGTAGCTCCCTAAGTTATCAACATGCCCGAAACTCTTTTTTCATCAACGACCTTCCCTTCTCTTGTAATAATACCGACTGTTGGAAACACTAGTTTGTTTCCATGGACCCTGGCTTAGGAAGGTTAAGTGCTTGACTCTCACGCCAATGTTGTGGTTTCAAGTGCAGGCTTAAGAAGTAATTTCATTTTATGATGAATTAACTTTTGAGTGCCATGGGTGTTAAATATATTGTTTATTATTTAAAAACTTACCTCATTACTGGTCCTTGTACAGCCCAAATGACCAAAATCAATAAGGGTGGCTTTGGATAAAAAAAACATTTTTTTCCAGGGATCTAGGAGGGGGAGGAAAAAATTATTAGGACAATGAAAAAATATACCAAAATAATTTATCATTTCAATGAACTACTGAGAGATTGACTGTATTGGCAGTAGTTCGGCTAGAGTAAGAGTGTTGGTGTTAGCCAACAGTTACCACTCAGACAAGTCAGAAATAGTATCTGTTAGGCAACTGAAAGGATTATTTTTGCTTTAAGTTTTGGTAATGCTTCGTAATTTAAAGGTTCTGCGATCAGAACTTCTTTTTCCCCCTTTTTCCTGTTCTTTGTTGGTTATTCAAATAAGTCAGATGTTTGATTGTGATTGTGATCACACTGTACTTAAATGACTTCATGGAAATATGCCCAATTTTTTTACCATAAGATACAAAATTTAAATTGAAAAATCCATTCATCTTCATGGTTTGTGTCAGTATCATCAATCAATAAATCAATAGCAATATTCTCTGTCATCTTACTATATGTTTCTTACTTGTCTGGGGTATACGAATTTGACATGATGCATGCATACATAGTATGTCTTTCATAAATAAATTTGTTGAAAATCCAACATATTTATTTCATCAGCCTAAATTGATTCTTAACGAATACATGCACTCAAAAATTACTTAACTGTACTAGAAACCTTCTTTCCATCACAATTTTTAAGTTTCACTTATAAGAAGCACTTAATGGAAAAACTCTTAAGTATGGATCACCATCTTGAATCTTATTTAGCTTGCTATTAGGGACTTTAAGTTACTTAGATAACATATAATGATGATTAAAACACTGAATAGTATCGTCACAGTAAGATATTATTGAAATTTAACAAGTGTTTATTATTTCAACAGACATTATTGATTGATCGCTGGCAATAATGTAATAAAGTATTGGTTATTAGTAAAATTACTTACAAAAATTAAGTAAAGAACAATCAATTGAAAATACGATTTATTCTTCTAATCATCTAGTTAACTATACTTTCTGAATGCAGACCTTTTTATGATTCAGTTGGTAGCTTTATTTCTATGAACCCCTCCGAAAAAGTGATATAATCTAGAAAAGGTTGCTGGCTGAATAGCTTCATAATGGTAGTCTATTTTTAAAATCTACCTTTTAAAAAAAATAAAAATTTTTTTTTGATATATGTATACTACATGTAAACAAAAATCGAAAATTTTCTAGTCGGTGAATATTTTTCACCTAAGAAATGAGCTCTCTAATCAGTTTAGCCCATATTGAATAAATGAAATACCAACTTTTACTGATACATGACCTAAAAGAAAAATATTTTGAATAGATCATTAATCATAATTTTTATTTTGTTATATTCTTCATAAACGTATTATAATTAACAATTTAGTAGGTAAATAAAAAAGATATTTAAATAAATCTTAGCCCTTCTATATATTTCATTAATTTTTTTTCATGTTTGTATAATTATTTGTGGGATTATATACGTATATTATTTATTTTGCAATTTCATTAGATTATTTGCCACATGGTCACTGCATTTCGTCATTTAATACTGATGTAATTTTTATCTCATAATATTTAAGGTTTTATGTTTTATCAGATTTGCACTTTTAAATATCATATTGCTAAGTAATAATTTAAATAGTTTTATATCAGATATATATTATATTTATTAAATTTCAAAAATGGATGTAACATATAAAATCTTCATCTTCTTAGTTTAAGTTACCGTTTAAGTCAAAAGGGAATTGGTGAGCTTTTACTTCTAAGAAATAAAATAAATGTTGACAAGAAATTAATTTTAATTTTTCTGAATTTGTGCTCACTGTTGTGTTTCAGTGAATACAAAATGGCAATCTAATTTTTGTTTTTTTGATTGTTTATTATGTATATTTTCAGATTTTATATAATATACATATTTGATTTATGAGTGAGAATTTCTTAGCAATAGGTTATTTATGGCTGTTAATGATTTCCTCATAGTCTTTATAAGATAGTCAAAAGAAATTCGGTAAATTGTGTGGTAACTTTATGGTCACTTATTTTAATTTTATATACGGGTCATAATGCAAGTAACATTACAAGGAAATGATGACAACATTAGGCAGGCTTATACAATCTGGCAACTTTGGCTAGTATCCATTTTTAGTTCAAGTATGTAAGTGAATATATTTCATATCTTCAACAAGTTAACTAAACTGACAAAATAAAACGGGCTAGTGTAGTGTTGACTGATTGATGGCCAAGAGTTATTTATTCAATAACTTCAAATAAGAGTTGCTTATTCAATCAGAGATTTAGATTATTATGTTTTAAAAAGTTCCTACTTAATTAGTATTTAAATATTTTGTTCCCCCCTTGTGTTCGCTTCATGTCTGCTGTGTTTAAAAAATAAAACACCCACTTTTACCTTAGATCTCATTCAAAAATAAAAATTATCGATACATGGCTATTAGTCATTTTCAATGACCTTTTATTTAATGAACCAACATTTTAGTACTTTTTTTTAGAATTGTCATTTTTTAGTCTTTACATCATGACATTATCAATTAGAAATTGTATACATATTTGACAAATTAAATTACTTATAAGGAAAACAAAGCATTGTATGTACTGTGTTAAATATGAAGGTAACATGTGGTACAAATTTTTTAGCTTGAAAGAGGTATTGAAATTTGTACCATAAAGGTAGACTCTTACTGTATCCTCATCCTGATATTTATTGTTCTGAAAATATTCATTTATAATTCTTAAACTAAAACTTATTGAAAAAGTTGAATAACAGTTCCATATATACAATAATTATATATATATATTAAGCAAAAATGTCATAGCTTTTTTAATTAAAAAAAAGAAAAACGATAACTAATTCTTTTCTTGCTCTTAATCCGGTTCAGATACCCAGTGGTTTTATCGTGACCAATATTCACAATGGTTTAAGTGACAATGGGAAGAACACTTTTAGAAATGCTGATGCTATCCGCTTGATTCAGACCATATTGTGCTTTCTACTGAAAGCAGTTTATGTTCTTTAATATCAATAAAAATGCAGCCATTTTTATATTTGAATAGTTTTTTTTCTTATATATATTAGTTAAATCTCTCCATTTGTAATAATTACCTAGTCTTCATATAATTTCTAAGTTTTTTTTTTATAACAAGATACTGTTTTTTTCTGACTATCAATAATACCAATTGGAAGCATAATACTTTCTAATAAAACAATGTAAAGTTTGTATTTGAAAAGTCATAAATCTGAATTGGTTTATCTCTGTATCTGCAAACTGTTAAAGTTAGAATATTTGTTATGTGTGAGCTTTATTCGTACTCCTTTTTAATTTTTAAAATTCACCTTTGTATCACTATTTGTTTATTTTTATTTACACAAACCACTGTTACATTTGCTGTGAACATAATTCATGCAGACTTGGATGCAAAATAAAATGTAATATATTTATTTATATATATATATATAATGTCTCTTAGGCCCAAAGCTTATTGTATAGAGAAAGTTTTTGCTTGATTCACCCGGGTGGTAAACTAATGAACCCAAGTTACATGACCAGATATGCATTGAGACTAATTTTATCTTACCGGAAGTCTACATGAATTATGATGTATGTTTTGTTTTTTAAACCTCAAGGGTAGGAATTTTATGTTTTCTATACATTATTGCAATGAATTTATTTGTTTAAAATTTAAGCAATATATGTTATTCTGAGATCCTTTTTTTCTGTTACAGCTATAATTATTATAAACTGATAATAGTAGGAAATTTGGTTTACAAATTAAACAGAGTTGAATCAGTTGGAACTGCTTATAAAGCAGTGTAACAAGTATATTCCTTTATATATATATTTTTTTTTTCTCTCTCATTTGTGTTTTGTTATTGTGGACTAACGAGATTGTGATTTATTTTAGATTGTTACAGTAATTGTTATGATTTTTTAAATAATTATAATTACAATTAGAGGTCTAATATGTCATGATTAAATTTAAGTTGTTCCTTTTTTGCATTATGTATGGGAGTGGTTTTTATGTGTAAACTAGATATTTTGAGTTAGATAAATTGTTATGTAGTTGAAAATAAATTTTTCTTTATATGAATGATGTCAGTATATCTACCTATGGAAATATTTTAGATGTTAAAACTTCTGTTTTCACTTTTCTCTTTATCTGAAATTATAATTTTTTCTATATTTCTATCACTAACTATGCAATTAATCACCGATTTTTTAATTGACTTCTTATGGTTATTAAATTAAAAAGTTGAATTTTTACATGTCAATTTTGAATTAGTTCTTCAAATAATGATCGGTAAACGTTTTCTTAATGAATTGCCAGTTTTGGCTTTTAAGTTATGAACCTCTTTTTGTCTTTCCAAAGCAGGTATATTTATATTTAGAATCACTTTTGGCAGCATGGGTACAGAGAGAGTAAGTAAAGGCTTTTATCCTAATACCCAGCTAGGCAATGTCTCCCACTGGCTGTTTCACTGCTCAAATGTTTAGTAATACTGTCTGTATACAGCTTCACATGTAGTAGTGGTCTCTTCTTCAAGTCAGCTCCATCCATGTGTGCCCGTTTAACCTCACTTGCCTCCTTATCCATGACCCTCCTAACCGTAACTCCCTTCACCGTCACATAATATTATTGCGCCTATGGCCACTGGCTAAATATATCATTTTAACAATAATACATAAATACAAAGCTAATAATAAAATCAACTAAACTATTGTATACATGCAATCATTGACTTAATGTCACAAGGCATTGACCGTTACTTAGAAATTTTCATTATCTGCTTGGCTTTTACACTCTCATTCCTCTCTTAGTCTTCTCTTAGTGTTGTGACTGGACGCGTCCTGTGTTTCTACATCATCTTGTAAGATTTGTTTTCTTGTTAGTATTTGCCTGGCATTCTATGTTGAATCACTTGGTTTAATGACAATAGGTCTATTGTCCAGTATCAGAGTTATCCACAATTCTAGTCCTTTGTGCCCCATCCAATCTCTGGCATGTGTGCACTGTGAACCCACCAAGTAGTGGGGTTACGATTGATAACCCTACGCTTCAATCAATCTAGTTACTGCAATTGTTTTCTGTAGTTATACCCAAGTAGCCTTATATTTATTTTTCCATGAAACCAAGTACTCCTACCACCATGTCCTACTTAGGACCCTGCAAAATTCAATACTCATTCTCCTCTCATTTGATTTGCCATCGCTTCTGTGTCAGCCTACTCTTGACCATATAGTAGGCTCTCATTGCATCAAGATTTCATAGAGCTCATCCGATGTGTCTATAGGTAGATGAACTGTGGGAAGGGAATAGGCAAGGGAATCTGCCTCTGACTCAACATACAAATGCGATGACTGAGAGGAGTAAGTGTAGTGAATTTTGTAGGGTATTAGCAAATGGTGGTAGGAAGTGCTATGTTTGGTGGAAAATAATAAATATAAGGAGACTTGGGTATCCCCAGAAAACAATTGCAGTATCCAGATTAATTGAAGGGCATGGGTGTCAATATGACCATTACTTTGTGACATTGAGATTTCATAGAGCTCATCCGATGTGTCTGTAGGTAGATGAACTGTGGCAAGGGAATAGTTACAAAATCTGTCTCTGACTCAAAATACAAATGCGATGACTAGTATCTTTGAAATAAATAACATTTCTCTAATCACACCACTGACCACAAAATCTCTAAAAAAGACATGTTGCCATGATAGCTATGATCATTAGTGTGGTGGCCCCTTCATATCTGCCACTATTCTTGTTACTCTCCTGCATGCTGATGATATATGTCATGTATTTTGTGACAATCTAGAAACAGTCAATACGCCAGGCCTGTTCAAGGGGCAAATTTCCCGTGTATCTAGTTAAAATTCCTTAACAATTGTTTGATGTCTTCACCCCTTAATATATATGAAAAATAATGTTTGCAGTTATGATGCCTGCTGGTCAAATATGGTTTAAAAATCGATAAGCAACAACACAATCCTAAAAGGAAGCAAAGTTCTAGCCAACCTAATTCTCTTGGTCCATTAGTTATTACGAAAGCTTTGTGTGTTTTTATGTGCAAGGGCTTGGAAATTACAGTGTTTGTTGATGGATATCTTAGAGAACTGAATGGATATCTGATATCTCTGCGAACTGATATTTATTTGTTTAGGTAGTGTTATTTTGGTTAGATTTAAATAAAACGTTAAAAAAATTACGGAATTTTGACTCGCAATACTATTACAGTTTTATTGCTAAAACTTTTTTCTCTGTTTACAACCCATGCTAATGTAGGGCATAAATCTAGATGCAAATAACATTTTTTGGAATTTCCAGTATGAAAATACAATAAGTCTCATTTAGCTGAGGAGTGGCTTCTAAATGTTTTACCATTTGACCTGTTTCACTTATTCATTCTATTCTCTATAGATGATTTGTAGATATTATTATTTATAAGATTTGGTAATTTAGTTTTAAGAAACAATTAAAAAGCAAATATTTAGTTGGGAAGATATAAATAAATCAGCTTAACCAACATGCTTTTTTACACATTTCAGTAGACATGAGTACTTAACAATTCCTGATTTCAATGTTTTTTTTCTAGTTTGATACTACTAACTTCAAGTACTTAACAACATTCTTATATTATTACAAATTTAAAGTTCTATAACAAAAGTCCTATTGAAGAATAAATGATCTTTTCTAGCAACTCTCAAATTAATATTGAATCTGTATCAACTCATCGAGTTTGTTCAGAGCAAAAATTTTTTTAAAAACTGTTGAGGTAGCTGTCTCTGCGTCCAACATAGCAAGAAGCTCCACATGATAGTTTAGGGTATTCTAAGTAAAAACTATATTAGACAATAATTTCTAGTACACTTCCATACACAAGCTCCATATAATTTTTGAGACATTGCCACCTTGAATATTAAACTTTTTCATTACTTAAAACAGCGACAGTTACATTATATTGTCGTATTTTTTCATTGCAGGCCATGTTTTCATAATAAAATTTGAATTGGCTTAAACATAATTATATGTATTTCTGTTCGAAATTACAATTATTTATTTACTATAGTAAATTAACAAATGATTTGTATAATTGCCTATTTTTCTTTAAAATTTAGTTAAATGTGCAATATCAAACGATTAAGAATCATGATGACTTTTATGATTACTCCCTTTTGATCAATTTCCTAAGTTTTGTTGAATTATTTTTATTAGCACATGCATTCAAAAACAGTTTCTCTAACAAGGCTCATTGATTAGCACTGTACATGGGAATTAGTCGTCACTGCCACAGCCGTTTTATACAAATTTTTTTTTGTCATCAATGTAATTTAATGTTTTTTTGGAATATAGTCCACCAAACCCCCAACATGTACTTATTCTTAATCAGCAAATCACGATCTTTAACTTGATCCCTTACTCAATATGAGGACAATTATTTTTTTGTTACACAGTAATTAACTGATAAATACACTTATTATTTTTCATAGGATTATTTTTATTTTTAGCATCAGCACAGCATGAAACTATCATGCAAAAAATAATGCCCCTAAAAAAATCACTGCTTAAGTTAAAGTTGCGAACACAATTTCAGTGACTGCGGAGTTACAGTTTAAATATAAAATAACGAAAATTACATTTTGATCAGGGTAACAAAATCTTTAATTTTTTACCCTTCTCAATTTAGTAGGAATTATTTTTAATTACTGAGTAATTAATTAATTATAGCACACAATTTACCACAGGGCTGCCGTTAAATGAAACTAACATGCAATATATTGCCACTCTCTGTAAAACATGGGTTGAGTTAAAGATACAAATTTCATATTATTGATTAGGCCACAAGATCTAAAATTTGAATCTATTCAATATGAAAGAGAAATATTTATTATTTTATTACCAAGTAATCAATTAATTAATAACCTAAAGTATGTTCTATGGAGTTGAAAATACTTTTCATATCATGTAATCAAATTGAATCTGGTTATAAAATTTCATGTTTATAGGACTTTGAGGAAGTTTATAGGGGACTGACAATCACCAGGATAAACAAACATGTATGTATACAGACACACAGATAAAAGTCCCTAAAATCAGCTGGAGAATTAGGACATTCATATATACAGAATGGATCTTAAAATTGATCAATTCTAATTTTTCTGACTAATTTAAATATGTTAGGTGTTTATGGAACCAATTCTGTAAAATTAGGTGTAGGATCATAAAAAATATGAACCCATTAAAAATTCTTGAAATGTGTAAGTTCAAAAAGGGTTTTTAATGTGCAGTTGGATTATTTGAAGTTTTGTGTAGTAGTGAAGTGATTTGGATAAATCCTATTCAGGAAAAGTAAATCCGATGTTACTGGTTTTTTTTTTCCGCCAATTCCATGAAAAAATATTTAACGCTGGGAAAAAATGAAGAAAGAGGTTGTTCACTTAAAAAAAAAGAAATCAGAAAGACACTGATACCTATGAAATGCTTTCTTTAGAAACTAAATATGATGTCACCCCTATGATGTGAATTTTAGGAACTCGGGATCTAGACAGCTACTAAAATATGCCAGAACTGGCAGTAAAAATATGTAATATATATCTTTCTTTATTTAATATTTCACTAAATGCTAAAGTAGTATTTAATACACAAGGATGTCTCACTTCAGTAAAATTTTAGAAATGAAAAAGTTATTCTGGTTCTATAATGTCTTTAAAAATTTCAAAAAGTTATAGAAATATATATTAATTATTAACAAATTTATAATCAGCCATTGTGATTTAAATATGGATCTGATGCAGGTACACACTAAATGTTACATTTTCAACAATCAATAGATGAAGACTTGTAATTTTCTTCATTTCACAACCAAATGAATCTTTCGTCCTAGATGGACCAAATTATTAATTCTAGGTTGAGTAAATAACCTTTCTCAATGAAAATTGTATTTTTATTTGCAAATTGGTTTTATTTTTAAATTCAGGCTTGAATAATCATAGTTGAGGACATTCCTCAATTCTTATTTCTTAGTTCAGTCGTATGAACAGTTAGCCTTATGAACTTCTGATCTTAAAGATTTTTAAGGTCTGGTCTATTTTTCATTTGGGAACTATTTACTCAGCTATAACTTTTAACTATTTTTACTCAGCGGTTGGATATCTATAAGCTGCTACTGTTTTCTTACTCCTTTGATCCTGGGAGGTAATTTTATTGCAAAATAGGTAAATAATACCCCCTAAGCCTCTAACTCTTTACTTAAATACAACCGTTTTCTATTTTGGTTTGGGTCTAACATAGTTGTTTTTCTTTGTCAAAATAAAAATTGCCACAAGTAGCTGTTATATGAATAATGTTTGTGTTGCATTTGAACCTTATCGTATAGTTTTATTTTTCGGATAGAGATTACGTTAATGCTT
Organism: Acanthosoma haemorrhoidale; assembly: GCA_930367205.1. Taxonomy (NCBI): domain Eukaryota; kingdom Metazoa; phylum Arthropoda; class Insecta; order Hemiptera; family Acanthosomatidae; genus Acanthosoma; species Acanthosoma haemorrhoidale. The sequence continues at coordinate 46,690,382 of OV884009.1, forward strand.
ACAAAATATCTTTTTTTTAACTGTCAAAATTTGTGTATCGTAATTACGAAATAATTCTAGAATTAAGACCGGAATACCAATCACCCTCAACCCATTTAGACCATTAATAAGTTTTGATTTGTTATATTTTTCTGTTTATCATAAATGTGGCATATACTTTACATTGTTGTAAATGATTTAATATTAGCTGAGCATTGTTTCACTAAGATTAAATTATTGATTATTGAAACAAAATAGTTGTTGAGTATTTTGTATTATAATATTGTGTCCTTTCATGTTTGTACAATTAGTTATAAGATTGGGAATATCTCTAATACATTGTTTTAATTTAATATAGTCTTTTAAAAAAAGTAAATTTGGTGTACACATAATATTATTTGAGTTGCTGAAATTAACTTAAGCTTTTTTTCTGGTTAATTTTATCATTAAATTCATAAATAAATACTTAAACTTATAAATACTGTAGCATAAGAACTATAGTCACTTTAAGTCTTGATGTTTTAATTGTTGGATTGATTCCCATATAGTACAGTTTTATAATCTGTATATATCCCTACTCACGTTGCTGTTGTACTTGACATTCTTAATAGTTTAAATTTATTTTTTATATATTACTGGAATAAATTATTAAATTTAGTACATACTCACTTATTCTATTTAGTATATATATATGTTAAATTAGTGTGTGTAATGTATACCATGAAATGTGGTGAGAATTGTCAGGAAATTATCCTGAAAACTCTCACCCCATTGACGATAGTCAACCCCGTCTGACTGTAGCTATTTTTATTTCTGTGCTAAAATAGATAAATGCTGGCTCAATATTTTGCCCTGCTTTTTTGTCTCCAACTCATTTACTTTACTTTTTTCAAAATTTAGTAATCTAATCTTAATTAAGTAACTTGTGATATCTTCTGACGTAAGATTTGATGGAAGTAGTAAAGTAAACTTTTTTTTAATTTTCTATAGACAGTTTTATAGACTTTTGTTTTCTTAAAGTTGACGAATCAACTAGATTTTTATTCTTTAACAACAAACAATTTCTTTTTTGATATATAATGCTCAAAGTCTGAAATTTTGTTTTTATCCATTTAAAGGCCTAAAAATAATTGTTGAGTAAACACTAAGCAATCTAAATTATCAGAAAAAATTGTGCCTTTTTTTAACTTTAATTAGAAATTTTTTTTTCAAAACCATATTTTTTTTTGGATATTTTAATGAATATAAATATGTTTGTACACATTCCAAATCGATGAATTTGAATGGAATATCAGTGTAACATATATGAATATTGTATTATTATAATTGACTTTAAGTTGTATTTGTCCTTTCTGTTTCTGCATGGTTTGGCATAACCTTCATCTGGCCATCTTCCCCGATACTCTATGCTAAATACTTGTGCTGACAACATTGTTTTATCAATTATTTCTATGGATTTTAAGGTAGTTTATTCATATCATTTCACACATACAGGACAATTTGGCTCACCCACCGAGCAAATATTGATTACCAACTTTTCTTTATTTTAGAAATTAAAAATGAAAATTCACAGGGATATTCAAGTCAACTATTTTAGATTTGGAGACTATGATCTCAACCTCTTGAAGTAATTGTATTGCTGAATGTATAGATGTAACTAATGATTTTATTTGGCAACTTCCTTAAGCTCAAAAATCAATGTTTTACTGATAAGAGAAAACAATCATCAGGAACAGGTGACAGGTAAATGCTGTGTTTGTCTCCACGTGGAAATGAAAAGTATAGGGATTGGTTCTTTCCTGCAATTTTTATTCTTGGTTAATCAAGATATAATGTTATGTGAAATGCTATTCTTCTCTTAATATTTAATATTTTACACTTCACCATATAGAAGCCCAAGATTTTTTTGTAATATGTACAGAACTCGGTATAATAAACTAATAATAATGAAATTGTGTTTATGTCTAGATTTAGTCCCTTATTAAAGCCATAATTATTTTGATATTTCCCCTTTAGAATTTAAAAGATTTTTTGTTCCTTTGTGTTTCTACCCATTGAAAAAATTATCAAAATGTAGAATACAACATGCTGACATTTTCTTGTTTATTTCCATTTATTGACCAAACAATATAATTTGTTCCTAAATGGTTATGTTCAATACATCAAATTTAGTGATAAATGGTTGAGAGATTAATTAAGTTATAATTAAAGAATATGATATTTCACCACTATGCCAGCAATGTTGTTAATTATTTAATTCAGTGATCACTGGTAGTGCATACCATTACATTATATTTTATTAGCATATTCTTTTTTGCAGAACATAGAATTGTGATTTACCAGCACTCTAAGGCTGTTTTATGATTTTCAAACATTTAAATTTTCGTCATGTTTATGTTTTGGGATATGCTGCATGAGGAAGACAGCAGATCAATTTGATTTTCAGTAATATAGTTTATAGTTGATGTAAATGCTGATTTTAGAAGAAACATTTCAAGTAAGTCTGGTCAATGCTGATGAAGGTATATTCCTCTACTACAGTGGTTACAGAAAAATTTTGTAATTTACATGATTATTTTTGGAATTGTGGATGAATATCATTGGCATAAACAAGTTCCCCTTGCTTAGATTTTACATTTATGTGTGAACATTTTATATTTTGTTAATACATATATAAAAAAATACATTTGAACATGCAGTAGTTTAAAAAAAAAAACTTTGTACATAGGTGTTAAGGACTTCTTTGTTGTGTTAAGGTCTTTGTGGCAATGTATGCATAAGTGCTTGATATATAAGTATATGTTGTTTTCACACCATTAGGTAGTATTTATTTCAATGTCTATGTGTAATTGACTCCTTTTTCTGAAATCTCAACCAGATATCATCCTGATTTGTTTCCTGTGCTGTTCATAGTCATGTTGTTTAAGTGCTCTCTGAACTACTCTGATTTATGTTGGTTTATTTCAATTTTTTTTTGTGACCTTTCCATCGGTCTTCTGGAACCTATGCTGTAGTTTCAGTGATTCCTACCGACCCATTGTCCAGCAACTATAAGTTTAAAATTTTCTGTTTTTGTTAAGCTTATTGCCTAGACAACTCGGGGAGTGCAAGTACATCCCCTCACTCACTCACTACCAGCTGTCCTTACTCGACACACAAACTTCCCTTAAAAATGTTGCACCCAGTTTTGTCACCCACCAAAAACGACCTCTTTCTGGTTTGGCATTGAATCAACAAAGCGTGGCAGGTACAATACCTACTCCCCTTAATTGTCACCGGAGAATAAAAAAAATATGCTTTCGGATGCTGTCAGTAAAAGCTCCAGCACACGGACTCTTAGAAACCAGCCATCACTGGTAGACTACTAGCCACTACCAGAAACACAGCAGACTCTCATCAAGCCTACCTTGGCACCTAGTTCTTACACTTCTGTTACCAGATCCCAACACCGACCTACTTATATTCATATTTCTCTGATTCTTGAATCATCATACTACAACCTCACATTAATAACAAACAGTCTGACTCCAATCCTAACTCACTTTCAATCACTAAATATCCCCCTCACTGAAATATTACAAAAGGTCCCATCAATGCTAGACACCATCTCCTAACCATGATTGCACTGCACTACAAACCTCTCCACTCTCCTGCATCATTCACAGACCCGTTTACCTCCTACCAATCATAGCAAAAATCCTTGAAATACTTCTGCTTAAATACTTAACAGCTTTCCTAGACCCTCTAAACCCCCCCACCCCCATCAGTTTGGATTTTGTCTGTGCAGTCCATTAATCAGGAATGCCATTGCATAGTCAATTCCATTTCCTCATTTGATAATCACATTGCTCTGGTGTATTTCTAGACGTTTCTCAGCCCTCTGATCGAGTATGGCACCAGACTCTCTAAACTTTCAACCTTCCCTCCATGTACTACCTCATCATCCTGTCATACTTATTTGAAAGATATTTCAGCGTATATCCTATGCCTCTTTCACAACTACCTCATTTCTGCAACTTGTTGGTTTCCCTCAGGGTGGGAACTCAGTCCCATTCCGTTTCTTCTGTATTCATTTGATATGCCTACTCATCCTTCAACCTCCCTCTATGAATTTGTTGATGACACAGCCAGACCCCATCCTCACTTCCCAAGTTTGCAGAAACACCTAATCCTTTTAGAACCATGCTTCTCCAAATGGAGATTCAAAGTGAATGTGGACAAGTCCTCTCATGTCACTTTCACCCTCTTGTCACTTGTCTTGTCCTCCAGTATTGCTTTTCAACCATACTATACTACACAAGCAATTCACTTGGAGCCCCCACATCACATTCAAACGACAAGACAAGTAACTAACAAACAATTCTTAAGTATTTCTTCGCCTCATGGGAAATTGTTCAAAAGTAGTAATAGCAAACAAGAAACAAATTTACTCAAGCTATACTTCAACCTACCTGGTCCTACGGAATAGTCTTGGGTCTTGGGGTGCCAAGCCCTCTAATATTCTTTACATACAATCCCTGCAATCCAGAGTCCTCCACAAGATAGCCAATGCTACCTTCTATGTCAAAAACTGTACCCTTCATACTGATCTCAACACCTAGCCACCTCCCCCTATCAGAACTTCCATTCCTGCCTCCCTGGCCATCCTAATCCTATGCTAATGCTCTATACTCCCATCTCATCCCTGACAACCCAGAGCAACACCTAAGGCGGAGATGGCCTTGTGACTTCCTCCAAGTCAACTAGCATTTTGTTTCTTGTGAGAGGTGTCTGTGATAAAGTGTCAAGTGAAGTGGTTTTGGCTAAAGAATCTTTTTTCCCCCCAAAGAAACAGGACTTTAAAAAACTGAAGTTATATAAACTGCTTAAGATATATTGTGTATTGGTTGCATGTAAATAAATCTTAATAAAGATATTTTTGTAAAAGATTTAATAAAAAAACAAACAATATATCACCCTTTTTATTTTAATGGTTCAAGTTTAACCTATTTGTCACTGTCCACCCAACCCACACTAAGGGTACTGCAAAGTGGTGACTTCCAGTGTTTTTAAAATCCAAACAAGCAGTATATGTAAATCAGGCCATATAAATAAAATCCATATCATAAAATCCAAGTAAGAAGTCCCTTCAAGAGTAGGGAAGTGAATAAATGGGTGAATTTTCCCCCCTTAGTTGTAGAATGATAGTTACAAACAACATTCGCTTGGGACCTAATTATTGAATGACCCTTTATTAATTATTTAATTGCGGCATATTTTTTTTTTTTAATCCCATCATTTTGAGTAGGATATGAAATTAGATTTCCTGATATTAAATTTAGTATGAATCATATGTCTTGATAACTAGTTGTATTATGTTTCGGGGGTTCAATGGACTATAATTATGTAAAGTCTTTAAAATCGTGCTTGCAACTTTAACTGAACCCATGTGTGGCATAGAGGCATGATATTTTTCAGGGTGGTTTCATTTGATGATGCTGAAAATAAAAGCAATCTCAAGAAAAGTACTAAAGTGTTGTTAATACTGCGCAATAAAAAATAATTTTTCCCAATCCAATGCATAGACATTCAAATTGAAGATTTTGATGTCCTGATCAATATGTATTAAATGTTGTAGCTCAATGGGCTATAATTATGAAAAAACATGTTAATGACAGGTTTTTTTCCCTAAATAATGTTAGAAGAAAACAGTTGTGACAAACTCATATGTTGCGTGTCAATCAGTGGTACTCATTTGAAAATTTGCTTTTGAATATGAATCTTGATGAAAATAATTCAACTAAAATTAGAAAATTAATCAAAGGTGAATTATTAGTATCATCAATTTTGTGATACTGCACATTTAACTTTTTAATGGTGTTTACTCATTCATTATGCCATCATATAGCTTAATGCCTAGCATGCCTGACTACTAGTCACGGAGACTCATGTTAAATTCTCTGCTTCCCCAAAACGATTTTTTCTTTGGGAAATGATTTCTAATGAACTTTGAACAGCTTTTTCGGGTGACTACTTAGTAAACCTATGCTTCAATGCATACTGAGGTGACAGAGGCAAATGTTATGCTTGTTAATTTCACCTGTGCTGCATTTGATTGTATGTCTTAAAAAATAAGGTATATTAGACTAGCTATTGTAAAAACACAAAATAGTTCTGACATGCTTATATGAGATGATAGGTGAAGTTATTTCCTAGCTATAACTGTATATATGTATTTTTTTTTTTAATTAAATGAATTTTTGACTGATAAGAAAGTGATGTTTTTAAGTATACAGTATTTTACAGAGATATGCTACACATATATTTTGTTCTCTTAATCATTCCCAATATTGGTATTGCCCAACTTAGTATGTGTAGCTCTACTCTGATAGAAAATATTAATAAAAGTATCTGTCATATTAACTACTGAACAGCTGATTTCAAATTTAGATTTGTAGTCTATTTGAAAACAATAAGATAATGAAACTATTAATAAGAATTAACAAAAAAAATCACGCTGAAAGGCTGGATGTAGGCTTTTCATATAAACAAATGAACAACTCTCTCTTTTATCTACCTACAATTTGTTTATTTTACAATAAAATTGGTTTTTTTTTAATATAAAAATGGTTCAATGCAACTCTTTCGGTGGCTAAATGACCAAACAAGTCTTCTTATAATCAAATTCATAGAAAACGAAATGAAAAAGAAAAGTTTAAACAATCTCTCCTATTCTTATGCAGTTAGATATGTTACAGCAACAGACACGAATCACATCGTTCTGGTGACATAATGTGTATAGAAATAGTACGGGGGAGGGGGTGTTCATAGAGTAATGCAAGTGATTTTATCGTGAAGTGACTATATTTTGCAGCGCGTTCGGACCGCTTGGGCTAGAGAGGGGGGGGGTAGAAGAGGGGAAGAATTTAAAATTCTTATCACAACGCACCCAAGGTCAATCTGCTCCGAGAACTGGGTAGGTCAGCAGTGATTATGTGAAACTCGTCTCCAAGACCGACCCACGACGCGCGATGTAGCAAACGGCCGAACAACGGTACACGATCAAGTTCTGTGGCAAACCTAGTAAAATTATACGGATACCAATCAATTAATCTAACAAGCTTACGGGGACTCCGCTCTATCATCTTTGCAACTTTCAAGGTGGTTGAAGGTGTTTGACTAGCCATGCTGGTGAAAATGTGACTCGTATCCGTGATTTGTTGAACTCTGGCCGTTGAATGAGTGTTAGGATGATTCCACAGAAACTGAACCTTAAAATTCCCACTGTGCATACCATCCTGACGGACGATCGCAACATGCGAAAGGTTCTCGTCAAGCTGCTCCCTAAAATGTTGATAGAAGGCCAATAGAGTGACGATCGCGAATGAAATTTCGGAACGTGTTAAAATTGAGCCTGATTTTTTAGACAATGTTATTACCGAGGACGAAGCATAGGTATCTGAGTACAACTCGGAGATAAAGCACCAGAGTCTCGAATGGTCCACCCCGGCGTCCCCGAAACAAAATAAGGCAAGAATGTGCAAATCAAAAGTGAAAATAATACTGGTTGTATTTTTCGACGATAAGTGTGATCCACGAGGATTTTGTACATAAAGCTGCCTACTACGTGGATGTTCTTGAAAGATTGAGAAAAAGGGCCCTCAGCGTGCGAAAGGAGGCTCCCAGCCACACCGCTCTGCTGTCCACGAGTTCCTGGCTAAGCACAACATTGCCCTAGCCCTGTTACAGTCCCGCTCCGGTCTTACCTTTGGCTTCACTCTGTCCCTGAGTCCTTCCCAGAGATCATGTATACCACAACCAAAGTGAGGGGAAGTGAGGAAGGATACCAGGAATTGTGCAGTCTGGGAAAGGAGATGGCTGTAATGATTTAATAGTTTAGAGGTAGCTATTGACTGTCGAGAAATTTCGGAAATATGGGGTTTCCAGGAGAGTGTTTGATCAATGGTGATACCTAAGTTTTTGATGGAGCAGATCTTTTATGATTAATATAGGGATGTAGGGATAAGATCTAAGGAGGAACTGAAGCTTGTAACAATAGCCTGTTTTTTTACAATGTTTAACCTTAGTATATTCGTTTAAATATACTGACATAAATAAAAGTTGTTAATTTTTGATTTCATACGGTTATAGGATAACTGCCCACATATACCTAATTCTGGACAAGAGGATGCAGACCAGGATCAAATCGGAGATGTTTGTGATGAGGATGCTGATAATGATGGAATATTAAATACCCCAGTAAGATTATTCTTAAATAACATTTTCTATTATGCATTTTTATCAATATCTCTGATATAATTTCATTAGTTGAGATAATTATGACAATATTTATATTTATACATGGTGTTTTCATTCTAAAATATATAATTTTTGTATCATATACCAAGCTTAGATTATTCTGCCATTCAGCACCTTGCAGACCAACAAAGATTATTTATGAAAAGATGAAATTTGTGCCTCTTAAAATATGAACTTTGTTTTATTATTAACGATTTATATTAACAACAACTATAGAAATATCTATAGGTCCATAGGTGGAAAGAATTAAGGGCCTCTGGAACCAAAAAACCTCATATGGCATTGAAAATATTCGCTCTTGTTTTACAATTTCATGATCAAACATTAGGATTTAGAGTTAGTGAGCAGCAGTTGACATCTAGAGTTTGTAAAAAGTGATAGAAATATTTTCGGAAGATATTGAGGCAGTGTTGTTGGATGAATCTAAATTTAATTAACTGTCAAATAATGGATACAGTCATCTTCGTTCAGAAAAATTAATGATTAATACCGTCACATTTGAAAGAGCAACCTCAGTTTTCTTTGTGCATGGTCATTTTGTGGTCAGGGATTTCCATGGGGGAAAATCGTAAAAACCAAAAACCGGTAATTGTTTTAATGATTATATATTGGCATTTCCTTTTATAAATAATTAATCAGAACGTGTACAATATTTTAAAATTCACGTTTTCAGGATAACTGTCCACTTGTTGCAAATCCTGATCAATTGGACACAGATCAAGACGGTGCTGATAGGCAGGGTGATGCTTGTGACAACTGTCCGACTGTTCCGAATATGGATCAAGATGATGTAGATAAAGATGGCATTGGTGATGCTTGTGATTTAGATATGGACAATGATGGTATGGGCAATGCTTTGTTTATTTTAACCATATATTTTTATGATTAATTTTACTTATTGTTACTAATGCTTTTCAGGAATTCCAAATCGCCATGATAATTGCCCGAGAAAGGCTAATTCTGATCAGAGAGATCAAGATGATGATGGCCTAGGAGATGTATGTGACAATTGTCCACAAATAGGAAATCCTAGTCAAGCAGATTCTGATCTTGACAATATTGGAGATGCTTGTGACAATGATATTGATCGAGACAGGTAAGTTAATCATTTCAATAAACAAATATTTTGGTTATTATTATAATAAATTTATTTCATTAGATGTGTGTAAAAATATAACTAGTATTAATGCTTTTTGTCAATAACTCCTCAGAGAATAATACCCCATTTGGAAAATATTTTCTTTTACCTGTATGTTGAAAAAAGATACTTCAAGATGTCACTCATAATTCAGCCCAACTACATGGTTGATTGTAGGTACATTGTGCTAATTTCTCTTTATCTTCAGCTGAAAGATGTACAGCATTTATAGTTTTATTTAAAATAACATTTCTCTAATTCTATAAAACTAATACTGATACCAAACTTCAAAATAATTTATATTAAGTTGTAAGATAGACTAGATAACATTCTGGTCCTTGGGCTGGGACAGTGCAGGTACAATTAGGAGGAAATGTATATATAATCTTCTTGAAATTGTCAAAGACGTAATTTTTTTGGCCATAGTATTTGTTTCTTTATGGGTTCTTTAAGGCACCCACTAAAATGTAAAAAACAAATCTCCATGTGCATCACTGTGGCAGGTGGGTCTTCTTTGGAGGCTTGGCAACAGTCTTAAAATTAAATTATTTTTTATTAAATTTTATTGATTTTTTTTTACTGGGGGAGTTATTATTTCAGATTACTGGAATATGAACAGTAGAAAATTTCAGAATAGTGAGGGAACACTAGGTTTTATTAATATGAACCAATATAATGCTAGAATTTAAATATATATAATATTAAAAGCATTGTTTTGAGGCTGTCTTTAAGCAAATCGGTTATGTATTGCCAAAAATTAACTTGCTTCAATGTGAAATGAAAAAATTCACTAAATTCCCAACACATAATAACCTTGGAGGATTAAGGGTGTCAATCTTTAACCTGATACCATACTCAGCATGAAAAGACTTTCTTTTTAACTATTAAGGAATTAATAGACATTATTCAATTATTTTTCATGGGGCTGCTTTTATTTTTTTTTTTCGAACAAATAGAACTACCATAATCAAAATATCTTGCCTTTAAATACATCCAGCAATGGTCCATTTAAAGATAAGATTGATTGGGGTTTACAGGGTTAAAGATTGGAGCAATGGCGTTTTATGATGGTTTTAATGGCTTTTTGTAATTATAGTTTTATAAAAACAAAACACAAATTTATCAGGAAGTTGTTTGGTTTTAAAAACTAACTAACTCCTATAAACAAATGCAACATTAATTCGAACAATATTTAATTTTTTTTTTAAATTATATATTATAGAGATGGAGTACAAGATATGGCTGACAACTGTCCAAAAATAGCAAACAGTGATCAGCTGGATACTGATGGTGATGGACGGGGTGATGAATGTGATCCAGATGCAGATGGGGATGGAGTTCCTAACAACCAAGACAACTGCAAACTAGTTTATAACCCTAATCAAGAAGATATGGACAGTAAGTTTATAAAAATTTTGTTGGTGAATCAAGCTGAATGAAGCAGTTAGCACAGTTTGACTTGAATATAATGATAAATATTTTAATTTATAGCTGAAATTTCAGTTATTTGTAAGAATCTATTTGTATCCTCCACCCCTTTCTCATTTTGCCATATGGCTATTTTCCAAAGAAGTCTGTCTAGCATATGTTGGTAGTCCCAAGGAGTTCGACTTTTATGAGTCTTTACAGTGAAATAAACTTTTGAAGTAATTTTTTTATTATACATATTCTCCTGTGTATATATGGTGGCTCCAGCTAGTCACTGTGGTCATCATTTTCTGCTGATGAGAGATTGCCATTTCCATTGGAAAGGCAACACAATGCATAGTTGAGTAGGTATAGTCACAATCTACCATGCAGATGTTCATGGATCAAATCCTGGTGGTCCATTATATTTTCTTTTGTACATTTCTGGGTAATAAAAATTGGTAGTGTTACATTTTTTACATAAACTTTGGCAAAACTGATGTTCTAGTAAGGATTTCTATGACACCCCTAAGCATCTTACAATTTTCATTCCATAAAAATGATCATAACGATTAATGACTTTACTAATTGTAGTATTTGAGATTAAAGCTTAGTACTTAGGGAATGATAAGATATAAATAGTAAATAATATGCTTATTTGTTGGTCTCCTTCCATTAGATATCTAGGTATTTATTTAGAACTAATACTCCATTACTCGTGTCAAACATATGGTAGACTAAGGGGAACTTTCCCTCAACTTATTCTTCTTCATCTGTATATAATAAAATATCATTGTACCAAGGTTATTTTTTTATTTATGTCTACTATAAATTTTATTTTCTTACTATTAATTAAATATTGTTGTATAAGATAAAGCTTGAATTTTAGTTGTCACCTCTGGTTATAGGTGTATACTTTAGTTAGAAATAACTTACATTAATAAAAACAAAAATTATATTTATCTGTATCAATTTTTAACATGTGTGTTAGTGATTAGCTCATTTAAGTTTATAAATTGACAAATCATTTAATTTTTTAGGAAATGGAATTGGTGATAAGTGCCAAGATGATTTTGATGCTGACGGTGTTGTAAATTATTTAGACAACTGCCCAAATAATTCTAAAATTTTTACCACGGATTTCAGGTACAACAAAGATTTCTTAATCATCTTTACTTATTGATAACTGGGTAATTTTTTTTCCAAACCATTGATTTGATGTCTCAGATCTTTATGTTCACTTTAAGAATTGAGAAATTTTTTTTTTTCCAGAACTAAAAAAACCAGATAAATGTACAAAAGCAGGGAAATGTTTTTCCAGTTAGCTTTCTAAATAAAACAATTATTTTAAAAAAAATAATTTGAAATTCTTGTTTTTTGCTTTAGATTTAGATGTAATTTATCTATACTACTGAAAAATTAAAAAAAAAAATCTGCTCATTTCACCTTTAAAAGGTTTATATTTTAAAATGTGATTTCTGTTTATTTGAAAAAAAACTACATCCAATTGTATTGACAAGCCAATATCTGCAACTTTATTTTCAATCAGATTTTTAATTTGAATTGTAAATCAGAGATTGAAATAAAAATGACTCAGCTTTAACATGTACCCAGAGTATCTAAACCTCAATCATGAATTAGAATCAAATTTATATAGTTATGTAGTCATTAAAACCATGGGTCAATTGAAACAGTTAACTCTTATAATTAAAAGTAAAAGTTTAACTTATATATATATGTATATATATATAAAGTTTTTTTAAAACTTTTACTTTTGTTGATAGAAGCCCTTTTAAAACAGTTATTTTCATAACTTTTCTTTTTTAACATCATTATTAAAAGTTTTTATTTAACAGTTATTATAAATCATTTACATGAATAGGTTTTAATGAAAAAAATAATATACACTTATTAATAGAAAATGTAATCATCAATATACGCCAATAATAAAAAATTTATTCATAATTTTACTATGCATTTGTCATTAAAAATATTTTAAAATTTAGATTTCAATAAACAGACGATTTTATAGTATATCAATATAAGTGACAACTTGTTTATGAACACAATAAATTTTATGGAAAGGCAACCAAATACTTAACAAAAACATTTACAACCATAAAGAATTAAAAATGTGTTTTGACCGTTTACTAACACAAAAGTTTAATTTAATCTAACTAACAAAATATTTTCAAGGGTTTTATTGCCAAGATTGTATTTATCTATGATCATTTAAAACATATTTAAGAGATGAAAATGCCTTTTCTACAGATACTTGTGTTGCATGGGTATGTATAATCAAAGATAATTTATACAAGCTGGTTTTTTTTTTATGTGACCCTCAGCTTCCACTTTTTCATTTGGCGTCAATACTGCACTGATCCTAGGGTCAAGAAACATCAGCCTTATTTTTCCTGTCAGCTAATAGCAGCTTTAATTTTCTTGCTAGTGTGCCATCCTTTTTTTTTAGTCACGATAGCTTTAACTAGATTATCCTTTCAAATTACCTCATTTATTGCCAGCTGAAGGGTATGGGCAGCGCAACGTACATTTTCTACAGGACTTAATTGAAAATTATCTATTTTTTTATAATTTTGTCTTCAATCTAAATAATGCTATTGTTCATTATTTCTATTTCATCTTCACTGTTATCGTCCTCACCTGGCAGGTTTACAATTTTGACCGAATAGCGACCATTGTCTGTCATATTGTTATGAATTTGGATAATATCAATACTATACCTGTTAATTATTTTCAATATTACAATTTTTAAAATTTCTGCGGTATTTTGAAAAATTTCTTGCCATTTATTATTTCCATGTTGACTCCCATGTTATACCTACCCAAACAGGTGGCAATATCAATTTTCAGTGAAATAACCTTTCCCACGCAAAAGTTGTAGATATCATTTTTAATAATATCAGCCTTTGTCTCAACAATTTTTATAACATTCTGTTTTTGACCCATTGGAAATTGGGTTCACAATACCCTCAACAGAGTTTCCATGAGGGAAAATGGAAATCCTCCTTTTGTAACTAAATTAGTGCACCGTTCTGACAACATTTCCTCATTAAATAAACATTTTAAATTTTTTTGCAGATAATCGAGTAAGTTGCATGATCTCCATTATTGTCAACTAATACCTTGAAAGCATAAGAATGGTTTTTTATTACATTATTTTTCAAATTGGTTAAAACATCCTGCTATTTTTTGGTTGCACAATGTGTATTCATTTCATTCCTCTATAGTATTAAAATTAAACAAACTCCGAAAAGTACTGTTTTTTTTTTCTATCCTATTTTGAAAATAACATTCACAGATTTAAAATGTAAATAAAAGAATCACTGTACAAAACCCACTATTGGTAAGTAATCACACTGATATTATGAAAATAAACCACTGAAAGACAATTCATAGCTCTATGACAGGAATAAATAAAGGCAAATGTCAACAAAACCTGTATACATTTACAAGGTTTGGAACAAGACAGTATTATGATAATTCAAAAACATTAAAGCTTTTACTTTTCTTTGACTAATAAAATAATTCTAATTAGCAAATAACAGTTTGCATTATTTAACTCCTTAAAGATGAAAATATTTTTCAAACAGTTAAAGTTGAACTCATTTGGTAAAAAAAATAACTGTTTCAACCTCAGATTAACACAATCAATTCAAATATACATTTATGAATGTATTACTTCATTTCTATTCCATTTAAGCTTTTGGGATATGATACTTTTTCTTTTGATACTGATTATATAAATACTAATCTTTCAATAGTTCGTTCTACAATATAAAGGAATCCTACACTAAATTGTTAGTAAGCTTCCATCTGAAGGTTACCTTTTTTGTTATTATATCACTGTGGGCTGTTGCACTAAATATTAATTGTTATCAGTATCTGATGGAAAAAATTATATTTAGTAGAGATCAAATTGTCTGTATTAATTGGGGATCCAGGTAGGTAGTCCAGAAATCTAGATAATTAGTGTAAAAGCATTCTGATAACTGTTTTATAGCTCTTATATCTATGCCTTGATTAAAAATTCACAATATCTAACAATATCTTTTAAATCTAGGTTTGATTCTAACTGTTGGTAAAAAATTAAAGCATATTACCCACAAATTAGCTACCCAGTTGATCTTTTAAATGGCTTTTCCATGTATAAAGGTTTTCTCATACTGGTTAGTAGTTCTGTCAATTACTTCATTTTTTCATTCACTGTTTGTTAAAAACAGTCTAGATTAGAGCCCCTAAATAAACAGTTAATTTTTATAGTTAGTTATTGTGAGCGTTGGATTTGATTTCCATTGAATAATTAATATCTTCCCACAATAAAATTCTTATTTTTGCATAGACTTTTTAATGGTCATTTCTATCTATATCTAGCTATGATTTTAATTCATCTAAAAACATGAGTAAATGTAATAACAACCATACAGCAATATATTATTATAAATATAGTTAATTATCAAGTTTTTTGATTTTCTTATTTCTTGTTTTGATTTTGAATTTTTGTGTATTTTTATTGATGGTCATGTGGCATTACATGAATGTATATACATGTAAAAATTGAAACTTTTGTAGATTAAACCCTTAATGTTTTTTTATTAATTAAATTTTAGTCAAATTTATATACTATCATATTTAATGGCATTATCATATCTAAAATTCTGAGGCGTTTTTGTTTTGAAGCACTTGATAATGGCAATGTGATCAAACAAAAGTGCTTGTGTTATAAATACAATAATTGTTGGAAGAACATAGAGTTAACATTTCTCTGACTAGTTTTGTTTGTGATCCCACTGGTTCAGTAATTATTAGTCAAATAAAAAAAGATACAGGCAGGGCTGGGATTTGAACTTGTGAATTTTAGTTGTTGTTCATGGTATTTTTTAAACATAAAACTTTAAATAAACAAAAATTATTTTTAACAAGTAACTTTTTTTGGACTTTTCTAAAACAAAAGAAATAATAATATTTATTTAAAAAAAATTTTCGATGTGGTGTCAGGATTTGTTGTGTTTTAAGTATTTTGAAATACATTAGGAAGCCGATAACAAAAGTAGTTAAGAACCGCTATCCTACATTGTTATTTTAATTTTTAATACAAATATAAATATTTTATGATATGGAATAAAAATAAATAGTGATCCATGCAAATTCCGATTCTGTAAATATATTTGTTTTATGAGAAACTCTGTCAATCAATTTATAAAAAAATTATATGTTTTTAGAACTTTCCAAACTGTAGTCCTAGATCCTGAAGGGGAGTCACAAATAGATCCAAATTGGGAAATTTATAACAAAGGTGCAGAAATAGTCCAAACTATGAACAGTGATCCAGGTCTAGCAGTAGGTAAGTATCTATTCTAATAATGTTATCAATGTTTTTTTTTTATATTATTTCAGTTAGCGTTATAGAGATTTTAAAATTAATAATTGATATGGTATTATGGAGGGTCAAAGTTTGTATATCTGTGACAAATTTTGTGTTGGTTACTGGAGTTGAGAAAATATTAATTAAACTGTAATTTGGAAGGTAATAAGATGTGACGGGCTACTACCATGGGGGAGGGTCTTGATGACCTAAACTTATTCTTGCTATATTCTTGCTAGCAGCCAGCAGTATATAATCTGACTTCATATATTGATAAAGTATGCCCCGACAGTCCATGGTAATCAGGAGAAAAATTACCTATTTTCCTTGAGGTAGAGGTAGTTTTTGTGGTGTCTTGAAATGACCATGTATTCACACCCGGAATCTAAGGGTAGGTAAAAACCGACCAGATACCAAAGGTGAGTGAGAACTAGAGAGAAGCAGACTGGAATGCGATGGGAATGCCACTAAGAAGGTTTTGGTGCCACTAAAGCCATAGTCTATTTGGAAGGGGTCTATTCCAGGAGTGCTAGTCTAACAGGCAGAGGACAGGAGTATCCACTAGAAGTGGTGTCATTGCTGAAATTAGATCTAGTGGGCAAGCAGGTAGAGAGGTGAAGATAAAAATGTACTGGTTCTAATGTAGCAATGTGCACCAATGCTGCTTTATTCAAAATGGCTGAGTTGGGTTGCGGTGATCTAGCATTGTGTGTGGAGATCAATGCTCTTTTTGATCATGCCGGGGTCACCAGTTGCTGGCAGTCAGCCACGAGGGTGTTGTGTTGACCTAAATCTGGAATATGTAAGTGCTGTGTGTTGATATCTACTGGGACCTCGTCACTGTGTAATAACATAAGTCAGAGTTTGAATAAAAGAACTTATTTTATAAATGTGAAAGCTTTTCTCCTAAATAATTTTTGATGCTTCTGTGTTGATGGGTTGTACATAATACTTTGTTTAATAATTATTAAACACTCTAGTATTAGCTGCCTCTCGGACTCAGAGAAGAAATGACGGCTCTCGCCCAACTTTGAATTTCCCAATTTTCTTCAGGCCACTCTCATCGGCTCATCGACATCCATTACCTTGTACCAGGTGCTAAGGTCTCTAATTAAGAAATCTCTCTGTCACTATGCTCGAACTCCTTCCTGTGAATAAAGCTACTTTTATTTCATTACATCTTCACAAAGAAGGTTGTGAAACATGAAGACAATATTTTGAAAATTATTTGTAAAGTGGTTTCGATGGTTATTATTTATTCTTCAAGATGAATTTCATGTAAACTATTGTTTTTCTTTTACATTAGCACCATTATTGGACATTTTAATTTTAGTTTGATAACCGTTGCATGAAGATCTTTTCATCTCATTATTTATTGTTCATATCCATTATATGTCCTTGTATATAACTTTTTCATGAAGGTTTTTTTCTTTCTTTATTTTTTTGTTATAATTTAAGAATAACATTTCAAAGGTTAAAACCTTTTTTGTTATTATTAATTCCATTCAATAATTGACATATAGCAAAATGGTTATTTTTTCACACTCTGTTGCAACTAACATTTTTACAGACAGTGCGGTGAATTAAGCTTTCAATGTCAAAATCTCTCACTGCCATCACAGTAATAATAGATAACTCAGCTTAGAGAGAAGGCCCATTTGCTTATGTATAAAACACCAATTATGTTTTGTTCCAAAATAAAATAAATTTTGTTTTTCCATTCAAATCAATTTATTTAAATAAAAATATAAAATACATTATCTTTTGTTGATATGGGAAGTACCCGGTTTAAAGAAAAAAAAAAGGTAACATTTCTCTTGATTTTGAATTAAAGCTTGTTCGTAGTATACCTTGGTTTATTATTTTGGATAATTGTGAATTAAGCATTATAATAATTTCTTGTTTTTTGCTGTAAATAATGGGAATATTAAAAATCAAACTATACATGAGAAGTCTTGCCATGTTTTCCAAACTTTTAAGATTTTTCTGGTCAAAGCTCAGAAGTTCTTTAAGAATTCAGATTTTTACCCATGTTCATGTCCATCACCCATGGAAAACTGATTTCAAAGATATTACATAGTTTATAATTGATGTAAAAAAGTTGTATTCGCAAAAAACAAATCTATTAAAAATTGAGAAAAACATGTATTAAACATTGTATCTAAAATTAGTGTGTGATTTTCACAATTACATTATATCTTATACCATACTAATTTAAAACACAATACATTTTGTATTCTGCAACATACCATTTTGCTATATTAAATCATGTAATAAATTTCAGGTTATGATGCATTTGGAGGAGTAGACTTCGAAGGAACTTTCTTTATAGATACAGAAACAGATGATGATTATGTTGGTTTGGTTTTTAGGTAAATTATACGTTAGAATATGATTGTAAGGGTCACAAACACAAATATTTATTTAATACAATAAAACCTTTCAGCTACCAAAACAATCATAAATTTTACACAGTAATGTGGAAAAAAAACACCCAAACCTATTGGCAAGCAGATCCTTTCCGTGCAGTGGCAGAACCAGGTATCCAAATGAAGTTGGTTAATTCCAATACTGGACCAGGCAAGTTACTTAGGAACTCTTTATGGCATACTGGTGACACACAAGATCAGGTAAACTATTAGATAATATACCAATGACATTTTATTAGTTGAAAATTAAGTAAGAGCATCTCTTTTGGAAATGGTCTCAAATTTCAGAGCAACGAATCAGGATTAGATGAATATGGATTAGCTTTGTACTTTTTAGGTGTTACCACAATTCAAAATATTTCAGGTTTATACCTTGGGCACAACTTTAATGCAAGACTACATATAATGTTGAATCTGAGGAACATTCTAATTAATTATATGGCACGAGATAAACTAGTTAGAACTGTATCTGAACAGAAATGCAATAGTCCTAGATCCTAATCCCAGCTCTGTCACTATTTTTTTCTCTTTAACCAATAATTATTATAAATGAAGATTGTTATTAACAAGAATTATTTCTGTAATTTTTTCTTCTTTCAGGTAAAATTACTTTGGAAAGATCCACGCAATGATGGATGGAAGGAAAAAACTGCATATCGTTGGCTACTCATACACCGACCTCGTATTTCTTTGATTCGTTTACGGATTTTTGAAGGAGAACATTTAGTCGCTGATTCTGGAAATATTTATGATTCAACATTAAAAGGTGGAAGATTGGGTGTATTATGTTTTTCACAAGAGATGATAATTTGGGCTGATTTGGTTTACAGATGTAATGGTTAGTGTCACGGCCATTTGATGGTTTCAAATACTATATATAGCAAAATATTTTTAATACAAACTAGATATTAACCTTAAAAATGTAAGTAATTCAGGATTCAGCAACAATTAAAGTAAAATACATGTTTTATTATCAGGGGAACACAGGACATGATTAGGGAAGGTGGCCAATGTTTTAATTATTTTGTTTATGAATATCCAAACGTTTTATTATCCAAAAACTCATTAAAATTGTCATCAATATCCTGTTTGCAACTTTGACCAACCATTGTTTTTTGCCATCATGATTGCATGATTTTTTCCGTTTTAGTCTCAAAAATAAAAGCTGGTACAAGACAGTAATAAAAGGGATGTAAGCAAAAAAAAATTAAATATGAAAAAGTTGGTCTTGTTTATCTAGCTTTTAAGATTTCTCATGTCACAGCTCAGATGCTATTTTAGTTCTTTATTTTTTTACCCATGGCTAAGGTAACATTAAATAATTAAATTCCAAAAGAATTAAAAATAATAAATTTATTATTATTTTATTGAAACTTTAACTACTGAAATATTTATAAGGAGGATGGATTAATTTTTGAATGTGTGTAAATAGAAAATTATATAATATGAACATTATTTTCCAAGATTTATTTATTGCTAAAAGACTGGTCTTTTATAAGCACCACCTTTTCACTTTTTATATAAAAAAAAAAGTACTTTTATAGGACAGTGGATATTTAGATAATTATTATTTTTTGTTTTTAGATAATTTACCAGAAGACATTTACCAAGATCTTCCAACAAAACTAAAACAAGAAACATCAATTGATACTAGTAATACTGGATATAGGCATTAATATAACAAAAAAAATAAAAGAAGATTTTGTATGAAAGAATACCAATAGAATGATGATTTGATAATTCTCTTATATAGTAATTATTTTTATTTATTTCAAGTAATTTTAGTTATATTATTATCTGTAAATTCCAGTATGTTTTACAATAATCAGAGTACAATTTTTAGACTTAATTCTTTATTAACTACTGTGTAATTTAGTTTTCATCTTATTTTGTCATAAATTAAATGATTTTTAATAATATTTTAGTTTTTGTAGCAATCTACCCTCTCATTCATTAATATAACACCATAATTAATAAGCTGGTCATCAAATATAGATCAAGTATTATTTATTCACCAATAGATAAATGTTATCATTCCTCGCAAAACTTAAATCCACCATCATATTAATAAGATGTGTGTGGGTTGTGGTGTGGCTCTGGAAACATGGTAACCGTGAAAGTATAAGTATGCCAGTCTCATGCCTAAATAATCTAGATTATCGCCTTTTGCAGCCTGAAAAGTGATGAATCATAGAAACATCAAGAACCCTTTTCAGGGCTACAATGATTAAAGCTTAAATGGCCTATCATGGAATGCCATACATCTCTCGTCTTTTAAGTATCTCAAACTGAAAACTATTTATTTTATTTATTATAATTCTTTATTTTGTTTTATGTTACATGGGCTGATCACATATAGTGGCCAGAAGCAAGATTTCCTCTAAACTAAAACAATAAATTAATACACTAAACTTTAATGTAAATATACGCTTATTTTTATGTGAGAAAACAGAAACTAAAATAAAAAACATACAATTAAAGACCAATTTTTATTGGTCCTTAAAAATAAAAATAAAATCATTATGCATCTTCTACCTTGTTGTTATATTATGCATAACACTTTTCACTAAATTATTGTTGCTACACTTACATTTTCAAGAAACCTTTGAGTGCTTTCTTTTACTATGGTAAATATAAAGTCCTTTGGTACAAATAAAATGGCTTTGGTATTATGTAGCCGGGATATGATAGAACACCTAGGTGAATTTGTTATTCTTAAAAAATTATTATGCATTCTCGCTGTTAAAGGAAGTTATAGTGAAGGCCATACTCCAGCATGGTGATCCATAACTTTATAGAAGTCTGATAAGCATTTAATAAACTATCACTTTATATTTTACCAGCAGTTTAGGTGGTTTGCAAAGAAATGGAAACAGTAAGTAATGAGATGGCTGTCTTGCCTATTGCACTAATAGAATTGGTATAAGGTGTAAAGGTTAATCCTTTATTAAAAAAAATTACTTCCAAGAACTTAAAAGCTTGAACCATTTATTTATGTTCAGTGTTTCCTATATTAATTTGGACTTCCGTTCAGTGAATAGAATTGCTTCTGTTTTATTAACATTTATTTTTAATTTCTATCCGTCAAAGAATCAGCATCTTCAATAGAGACCAAGTTATTAATATAAACATTGAATAAATGAGATAATTTATCTCTATGGTTTTAATTGTCTATGTTTTACACATAAGGATCTTCCTGTCATATAAGCATGGATAATTTGCATTATATTGCTGGGCACTCGATATTGAATTAATTTATATATTAAACTTTCATATCATATATGTGTGCCTGGCAAACGCTTTTATTATATCTAGAGTACCATACCAGTATGATTTCTTAAATTAAAATTTTTGGCGATTGTGTCAGAAAGACGTACTAGTTGTGAAATGGTGAGTTATCCAATCTATGAAAGCCCATCTGTTAATTTCTTATTATGTTATTTTCCTCTAAAAAGTTATATAATTTGTTATATTTTCTTTTCTTTGGTAATTTACTGCATTTGGTAATGGCAGTATTAGCTCAGTAGACTAATTGGCCATAGGTTATTGGGTATAGTATGGTCTTTACCTGACTTAGGGATTATAATAAGTTTGCTTTTTTCCAGTGGGAAGGGAAATATTAATGATCCAGGCTTTTTTTTTCCTATGAGTGCAAACTGGACCATTGCTTTATTTGGAAGTGCTTTTATCATTTAATTTAAGATTTCATCAGGCCCTAAACTTTTTAATTTCATACTGATATGCTTTAGGTGATTTGGTTTAATACTGTTTTTGGGGTAGTGGTGCTGTTAAGGATTTTTTTTTTACACTATTGGTGGCTTGTTGTTAATTTTTAGTGTTGGTGTTACTATTTTGACAAGACAGGCTTATTTAGTAAAGTCATCCTTGCCAGATATTGATACATGTCACATGCTGGGTCATTTTGTGGTCGTGATCGATTCATGATTCAGATTGCAGATGAAGCTAGAGATCTACAAAATAATGTTGAGGGTCCCTTCCTCTAATAACAATAATAATAATTATATCTTTATTATCCTGGGACTATGCTCCTTAAGACCAACATTTATTTAATGTGGGTTTGTTTAAAGTATCAGTCCCTACTAAAACTTGAAATATGCAGAAGGGAGGAAAAAACAAAACAAAAGATACAATAAAAAATGTAAATATATATTTAAAGACCCATATCCTTCAAGAATTAAAAATATAAAATGAAATAAACATAAACCAAAACAATATGAATGAAATATAACAAAAACTTCCTTGAAAATATAAAATATACACAAACTGCATACACCCACGCGCAAATTAACAATTGAGATTCACAAATATGTAATCTATGTATGCACGCATGTATAAATATATGTGATATGTAAATATCTACATACCTAGATTTACACCCAAAAAATAAAATAAAAAAACTGTAGGCAGTAGTGTACTAATCCATAAAAGTACCATACATAGGATAATAAGAATGGTAGCCTATAGTAAGAATAGAAATAGTAACAAAAGTCAACACTGTTGTCACATAACAACATTAGTTAGGAGTTTATAAAATTGCTCCTTTTTTTGTAACAGCGAACAACTAAAAAATCTTGTTTTGAACACATTTAATGAAGGAGTGTGGTAAATGAAGGAGGAAAGGGAGTTCCAGAAGGGTATTGCGATTTTGAGAAACAAACTATGTAATATTGTAGTTCTGTGATGGTGAGGGCAGGATGGATTGTGGGCAGAGGGTTTGGTGTAAATGAGTGGTTCCTTTGGTGCTAAATATGGAAGCCATTTCAATTGAGAATAAAAGTGGGTCATTCTAGAATTTCTTGGGCAACTCAGTGAGGATCTAATGCATGGATTGACCTCTCCTTTACGAGGTGGTCTGAAAAGTTTCCGACCTTAACAAAGCTTTTATTTCACTAGCTTTTATTTATTTTATTATCATCTTCATGTTGAGGTCGGAAACTTTTCAGACTACCTGTGTAAGCTTTGTTTCCAACATTGCTCCAAGTCCAAGTAAGGAGACAACTATGTTTTTTGAGAAGGCTTACAGTGTGTTCATTCCAAGTTAAATTCTTGTTGATGAACACCCCTAGGCCTTTAACTGTAGATTCGTAAGGAACTTTCACTGAATTGATTTTGTAATTTGGTAAATCTTATTGTCGGTTAATTAGTGATTTATTTCTTATTAGAATACATTTAGTCGTCGAAATATTTGGATTCAAGTGATTTTAGACAGCCCATTTAGCGAGTGAGTTAATATCTGCCATATGTACAAGGAATGTACCAAAGCCATGGTCAGCGGCATACAAATAGTACTTGCAGGTTTTTAGGATGCTTTTGAGGCATAACAGGTAGAGAGAAAAGAGTAGCACAGATAAAGATGAACCTTAAGTTACAACTTCCAGGATATTCACAGAATTAGATTGGAGAGAGTGGAGGTTAGTAAGAAGGAGGTTATAGCCTATTGCGTCGAACGCTTTACTGAAGTTAAAGAGGACAAGTGCCGTTACTTGCCATCCATTGCATTTTGAATTATTTTTAGTAGAGCAGTGTGGAATAAGGGGGTGGAAGCCACATTGGAGAGGACCAATAATATTCCTTTGCCGTAGGAAAGTAAAGTTCTGACTGGACATGGCGTTAAAGGGGCTTCAAGTGAATTCATAAGATAGAATTAGGACGATAATCGGATGTAGAGGTAGGACTGGAACATTTTGGAATAGGAATAATATTTGCTTATTCCCAAATATCTAGTAGTGATGAAGTGATGAGGGAGTGTTCAGATATATATGCAAGATGTATAGAAAAGCACCGGTTAGGATTAATTTGATGTAATTCTTATTTCAAATGGGCATATTGCCGGCAGTTTTTATGGGATTAGCAATCCTTTAGAGGCTCCTCCTCTTATCTCACTATCAGCTGTACACCAGACAGCAGTTGTTACTGAACTCACGTGAATACCCACCCAAAAGTTCGCTCTCAGCGTCGATACCGAGACTACAGTGGCCGTATTGTTCGGCCAAGTCCTTCATCTGGTACCAACTCCCCAAAAATCTCACCTGAAAAAAACAAAAATTGCTAGGAGTGTGAACTCAGGCTCCACCATACAGAGACATCGAAACCAGATATCAACTTTAGTCCACCAGTCCTTATACATTTCTCTTAATAGGTTCGGAACCCCAGCCAACATGCACTAACAAAAATAGCTTGAACTTTCCAAGCTCTCCCACCTATACACATAAAAATCATCGGTAACTTCATCGATTTCTCTAAAAAAATCTTCTCCGATGTTGGTTAGCAGTCGTTCAGCGGAACACCGAGAGGCACAACCGTCTTGTAGCCCACCCCTCACAGGCCTGACCCAAATTGTAGCCAAAGTACAATCCTTAATTATTCCCTGTACTGAAATACTACAAAACGTCATCATGTCAACATAATTTATTCCCCATCTCCCAAGCATGGTTATCCCACCCCACAAACCTCTATCCATTCTACTAAGGGACTCCTAAGAACTTCTCCAAACAGGAACGAACCTACAATATTGCTACAAACCAAAAGCAATGCCCTACTAATAGAAACGCATTTTATCAGACGATATAACTTCTAAATTCATCGAATCGGGTAGCCAATGACTAAGCTTTGACGTTATAAAGTTTTCAAGACGGTAGACATTAAATTGGAATAGATAAACATCTGATAGTCACTTTTGTCGACAGTAGCCAAACTCGTGTATCATAAGCACTTTTTTCCAGGTACCTTTTTTTTCACCTGGTTTGTCCTTTGCCTTGCATAATGCATAATGTTGTTCATTGTTAGGCGACCTTTCCTACCTCGTCTGCTCATTTCACCCCTGAGTGAACGGGTCTTCAATTAGTGCTCTATAACTTCCATTAGGTTCACTTGCTTTTAAAACTGTATTTTCACGGTTATTGTTTATTTCTTACCTACTAGTTCAAATTCCGGAAAGTTTTACTGTGATAAACTCTAAATTTCTAATGAATATATACGTTACTAATTGTAACACAACTCAAAGGAGTTTTTAGTTTTGTAATAATAACATATTTGTATTTAAAATAATGTTTCAGCGCGCTTTTATCAGAGGTGCTCAATTAAAAACTACTGGGGTACGGAATACTGCCGTAATGTTATTATTCTTAGTGGACTATCGGTCCATAATACAGTTATTATTTCATATCAATATTGTATATTATAATTTACATTTTAAATATATTAGCTTCAATGATGAAAACTTATTAGTGCATCAATTGAAATCTAAATTTGCCTTCTTATTAATAGTTATTAGTTGTATATAATCCCATCGGTATTAATTTAAATATTTATTAGTGAAAATAAAATTATTGAAATTGGAACCTTCTCATTTCTGTCAAATTAATTATATGAGCAGAAACTGAAAGACACCTGGTCCGAATCTCTGCTCTATTATCAATTTTATCTTTAGCTAATAATTATTAAATTCACTTTCATATTTCTTGTTATGTGAATGTTTCTTTGTGTATTATATTCCTGTTACATAATTTGTATCTTTCTTATAAATCTGTAGGTGAGCAGAGGAATGTTAAGTATGTATGGTGCTAGGTTTATTCAGGTGCCCAGTAGTTAACTATATCATCAAAACACTTATCACAATGCGTTTGCATTATCGATGGCTATATAAACTTATGTGTTGAATTTGCATGTGATGGCTCACTCCATTGCGAAGATAGACAACATAAAGATAACTTACTTAACTTTTATAAATATATAAAGTTGTGCAGTTTGCTTTTGGATTGAATTTTTTGCTTATAAACAGTAGTAGTGTTCTTTTAGCTGCCAAGTTCCATTTAAGATATTTTTCTCAGAAACTATTTATTATTTTGACACAAAAATGCTAGTGATTCCCAGTAAATGCTAAAAAAACTGTAAATTCCATTCTTATCAATATTCTCTCCCTTTCTTAACTCAACTTTAATCTAGTTCCTTTTCTCATCTCATGGAGGATAAATATAGTACTGTGACCATGACCATAGCTTTTTCTTGTATGTTATTTATTGTTTTTATTATCATCCCTCATCCAACTATATTTTTATAAATATTTTCCTTTATTTATTTATTTTCATTTGCTATTCAATAGTAAAGGATATTGTTCATGCTAAGTACAGTAAAAGTAACTTAAGTTAATTTGAATAAAATGTAATTTAATATTACATTTTCCAGACAATCTTGTCCAGACTTTAATGCGTATGTTGCTTTTTGTTATTTTAGTGGATTAATATCCCAGATTAAAGTTATTTTTTCATTCACTAAACCTTGATGTAACTGAGTAGCTACTTGAAATAAAAAGAGTATTGGATTTGATTTAAAAAAATAAATCCATGGGTCAATACCTCATGAAGAGGTAAGGGCCGACTGAAGGTTGTCGCCCTATTTGGTAGGTGGCACTGAGAAGCTAGTGTGGTTAGCACTATGGATTGCCGTAATACATAGGCATTACCTCTCAACCAAGCACTATTAAGGGAAATATTTTGATAGTTAATAAATGATAGGTGAAGAAGTTTCATAGGTTGATTCCTGATTTGGGAAGGTTTACTGTACATATATGTATGTGCTGCTGTCGCATCCCTCTTGATGATCTGACAGCTCTCTAGAGGCTTCTATCTGTTCTGCATAAAAACCGATGTTAATTGGATTCCTTATACATAGATTTTTTAGCTCCCCCCCCCCTTTCTTCCTTCTAGGCTTGTCAATTTTTTATGAGCTCCTGATCGTATTTAGTTATTTTTGTTTGAGTAAATATTAAGCCATTGTCCACGGCCTTATGATTTCTCAAGTCATAAATCGGAATCGTTATAATTAAAGTTCTGATTTTAGTTTGTGTTTGTTATCAATGCTTTAGCATATGATTGTTTATAATCTTTTGGCAGTATGCCCACAAAATAATTAATTATAAAAGTTGAAATTAACAACCAATGAAACTATTGTCGAAAATTCAAAAGTCTTATATCTGTACTAAAAAAGAAAAACTATCAAAATATGAAATGCAAGTTTGCAAACAGAGCTAACCTATGCATCAAAATTCTGTATAGAATAGACGTGTCCAAAATGCAGCTCTACTTTCACCCTTTCAATGAAAAACACAAATATTCTAATAAACTATCCCAGATGTCAGGTAATTCTGCTCGTTAATTGTATTAAAAATTGCTATTATTAAAAGAAGGTAGGTTCATAGATATTTGTGAAAATAAAACCGCATAACTATAATATTGATGGCAAATGCATGGCTGGCTGAGTATGCCGGTGGGGAAAACTAGCTAATGTGGGAGTGGCCTCTACTGACCTTCCCCTCTACTTTCTTTTAATGACGACTGTAGTCAACTAAACTTTCCATAAAATTAGGATGCATAGGCTTGCTCTGCTTTTGGAGATTAACTACAAACTTGCTTTTGGTATAGGAATTTAAAATGCATCAAATATATATATATTATATGGAATTACAGCCAATCCCCCTGCAACATCACACAGATATAATTACCAGTGATCCCAATTTCTAATTTTAATGATCTAGTTTATTACTTTAGTTTACTAAGTTTTTTTTAATTTATTTCATTTAATAAAATAAAATGTCTTATTTTTTTTTTCTTTCAAGGTTTTCTTATCAGTTAAACAAAGAAATTTAAAAGAATTCCGTCACAGGTCTACAACCCCTATAAATACAATTTTAATGTTCGTTCCTCAACAAGAGGTAAGAGTTAATACCAGCTGCATGGTTGGTTGGAATTACTTCCTGTATAAGTTAGGCGTGATTCTGAAAATATAATTTATTGTTGTAAATTAGGCTTGGGTTGTTGAAAGAATGGGAAAGTTTAATAGAATTTTAGAGCCTGGGCTAAATATTTTGCTTCCTGTAATTGATTCTGTAAGATATGTACAAAGCCTGAAGGAAATGGCTATAGATATTCCTAAACAGAGTGCAATCACTGCAGGTAAGTTTATAATTATTCTTTATTGGTGGTTCAGTTGTAATAGTTTTTATTTAATTGATTATGATTCCTATCTTATGTATCACAGAATGTAAGAACTTATTTCTTTTTCCTTTGTTATATCAGTGATGGAAAAGAGATTAAAGTTATTGGATACTTGCTTGTTATAAAAGGCACACTCATCAGAAGTTTATCTAGAAATTTCATTTACAGACAATGGTCTGTTTGTTCATCAGTTCACTTCATTGCATTCATTCTTTGTGTAAAAATCACAGGGCACAAATTATGGGATTTTGATGTGTCAGTACAAAGATTAATATAAGACTTGCTTTTGTTAAACAAATTTGAAATGTGGACAATTATCAGGTGTTGTAGATGTAAACTTAGATGAATGGCGATAAATGATCTGTTCATTCAATTGAATGAACTGATGGTTGGATACCTGAGTTGTGTAACCACCATCTAAACATGTGGCCATTATAACAAACAAGTACCAGTTATTTAATATGCTTCAGCAATGATTATTTTAACCGGATTACAATTGGATTTATCTGAGCTATTGATACCATTCACTTCAATCATCTTAGTATAACGGTTATTTATGTTTCCATATCCACAGTGCACTGATAGTTGTTACTATCATATTGTGAAAATAATGGTCAACTTTCATTTCTTAAATATTATTAACTGCTGGTAAATGTGGTGTTTTGAAGTTATATTTTTTGTTTTAAATATTTTTGGTTATCATTGTTTTAGTTCACGAATTGCTGTTTTATGTTCATGTAAATATTTGCTTTTTGAATTCAATTTTTTTTTTCGAGTTTCCCCTGACTGATTTTGATTTCTAACAATATTTTTTTCATTCTCTCTTTTTTAATAACTTATGTGCCAATCTAAAATTTATTTATTTTATATATTTATTTATTTTTTTAGATAACGTAACCCTAAATATTGATGGTGTACTTTACCTGAGAATACTGGATGCTTATCTTGCAAGTTATGGTGTTGAAGATCCAGAATTTGCCATTACTCAACTTGCCCAAACAACAATGAGGTATTTCATGTTATATGGTATATTTATCATTGCAGTGTACTATAGAGCTCTTTTGTGTAAAACATATTATTGTAAAGTATTTTAGCCGAGGGAGTCTGTGTCCTTAGATCTTGCTGGCTTAAGCTTTACTCATGTCTGGGTAAATGCATGGATAGTGAAAAATATATAATATATTATAGAAAATATGTGATAGGAAATATATAGTGGTGGAAAATGGATTGGACTTCTAGTACAAGTGATTTAACCCTTGAGCCGGGCTACGGGTATGTGTACCGTTTGCATTTTCAGTATAAGGGTACTGGTGTCGGTACAACGGAGTTGGCAGCTCTTGACAGCTACAGTTAGAACCTGAAGGTCATGCGGATTGAACGGGGTAACTTACCACAAAGTTATAATCATACTAAGTTGCGATCATAAAAACTGCTTGGTATGACATACCCGTAGTCTAGCATTTTTTTTTTATACCTGCTGGGTATAACATAGCCATTGTCCGATTAGTGTTTATTTTTTTCCCCTGTTCTGAGACTTATTGTAGTTTGTTAAATTTCTTTCTTCAAGCCACCTCTCGCAGATCAAGATGGTGAGGAACTTTCCAACTTACTCATCTTAGTGAAGCTGGCCCTCAAACATCTCGATTTATCAGAGAGTGATTCGGATGATTCCTTTGTCAATGACCGTCTTGTTGTTTTTCCTCCTTATGAAGATTGATTAGATTTTTTAAACCTGATTCAGACATTAGTGAAAAGCTGTTAATTGCGGATTTTAGGGACACTAAATTTATTAGAGGTTCTTATACAACAGGATGAAAACTATCAAACAGATGACATCGACAAAATGCAAGATCCATCATATGTTCAACATGACAAGTTAAGACCATCAATTTGCCAAACTCTTCAGTGCAAAGTGGCAAGTGTATCTCCTGATAGCAATAAAAATATGGGCGATGATGTTCTACGGCTATCATCTTAACAACAGCAATACCATGAATTTTATTCCATTATAAATCCACGTAGAAGTTCCAGTAAAAAATGAAAAAAGTAATGAATAATAATTACAATAAAATGTATGAAAATATTATTAACTAAAACACCAAAATAACATAAGGAACTAATTAAAGTTAAAATACATTGAAAAAAACTGAATAGATAGAAAAACATAGAGAAAAAAAAAGATGGTCTTTCCAAAGTGATGTGCTCTAACCTCACAAGTTTAAATATGATCATTTGAAATTTAATCAGCAAATTTTTTAAGTACAGTAAAACCTCGGTAATCCAACTCTCCAGGTAATCTGACCATCTTAAGGTCCCCACTGTGTACTCAATATTCTCGGAACGCCGGGCGACCAAACTAGTGAGTTCACTATGAGAATTTCTCTAAAAATGTTACAAAGGCAGCATAAAAGGAAGGCATTTTTTTTAAACTTTATTTATAAAACAAATAAATATAATATTAAATAAGTAAAATAAAATGTTAAGCAGATTCAACCGATGTTCTAAAGACTATATAGTTACTTAAATTATATATTATGTTCTTTAATTCGATTGTATATTGTCCTAAAGCAAGAAGCGTGTAATAAAGACTTAATAAATTAAAAAAATCTGTGAAACGGGTATTTGTTTCATCTCCTGTTGATCCGAACTTTTAGCCGTTCCGACCTACCCCCAGTCCTGTCGCGGTCGGATTAGTGAGGTCTCACTGTAAATAAATTAATACAATCATTTAACATCAAAAATGCATGAGTCACCATTGTAAGACATTTGCACTTACTATTTACTCTCCACATACATGTGTAAAGACAAATTAGATAATCCCCCTTCACACTAATGTGAGATTAAAATCCAATTGTTTCCCTACCTTCAATAAGGCAACTTTCTCTGTGAAATAACCCGCAATTTGCTTTCCTAGCAATTAGGATTGAACAGTGGGGTGGGTCACAGTGGGACCCTTTATATATAAACAATATTTTACAGTTCAAAAGCTCAGTCCACTCCTGGAACACAAGATTCTGTCTCTCTGACTGTTATACTCCTGCCCAAAAAACTGCAGCATACGATTGGTCCTTCCTAGTTCGTTATACTACCCTCTGGAATTCTCTACCTCCTAATATTTGCCATGCTTCATCCCTGCGAACCTTCAAAGCTCTCCTATTCCAACACCTTCTCACCATCCAATGAGACGCTCCTCAGTCAGGGAACAATTCACCCATTCATTGTTTTATATTTCCTGACTTTTATTTTTATATCAATTATTTTTTTTTGATTATTTACTATATATAGATAAATGTTGCCTTCCCGTTTGTATCTTGCGATTTGCATTAATTTTGTTGTTTTTTATCTAATGTCTTATTGTACAGACTTCTCCATATTGTTGTTGTTCTTTTATTTATTTATTTTTTAGTTTCTTGTAGTTGTACCCTATGGACTCTATTTACTAAAAACAGTTAAACAATTTTTATTTTTATTTCATAATTATTATTATTCCTATAGAGGTTTATACTTTATTTTACAGTTTTATTACTACTTTCTTTTTGTTTTATTTTTTTATTATGTTGTTATAGTTTATTTTATTTGCCAGATGTGAATTTGTCATCTGAACATTAATGTTATTCATACAAGACTTGTTCCAGAATAAAAATTGTTTTCTATTTGATTCTAATTTTATTTACTGAGATCTTGTTTGTGTTAATCTATCAATAATGAGTGAAAAACTTAAAAAAATAAATAAAAACTGCTGTATTTATGGCAAACTTTGAATTAAGTATTTCTGTTTAAGCTTTTTCCCTAGTCCAATACTTTTTGTTAATCACTTTTTTTTTCAGGTCTGAACTGGGAAAAATTTCTCTTGACAATGTTTTCAGGGAAAGAGAAAATTTAAATGTTAACATTGTTGCATCTATAAACAAAGCTAGTGAAGCTTGGGGAATAACATGTCTTCGATATGAAATCCGTAAGTAAAGTTTTATGTGCACCAAAAAATAAATATATAGATATATATAGTTTATAGACATTACTATAGTGATTAAAGAGCAAGATGAGGTTTATTGATGAAAAAATATGTGTTCAATTGTATGCTCTCAATTGTTTCATTGATTTCAAAATGTGTTATTCAAATTACAGTAGACTCATTTAAATCTATTATTTGGGTTTAACAATTGAAAATAATGTTTTTGAGAAATTACCTTGGTTCCTTTTTTTTAAACAAACTGGTGCATTAAATATTATTTTAAGGTGATATTAAATTACCTCAACGAGTACAAGAAGCAATGCAGATGCAAGTGGAAGCAGAGCGTAAGAAAAGAGCGGCTATATTAGAATCCGAAGGAACTCGTGAAGCAGACATAAATGTGGCTGAAGGTCAAAGAGCTTCTAAAATATTAGCATCAGGTATCCATTAATATTAACGTTTGATACATATCTAGTCCTATTGGTGTTGATGTTTAACCTATTTCATAGTGCATGTTTTAAGTTTGTTAAACCAACTTTTTTAAATTTTAAAGTGGACCAATCAATTTTTGTTTCGATAATGCATGAAATACACAGGTGCAGTTAATTAAACTTTTCTGTAAAATTTGGTAACCTAGAACCTTTCCAATCGCAAAGTGTTATTTGATAAGGCTAGAAATAAGTAAATTTGTCCTTGTATTCTTAATGCTGAAAATGTATATTCAAAAGTTCATTGAATTGGTAGTCTTTTAGATGGCATCCCTGGGATAATTACACAGATACCCAGGGTAGTAGTGTGACCCAAGGCCTACCTAACCCCTGGCTTCCACCTCTGGTCTTCAACCTGGCATATTCAGGCCTCGACAGTGTCTCCCCTCTCTTCAGCCTGGTACATACAATAGAGATGACTGATTTTTAATAGTATCTCACTATTGAATGTCCCGATTCTATCGACTTCATTCAATCAATTAACCACCGAACATCTTGGAGATCTCAAAAACCTTACTTGCAAACAGCAACAACATATTGCTGCTCGCTTCTTATCTTTTTAATAACAGAAAACCTTTATTTTCCCCTATATTGCAGTGCCTCCCTATTAAAGTCCTATATATTAAGTGTATAGATGTTTGTATAATAAAATTGATACACAGGTTTAGCCATAAAATATATGGTATTATTAAAAGGAAAAAACATATTTATTATTAAAAATTTTTGTAAAAAGTAGTTCAATAAAAAATTATAAACATTAATGTGAAAAAAAAATTAACAAATACTCCAAAAGTTAAAAGTAAAAAAATAGACATCCTAAAACATTCAAAATTATTTCACTCCAGCTACCAAAATTTACTGCTCAAAAAAAATTGCATCAGGTTTCAATATACTCAGATATTTGCTGATAATCTCTCCTGCTTCAGAGAAATTATTGGCAATGACTCCTATGGGAAATCATTGTTTTTCTTGTTCTGGTAATGCTAGTTTCTTGATTTAGCATAAGGCAGTAATAATGCTACAGTTGTAATTTGCTGAATTTTTTCTACTTCTTTTTTAGCCTCTAGCTTGTGGAAAAAAGACTTATTTTTATCTTGGGCATCGCTACGACATCGATTTTTGTGACAGATTAACAATTTAAAATTTTCGGTCATCCATTTTTTTGCAAGTAGTGCTTGATGGTGTTTTTGAGAGCTACCATGGTATTATTTTTCTATAAACCATTTATTGTCATATATTCTACTCTTCATTTCTATAAACCATGTCATCCCTAACATACATCCCTCAACACTTACATGTTTGTTGTGCTATTCTGTCATGATGAAATATATTCTACATGACAAATTCCTAAATGTCATTGTAAACACATCTCGCAAAGGCAGTAGAGCTTCTCACTGGATATGAGGAAGGTGCTGGTCCTGCAGTATTTTTGGTTACTCCACACAGATTTTGAGCTGCCTATGGTGGAGTTCATTCACTGTAACATTTAAAATTCTTTGATTCGATGCAATATTTAACAAACCCTGTGTTTAACATGATTTCCCCAGCAATGGCAGCAGTCATTCGAGGTGGAAACGCTCAAAGATTAAGTTGTTTTAAGATAGTTTTAGGTCCCCATATGTAGTCCGAAGGTGAGCCCCATCACCTAGTTCCTTTAACAACAAAAATATAAATATATTAGGTTTACAAAAACTGCTTGCAATCCATAGCATGCAGTACAAGGATTTACAAGGAGCCATTTACAACTCATTATATATTATGGTATTATATATATTGAATTTTGTAACCAATATAAAGCTAGGGGTTAAGGAAGGGAAAAAAACCCAGCAAAAAACAGTATTTTAAAAGTAAGTGTATAACCTTATACTATCAGGGATCTTCCTTTTTTTTTTTTCTTTTTTTTTGGCCGACCACTACACTGCAAGCAACTGCTAGGCTGCTAGGACTGGTAACTAACTACTACTACTTCTACTACTACTACTACTAGTTAGTGGTAACTAACTACCACTAACATCAGCAGCTGGGGACAGGACAAAACTATGTTTGCCTCCCCGAAGCAGCCCAAGGCGATTCTTTGCCGGTGTTAGAGAAACTGAGGACCAGTGCCAGACAAGGTGCAAACTGTGTTGCTGAAGCAACTGTCGAGGAGAGGGATTGCCCAACTCGTTAACCTGTACAATTCATGTATCAGGCTGTGATACTTCCCGACAGTGTGGAAACAACTATTTTGTTCCCGCTGCAGAAGCCCCACAAAGAGTGGCCCATCCAGCCCACTATCACCTGATCTCCTTCCCCATATGGAGAAGATTCTCGAAAAAATCATACTGAACTATCTGAAGCAATTCTGTTTAGAAAATTCTATCATTCTTTACCAACAAACAGGCTCATCTGAGTACAGAACATCCACTTGTGAATGTACAGACAGAAGCCACATTCGGTATCAACAGAAACACAGCAACAGCTATGGTCTCATTGGACTGCATGTAGGCTTTCAACTCGGTGTCCCACGGGATACTGTGCCAACAGCTTTGCGACTGGGAATGCCCAGAGCAGTTATATACCTTATTAGTTTCCTTCCTGAAGTACAGAGCAGTGAGGGTACGGGTGGGTGATTACCTCTTGAACACATTCCTTCTAACTTGTGGAGTTTCTTAAGGAGCGGTTTTGTCTCAGATGCTTTTTAGCATGTACACGTCTGACATTGTTGGGACAAACTACAAGAAAACTACTGTAATTGCTTTCGCCATTGACATTGCGGTTTATAGCAGCAGCATGCAGAGCTCTTACACTGGCCAAGTCAGTTTTTAACTTAATCAGTGACAGACTGGGTAAGTTAAACATCACTGTGAACACTGGGAAGACCGAATGCGTAAACTTTTCTCTTCAAAAGGGGAAAAAAGCCTTGCCTAAATCCTATACTATAGGAGGGCAGGATAACTCACCAGGTTTTTCAATTTACTATCTGGGTATTAAAATGGATAGGCATCTGCATTTTTCTACCCAACTTATCGCTATGTTTTAAACTTATGATATATAAATGTGTCTTCCGGCCAGCTCTGCTGGATGGTGCCCTGCATATACTCACTTGACTGGCAATACAGCTAAATACCTCCAGCAATTTCAGAATGGTATCATGAGAAAAGTGGCCAGACATACCTCTGTTGAGAAGTTAAAGAATGTCTACCTACACCCATAGCATGGTGTGCCAGTATTTTTCCATATGGTTAGCCCCATCACCTTTTCTATTGTAACAAAAAATGTATCCTGTACATAGAAATTCACTCATTATTACCTTGTTAATGTACTCAAAACATATATAAAATGTAGGTACACTCAGTATATATAATATAATGAGCACTAAGTGCATTTCGTAAATAGATTCGGGTTGTTAGAATCTATATTTTGATCAAATTGTAAATTTATAACCAAGGAGGGATTATAGAAAAAAAAAATGCAGTATGTTTTTTCTTTGCCTAATAACTATTAATGACTTAATATTTGTTTACTAGGGGCATAGTAAGCAGGTCTCACAGAAGGGGAGTAGATTTTAAGTACTGGAAGGTTTTTTGTCTCATTTTGTAGCACTTGGAAATGCCAGTGTGAGCTGCCAAAACCAATTGTTGATTAAATAAAAACACTACAAATTGTGGGTAGAGAAAAATCAATGTTTCTTTCAACCCTTTAAAGAAACAACCCGCAATCAGTATAGTATCCACTTGTTCACCCATCACTTATATTAAAAGTGCTAAATGAAAGTACAGCAATGGCATTTTGAATCCTATTCGTCAGAATTTTAATGGCTGCAGCATACCATAAACCTCAACAAGCTTTAATGTGTAGTAATATTACTTATCAGATGTAGAAGTGATTAGATAAGATACTCGTATTACAATGTCCACTTAGTAATTAGATATTATAGTATCAAGCCATTGTTATGAAGCTTATGTTTCCTTCCAGAATGACATACTTTCTAACACATTGTATCTTTTGCGTGTAGTTTAACAGTTGAATTCTTTATATCTGAATAAGAATATTAAATTTAAATTATTACTTCCTTTATTGTCTAGAGGCCGAAAAGCAGCAGCAGATTAACAAAGCTGATGGAGAGGCTGAGGCATTACTTGTGATAGCAGCAGCCAGGGCCAAGGGCTTGAATGTAGTCGCCAATGCTCTTTCCACTAAGGTAATTTTTTTATTCTAAATTATTCAATGAAGAGTACAGTTTCCCCTTATGTGATTAGTCACATTTAATAATACTATTCATAGGATGTTTAGATATGTTGCCATGTTGGTAACATTGAGTATTACGTTTTGGGCACTGTTATATGTTTTGGCGAAAAAGTGATCCCATATATTAATAAGGAGAACTGTTGTATTCATTATTATTACGAATTACACTCCTTTTTAGCCCCCATGGAGAATCTGAGAAACTCTCTAATTTGAGAGTGGTAGTGTGTGAAGCTAATGAAACTAGAACCTAGGAGGTTAAGCTCAAGCTCAGTTTGTACTTTTATGCCCGACTGCTTTCTTTGTATTTTTATTCATTCTCATTGGGCAACAGTAAGTTAGGTAATAAAGAAGAAGTGGTGGAAATAATCCAAACTTTCTATTATGATTAAGTCCCTGGACTATATAATACTCTGGTTGAGATTCTGAAACGTGGCAGTAGTAGAGCTGATGTACCATTTATAA
Organism: Acanthosoma haemorrhoidale; assembly: GCA_930367205.1. NCBI lineage: Eukaryota > Metazoa > Arthropoda > Insecta > Hemiptera > Acanthosomatidae > Acanthosoma > Acanthosoma haemorrhoidale. The sequence continues at coordinate 46,728,161 of OV884009.1, forward strand.
TAGGACATATGGAATTAAGAGATGCTACAGGGTTGAAGGGTGGCAGTCTTGTCTTCGCTACATAAGGAAGTAGATATGATTATGTTCCAAAACTACTACTGCTGTCTACTCTATACAAGATCCTATTAGTTACCCATGCAAACTGGCGAGTTGCATTGTATGCTGTAAGTCATTGGAAACTAGCTTAGCTTTTTTCTTTAGGAAGTTTTACAACTTACTACATTTTTCTTCTTTCGGATATGTTAAAAAAAATGTATAAATATTATGTGGATATATATCACCTCTTCATTGGTTTTCATCAGTACTATATGATATGTTTGATAGGAATGCACTATTCACCATGCTAAGGCTGGTATAACTGAAAAGCTGGCAAGCCCTACTGTAATGCCTCTGGAAAATAAAGACTCAAAAGGCATTTTTCAAGAATCACCTTCACCCACAAGAATATCCTCTCTTAGCTTATCCCATATACTTTTTTTTAAATTTCTTCCTTTAGTTGACTCTAGCCACTTGAGGTATAAAATAGCTGGCAGAGAGGTTCATTTTTTAACTTTCACCCATTTCATTATTTGAATTTCAATTAATTTTAAGGGATTTATAATGCAGTGTTTTAAAAAAGAATGTTTGTGTAAACCCCCGACTTTCTCTCTCTTCCTCCTCCCCCTAAATGTTTACAGGAATCTGGGGAAAATATTAATGCCAGGAGAGGGCATTACCCAAGGACAGGGGAACCTGAAATATTGCAGGGAATTGACATTTAGATTACCGACATTTTATTAAATGATAATAAACAAAAAAAATCCTTAAGCTATTTGATAAAAAAAAAAATACTTAAACTATTTGAAAAAAAAATAATTAAACTATTTGATAAAAAAAATAATTAAACTATTTGATAAAAAAATAAGTAAACTATTTGAGAGAAAAATTACTTAAACTATTGGACAGAAAAATACTTAAACTTTACTAAACTGGAAACTTGTAAACCAGAGTTTTATTAACTTAAAGTTTGCTGATCGAAGAATGAGAACAAAACAAATACATCACTGTCCGTGTTTATCTATACGTATGCATAGTTTGGTGTTATTTGGTGTAAACTGATGAACGACATAAACAAACAACATAAACCCTCGGTACGTGGAAGCTACGTCCAACGAGGTTACCTGTCGTAGCTAGATAGTGGATTAGTCATTCAGCTGTGAGGTTCCCGGTGGATGGAATCGGTGAGTCGATGATCGATATGCTCATATCCATACTAGTTCCAAGTCAAATCTCCAACCAGAGGTGCTCCCCATAAACCATAGGCCGATAAGGTGGTGAGATGAGGGGGGGGCGCTCCGGCGGGTGTTGGCCAACTGATCCACACACTGACTGCAAGCGACTGAACCCGGTGCTCCGTCCTTTTAATCCTCTATAAAGGATGTAGGGTTTTACGGGGCCTCGGAGGCGTCCCGCACCGTTATTTGTTTTGTTTACTTTCCAGCATATTTCACATAAAACAAAATCAATACACTCACATTTGAAACACAAAGATATTCTTAGAACATTTATAATATTATCAATAATTATTAATTCTTTATATAAAACTAACCAAATACAAAAAAATATTTATCTCTAATTTACACTTTTTTTTTTTTTAATAATAAATTTTACGAGGGTACTTTGTTAGATAATTACTTGTCAGAGCAAGACCCCTTATTCGGCTTAACAATGAATGATAATTTTTTCCTTCAATAACTAAAATAAACGAATTACAGGCGTAAACAATCGCTAATTTACATTGGCTATAAAAGTCTATCGGTCACATTTGGTTTTTTCAAATGGACAAATTCCAAGGAACCCTCCCAACACCAGGTGAAGGAAATTTCACTAAATACTTTTGGACCCCGCTTAATTTTTGGCTAATTTTTGTTATTTACCTTGATTTAATTGACCCAAACTCATTCAAAATTTTGTAATTTTTATATATTCTCCTTATTTTGATTTCCATTTGTACATTTTAACCAAATTATTTCAGAAACAAAAATTAAAACATGAAGTGAAATTAAACTTTACTGTTATAGATGATGTATTTTTATCCATCCATATTATTTGCTTGTATTGATAACATTTTAATTATAATTATTCACTTTTGAATTATTGTTTTAATTTATAGAATGGTCAAGATGCTGCAAGTTTGCATTTAGCTGAACAATACATCAATTCATTTGGCAAATTAGCCAAGACTAATAATACAATGATTCTCTCCAATGATGTAAACAATGTGCCTTCATTAGTCAGCCAGGTGAGTTTACTTAATATTTCAATGAAATCAATAATTACTCTTCAAAAACAAATTTAGAATAAATTCCTGTATTAGTTGGTAAATGGGTAAATTATGATGTAACGAGCTGTGATTTATTCTCTTGTTTCTTCAGAGCTCTTTATAACATTGTTTATTGTTCTAAAAACTGAATATCTCACAAGCTTTACTTAACCTTGCAAAGGTGCAGTCTTCTATATTCTATATCTATATTGTGCCCTGAAATTTCCAGCATACCAGTTCTCTAGTTCTATTTTTCTTGGACCTGAACCATGGACTAGGTTTTCATGGCCTCATCCAGCGGTTTCCAATTGATCAAACCTTGGACTTTTCTCTGTTCCTTGGGGTTACAAGACATGACTGCTTTTGCAATCTGTCAAGTTTAAAAAGTGGTGTGATTATTTATTTGGGGCCTAGGCTATACAGTTGTAAAAGTAAGGATTAAATTAATTACACACTAACCACCACTCACTTAATTCCAAGTGATTAAGATTTATTTTAAACCGCTTAATTATAACATAAAGATATACATATGCGAAGAGAGAAAAGGTTGTTTGCATTCGTGCCAGCTAAAGTTTCTAACCCGTTTACCTCTTTGAGTAAATTGGATCTGATATTCTTTATAAACATCTCCAATCTCTTATAAAATTGTCCTTCATGTTAACTTATTCTAACTTTTGTCACACCCATTGTACTAAAAAAAAATTCTCTTTTTAAAGGTATATTAGATCACCTACCTTCGGTAATTATTAATGAAACTACAAATTCACAATTAACATATAATAAAAATCTTCGTATTAATAATTCTTCATAAGATATGGGGACACATTTCCCCATACCACAGTGGCCTATCATTGCCACTTCCTTCTTTACTATTATACTTGAATATTATCCTGATTTTCTTTCTCAGCAGCTCTGCAACATTGAATTTGCATTTTGTCATCCTGCTCCAAGGATTTAGTCATGGCAACAATTTTCAAGACTTGCAGTTTGTGTCGGATACTGAAAATTTCCTTCTCTCAACCATCCATAGAATGTTTTAACATTGCTAATACAGGGTCTCAGCTATGTTTCAGTGTGATCAGATTGAATTCTATTAATTTCCAAAGCTAAGCGAAGACAACTCTGACTTTCCTATTTTTTTTTTTTTTTTTTTTTTACGTCTATCGCACATTAGAACTGTTGTACAGTAGAACTTCACTAATCCGACTTCTGCTTGTCTGACTTTCTGGGTAGTCGGGCCATCTCATGGTCCCCACTGTGTACTCAAACCTCTTGTAACCGAGGGTGACTGATCCGGCATGTTCACAGCGAGAATTTATCTGAAAATGTTAATTCAATTGAAATCCTCTCCTATCCTTCAATTATTTCAGTTTTATTTGAAACTTGGTCTGTTGAAGTTAAATTTATTTTTGTCCTCAAAAAATGGAAAAACGAGGTAGTAAAATACTATTGTATTTGCTTTATGTGTCTAATTATACTTCTTACTATTTATCTAATTTTTAATAAGAAGAAGAAGAAGCAAAGGAATTTTTAATAAGAAAAAATAACTAAATAAAATAAAATGTTTAGCCAAATCCACCAACAGTCTCAAGACTGTAAAGTTGTTTACGTACTATATTGTTTTGTTGAACTCAGTTGTATATTATTTTTTAAAGCAAGAAGCATGGAATAAAGACTTTAATTAATTAAAGACACCGGTTAATCCGGCTTTTTAGCCGTTCTGACCTATCCCCTGGTCTTGTTGAGGTTGAATTAGGGAGTTTATACTGTGATTATCGTAAAACTAGTAATTAGTACATGTCTCAATGTAAATAATTTTTTTATCTTGAATACCAGTTAATAATTAAAATATTGTTGAATCTAATGTAGCCATTAACATCTATTGAGTATATCTATATTATTTATTATATACACTCAGCAGGATATATTTACTTGTTAATTTACTTCCTGATGTAGCCCAACATTAATGTTCTTTATTATGCTATGTGCATCAAATAATGTGGTCCATTACATGTATTTTACATATATATTTTGTGATAATAAAAGGACGATTAACATTAAAAAACAATAAAAAATTATTAGATCAATATATGGCCTAGTTATTTACTTTAACCATTTATATAACTAATCTAACAATTTAAATATGTATATATTATAACTGGTTGATTTATTAACTTTACAAAAGTTTAACTTACATAATTGACGATCATATCATAATGATATCTAAAAATGTTGACTCGGGATCCAAACTAAAGTAAAATTTTCTCTAGGTGGACGGGGAAATCAGTAGTGTTTTAGGTTAGAATCCCACAATGTTTGCGTTTCACCAATAAATAAAATTTTTTCTATATTTTATGAATATATTGATGAATGAATATTTACTTGCCCATGTCATGAAGTAAAGATCTACTTCAGTATCTTATTTTGAGGTGTGTAATAATCATTGATAGATAAAATATTTCACTTTTGTTCCTTGATATATTTTATTTTTCATTGATTCATTTATTATTACTTTTTTAATGAGCAATCCCTATAGTTTTTTATTTATGAAAACCTGTTGCTTTGTTACAGGCCTTGGCTATCTACAATACTGTTTCTAGAAATCAGCCCCATAATTCGTCTTTATCAACCAGTAGCCCTAAAGTGTTGAATAAGAAGAAAGATCCTGAATTTTACAGTGATGATGAAAGTGATGTAAAATAAAATTTATGATAATTGTTTTTCAGTTTTCTTTTGCCAATTTCCTTTTCTATAATTTTAAAGTTCTTTGTATTAACTAATTCATCATTTGGATTTCTTACTTGGAAGCAGTATTAGTTAAAGAGTGGAAACAGATCCCTGAAGAATTACAACTGAACTCTTATACAGAGCTTGCCTCTTCACTGTGAGGCTGTACTATAATTAAACGGAGGCTGTTCAAGTTCCTGATTATGATTTTTTTGAAAATTATATATAAAAAAAAAGGAAGTTGATTTTTTTGTCAATATTGATTTTTTTCCACTTTCTTGTTCCCATATAGGTTTCTGTAAAGCTGAAATGTTAAATCATTAATTTTTTCATAAAATAAATGTTTTTTGAACAATGAAATGGATGTTTACTCAAGTCCATCCTCCTTTTAAAAAGTAATTTGTAATAATCTGGCCCTTTAATTTTTATGAGTGTAAATACAGTCTCATTTGAAAAGCAGCTAGAAATAGTTTCCGATTTGTTACACGTTCAATGTGCTATGTTCTTATGTTTCCTTCATGTGAGTGTTTAGACCAGCTATCAAGACTTAATTTAAAATTATTGACAATGCCAGACTCTGCGTAACCAGAGGCTTATAATTTGTGTTACTATGTGTTAACCTCTGTTATTGGACCACATTTACCTTTGTTATTTATTTCTATTATTCCCTATTTTGTTTTTTAAAAATGGATGAGAAATTATGTATGGGAATCTTTATGATTCATTTTGGTGAGCGATTTGGAAAAAAATTATGAATTCATCTGACTCAAGATTCTAATTAGTCTTTGAGGTCATCAGAACCCACAAAATAAACATCAATGGTCAATGATTGTTCATTAATCAATTAGGAGACTTTTTTTTTTTTTTGTATCTCAATAAATATGTACTTAAAAAAACATGAATTTGATTGTTCGTAGTCTGGACTGGATCAAATAGGAGGATGAGATACTTTTCATGATTATCCATACTCAAGATCAATAACATGCAGCCATGTGTTGAATATTATAAAAAAAATCAGTAGCCCAACACCTCATGAAAAGATAAGCCAAAGATGGTATGTAAATGGTGCTGAGGAGTGCAGGGTCTGTGACCTCTCAACCTTTATTTCCATTTTCTAGAATGCATTTGGTACTTATTTATTTCAGTAGCTTCTCATGTTTCTTCACTGGCGGATTTTACTCCGGACAGACCCATCACCCTCAGAAAATGTCCTTAGGGAGAAATAGGAATCAAACTCAGTTCTCTGTAGTTAGTAGTCGGGTATAATAACCTCCGGACTACCGAATTAAATATTTCAAATTATCGATAAAGACCTGAAAATAATTGTATACCTTTATACAGACTTCACGTGGCATATGTCAACCATTATGAAAAAGGGTTTGGTTTAAATATGCATTTCAGTCTTTGGACATTAAGTAATTTGGCTGAGGAAAACAGTAGGGAGGTACATATTGTAATGCACAAATTATGTTATGCTTCTATGTAATAACCATTTTTTGTTCTGTTTCACTTTGTTGTTAGTTTATATTTTATTATTTTCATGTCTATGCCTTTCTTAAGATTAGCATACCTAATAAAAATTGGTTGGGTTTTTCTCATTTTTTTAAATATTTTAATGGAATGGTTCTGACTAATTATTAAAATAAAAGTGAAATGTGGTGTATAATACTGCTAACCTGATCATTGTTTGCCTCACCACATAATATATATAAATATGTATAATATATATAAATAAATGTTTCATCAATGAACTCATTCATTTGCCATTTAAAAATATAAATCACAAAATACCTTTGTTGTTTCTGTTTAATTTGATTTCCTGTAAATGGCTGTTCAAAAGCATATCTGCTAAAAACTTATCATATTATAAGAATTCATAATGGAAAATAGTGTTATCGAGCTTCTTTTGGGTTCAAATATAAAATAGAAGGGAATATAAAATTATAGGAAAAATAAGTGGACAGGCAGTGAATTATAGTTGTTGGCCCAATTTTATGGAAACAATCTACTTTTAATGAAATCGCTAATATGACTGTTTGATATTATTTTGCTTAATTTCATACCTTAAAACTTGAACAATACTATCCAAGTTATATTATATATATTTATAGAAGGTATAATATATATTTATATAAGTTTACAGGAATGTTTTTATTAGATTGATTAAAATATTTTTCACTACCAATCCAATGGCAAACTTAAAAACATTCTGTTAACTCAACATTTTTATTTGGAAAACTTTGTGATCCATTATTCAAATTGTAATAGAAAACAGTTACAGCTTAATTATAATAATACCTTTTTTTATACATGGTAAATTTGAAGTCATTTCAACTTAACTTCGTTGTAATTTTTCAATATATATATTTGATAGGTTAGCTGTGTTTCTTTTTGCTTCCAAATTGTTTTTAAAAAAATTTGGATTTTAGTTTTTTAAATATTATGTTGATAATGTATAAGTGCATGCAGTTATGAACTTCAAACACTTTCAATGTTATTTTTAGGATCTTAGTTTAAGGAAGAAAGGAATGGGAATAAGCTGCAAAAATTTGTCAATAAGAAAGTTCTATACTTCAGCAAATTTGTGCAGCTAAACCGTTTGAATTAATAAAATATAAATAATTATTATGATTGAATCATATTTCTTAATGTAATCCTACAATCCAGAAATGTGACTAATATATACCAATAATGCATGCAAGACATCAGCAAAACTGTTATTTTGTAAATACATGAAGTACATTGTCCTTAATAACATTAAGAACCTTTCAAACAATAATTTACTAAAAAAAAAATTTATCAGCGACAAACATAAAGTAAGTTATAAATAACAATAAAATCAGTAACTGGGGATTTTTAGTGGGCCCCAATCTGTGTACATTCAACAAAAATATAATAGAATACTAAGTTTATTGTGGCACTGTTTCACTTATCCGTCCTGCTTTGGTTATGCGAATGGTCTATGTAGGGCCGATAAATACTTTTCTAAAAAAATTAATTTTTGTGGTTGAAGGCACTTTAGATCGGACGATGTGGCCCTTCAGTGTTTTTGTAATGAATGATTTTGAAAAACAAATTCACTTTCGTATCACAATTTTAGATTCCTGTAAGTTTTGTTCTTTAGTTGCCTTCATACTATTGTAGACCTGAGTTTAAAAAAGTGACCATTTTTTTTTTTTACATGAATACAAACAAATTCTGATTACCTGGGTCTTTGAGAACAGGCCGTAATCATGAAACACTGCTCACAATATAGAATAACTCTTAATTAAATAACAGTAGCAAAATAATAACCAACACTTGCTGACAATACAAAAGATATCTGGCATATTACGAAAGAAGTTTTATTTACACTGAGCAATACACCACAGTTTTAATTTTTTAATTAAACACAAATATCTGTTCTGTATATATGTATATATATATGTATATATACAGATATATACATACACATATTTATATGTATACATATTGCATAAACTATGTTTAAGACAATCAATCGTTCTTTATCGATCAATTTTACATTCTCCCATATTGATAATATTGCACATCATCCGTTATTTAATTGTTGCTGTACTTAACTATTTAAATTTATTACAACATATTCAACATTTTGATGCTATTAATATATAATTATTTTTATATACATTTTAAAATTATTTATATTGTTAGATTGTTATTGCACACAATCTCTGTCACAGATATAGTGTAGTAATCATTGTTGTACTCATTATGTAGGCGGTATGCTGCTAGTGTAAATGGCCAACAAGGATTGTATTAATGACTTAACTTAGGCCTCGTTCTGGGGCCCACTACTGGGTAACATCTCACATATACTACAGTTTAACATTGAAAACTGAACTATTCACTAGTATTGTAACAAAATATCATGTAACTTTATTTATCAATACAAAGTTACATAATCCTTATAATAGCATTACTGTAAAACCATGGATAAACCAAAGTATAACAGATACATATACAAATCAATATGGAATATACGTTAACTTTATATATAAACATAATATATTATGCTTCCAAAACACGTGATTTTACTCTTCAACTACAGCAAATCATTAACACTAAGTAGTTAAAAATTTTTCTTTTCTTTGTCATATATAAGAAAATATAGAATTTAAGGCAGATTTTGGTTAAAAATTACACACAATTTTTCATTTTTGGCTTATAACGATATTTTTTTTAATAAGTTAAGGCGCGAAGGTGCTTTTTTTTTTTTTTTTTTTGAATAAGCTTGTACTTTGTGTGAATTGGGACCTTTTTTTTTTTATACAATTTTCGATAGGGAATACCTAAAATTTGCCAAGATTTATGTTGTAGTCCTGTAAAGAAACTATCTAATAAAAAGGACTAAATAAAATGAAAAGGAAGTTGGACTGGTCAAATAAAAATGTTGGGGTAATATGGAGAAAATCATAAACAACATAGCACCTGTATTCTGTATGTAAAACGGCTCCGAAATAATGTTGCTTTGAACAAACTGTAATATGAGTAGTATTGAGTAAGTACTGCCAGTTCTAAATCGAAATAAATTATAAACAAGATTTGCTCCATTCTATTATTCTGACTCTTGCATTCTTGCCGAAAAGCAAGATTAATATGACAAAAAACAAAATAGCCAGACAAAACTGTTAAGGAAACAAGAAGGGTGATACATGTCCCCTCAAATTTGCTATACAACAATCATTATGAATAAGAAACTGTTAGTAACTACTACAGGGTAACAATTACATGGGGATGTTTAACAATGGAACTAAGTAATGGTCAGGTTTACCATTAGCGGCACGCCAAGCGAGTGCATGGTCTGGCCTAACAAAGACTATATTATATAAATTATAAAATACAATAATGCTGTTATGTATATTATTTATTCATCTGTTTGTAAGTGATTATCAGTTAGTTACATTTGTTTCATCTTTTGCTCAGCATTGTTATCTCGTTATATACTAACACATTGATAACAGTTTTTTTAACAGGAGAAGCTCTGTTTAAGAGTGTTAATGAACTATGATACACTAATATACATAAAAACATAGACACTCATATACATGCATCTGATCTGAGCTTGGATGATGTCTTAATAAATGTGTAAGTTAATCAATAATTCATCTGAAAGCTAAATGTATTATTTGATCTAGGCATAGGTACTGCCTTAATACTTGTAAACAATGAGTGTTGAGGCTAGCAGTCATAATCCATTTTTGTAGAAAATGTTAGTGATGGCTATTTGACTGCTGACTGCAACACACTCCTTACCAATCTTTGAGGACAGGCAGTGGCAAATTGAAGAAATCTGTAAACTGTGTTCACTGTTGGCAAAAGCTGAGTTTGGTAGTTCAATGTGTTTGTTTGGGGGTCCCTTGCAACTCGCAAATGGTATGTCGCGTTATTGCGAGGTAAGCATACACACAAATACACAATCGCGCATACACACAAACTTCCATACAAACGCATACATCCATCTGTACACACATACATATAGGTGCTACGGGTAGTTTTGTCAACACCTATACGTACAAGTGTATGACTGAGCAATGACACACACTATACATCACTATTCATAATTTTGAAATATTAAATAGGAATTCAATAATTTTATATCATATTTGCTAAATTTTAAAATGTACAAAACGTTCACAATTTGACACTAATTTTAGGAGTTAACTTTAATGTGCGAAAATATCGTCAAATCTTTTTTTTATCTTTAGCAAGCCTCTACTTAAGTTTCATAAAAAAAGGCTTAATAAAATGCAGGTATCAAAACATTAATTTCTCTTAATTTATGTTAGTAATATTAGATTAGCAGTGTTTAATTTATTATATCACAAAACTAGTGGAATAGGAATTTCATTTTTTTTTTGTCAAAATGCGAGTTATATACGTGTTGTCAAATTGAAGAAGTATTCTAATAACAACATAGGTTACATTGCGGAAAACACAATTACACACATATAAATCATATTGAAATAAAAACATTTGTATTTGACTAGGGAAACTCACCACACCAAGAGAAACTGGGTACATATTGCAAATAAAAGATGAATAAATAGAAAAAATAAAACAAAACTTTATAACAAAATTATATGGTTAAAATTAATTAAGCTTGCGATGTGAGATCATGTGGGAACTACTATATTAGAGTTCGGGAATAATTAGTGCTAACGTGACTTAAAAGTGCTTATGAAACAAGATCATAATATAAATAAAATATATATATATATATAATAAATACTTTAGATAGCCAAAGGATATAAAGAGCCATTCATGATGTAACTGCAGCCAGGAATTGCCAAAATATCCATGTTTTAAAAAGTATAAAATTTTGGTTTATCATTCTTCCAAAACACGGATCAAACAATATATTAAAAATAGGATATCCAAATTTTTTTTTAATATAAAGGCCAACGAATTTTATCATGACACATTGTATTGTCTTTGCACAATTTGATTTTATATTTAACAATAATTTTGTGTTACTTAAATTTTAACAACATAAAAAGTCCCAAACATTGCGAGGTGTAGTTGATGGCTGCGGATACACCAAGAAGGTTCATAAAATAATGAACAGTCTTCTCTCATCATGGACTAGTGCACACTTAGAGGAATATAATCACTTTTGAGTTATTTATCACCATTTCAAATTAAAACATCGAAAACACCACATCAAATTAAAACATAATGGGTTATACCTTTTATGTGTTGTGATTATATTCCCATGAAAACACTGCTTATAACAAGTAAACTTATACTAATACATACTTTTTAAATTCCTTTGATCTGGTCTAATATACCATAAATTTTATACCATAAAGATTTGATATAACACAAAATTAAATACGATAATCCTAAACATTTCTTTTTGAAATTATATAATATATAATATATATTTATTTATATTTATATTTATTAATTAAATTAATATAATAATGAATTTTTATTAAAAATAATTTTTACAAAATCAATAGAGGAATGTTGTGGCAAGAGGAAGTTTACAACGTGAGCCATGCAATGCGCCAAGCGAATCACACAAACATCAGTAGGAATAATATTCACACTCATTTAGTTACATATTTTTTTTTTTTTTTTTTTTAATTTTAATTTTGCCTATATGGTATGGAATGTGAAAATTATCAACAGTAACAAGAAAGTTACAACTCTAAATATATGTCTATTTTATAGACCTTTTTTTCTTATAATATAATTTAGTACCTCACCGTCATATTATCTCTTGCCACATAACTAAGAAACAATATGTACAAACAGGTTTTCAATGTGTTAGGAATATACACATCACTTTATACACTTTGGTTTGCCACCGATAACATATATTTGGGGAGGGGCCCCTTAGCTTTTCAGAGATGCATCTTAGGTCCTTAAGAGTAGGCAAACCCCAGGAAACAGCTTACAGATAATTTACAGTCCAGAGGTTTACTCCAACTGTTCAAGAAAGTTTGGAGACTTGAAGTATTCTGGCACAGGGTCGTCTAGTCGAGAGATTATTTTGTAAATGCTCTTCTTCCATGACTGCTCTGTGTCTTTTCCACCTTGGATAGCTTTGAAGAACTCCTTGAGTGTTTGTTCCACAACATAACGGAAATTTTGAGGTACCTGTAGCAAAAGAATAAAAATTATATATACCTACATATATTTGTACAAAATAGTTGATATACATATAGATATAATTAAAAATTATATTAGCCCATATTGTCGTCTAGTTTGAAGTTACATCCCCATCAGTGTTATAATTGCCGTATCAGGTAGGATGTTTTATGAAACATCGCTCACATGCAAGAAAACTGACAGGCCTTAAAATATTAAGTTTTTGAAATATTTCACTTTTTTTCGTTCATAATAGGACATTTTTGAGATGATCACCATTATATATGAACATGTGACTCTTTGGGCTATATAAGGTATTTATCTTATGTAACTATTTCTAATCTAAAGTGGTTTTATTACATAAAACAAGTTACATAAACAAAACTGAATTTAAAAAATGTGGAGACATGTTACTTTTCTTCCAAAGTATATTTAAGTTTTCTTGCAATGGTGGTCGATAAACGAGAAAAAATAGTAACACAGCTTGAAATATCGAACCCAGGACTTCTGTTTCCATCATCACATCAATAAAGATGTATTATGTACTTCTTATAACAAGCATTCATTATGGGCAATCGCTAGTGATTGGCTTAAAAAAAGTATTTCAAAATTAATTTTACTAACAAAAAACAAACATCCAAAAGTAATATCAGGTAAAAATTATTATTAGCTCTGTCAAAGTATAGACTAATATTAAATTTGTCTAGAGAATACTTGTATTATTTATGGGATTTTTTATCAAGTCTAATTTTAGGTTTAGTTTGTAAGAATCTGATTTAATTTAATGTCTTTAAGGTACAATTTATTTCTAATTATTATCTATTTAAAATATAATTATGAAGCCAAAGTAAAATTATTTGTTTACTATAAAATTCAAACAGTACTCTTTCTGCTTGCATAAATTGATATGCCTCAGATTGAAATGGATTTAAAAAAATAAGATTTCCACTGCACCATTTCCAAATAAATAGTACAAATTCAATATTTCTAACTGAACAATTATATAATAAGATTAATTGTTATTTATCCAATGCCTAAGAATTTATTATGATTAATTATTGATACACTTGACATCAGTGCATACAAATATAGATTAAACATTGCTAACCCTCTAAATTATGAAATTGGCCTTTGAAAAACAGATGTTAATTATCCAGCCCTTCAATGAAATAAGGCTTGTTAAAAGCCTTCTTAGTTAGGAAACTCAAAGGGCTTAATTTTTCAATACAGGAGGATGGGAAGAATTACATTTTTAATAACAAACAGCATAGATCTGTTGTATTTATCTATATTTGACAGAAATGAAAAAAAAAAAAATGAAATCTGTTATTGTTTTTTCTATATTTTTTTAATGATATCCGATAAAAATTATTAATTTTTAAAAAATCCCATAATTTGTAAATAACATGTTTTAAAAAACGTCTTTTTATCAGATTTCAACCCAAAAAATATTGGTTGTTTGGAAGAAATGTACGTCACAGAAATACCCTAAGAAAAATAAAACTGACTCGACTGTCCTAGGGGTTGAAAGGCTTTTGGCGATCACATTAAAACGTTACTGAATTGAATTGAACAAAAGTTGTGAGTTCGATTTTCTGTTTATACGTGAATGTTTTGGGAGTGAAGTCGCACCTTGGAGTTCCATACCTCAATGTGATTGTTCCTATTGTAGTGGAGGTTCAGTACTCTATAGATTTCACAGTCTCCACTGACGTGTAGGTCGTCCGAGGATTTAATTCCCTCGCTCACTGCCTGCCGTGCATATTTCTCCATTTGGATGTAGTAGAACTCCCTGAAAAAAAAAAATGTATGTATTAACGATTATTTATCATATCATAAATGAATATTCCAACATCATAATGTAATATGACATAATTTGAGTTTGCAGAAGTAATCATAAAAATGAAATTTTATGCGATTTTGATTTTGAGTGCGTTTTATAGATCATTTGTTCTGATAATAATTTATAACTTATACTACTTAACGTATAATTATGCTTTAAAATTAACATAGATTTTAATCTATCTGATACAGATTGGAGTTTTTTCCAAGTGTAGAGCTGTACCGCAATTCCGCGTAACACAAATAGTTTTATTCAATACAATGTTATCCAATAATTTAAATATTAATAGGGTCAATGTGACCCTATATATATGAGTTGAGTTTTCTATTCTATAAACTCATCCATATACCTCGTTATGATAGCTAATACATTCGTATCAATACAATTTTGATAATCTTCGACTGTTGAATAAGCTTCCATTTACAATCAAGTGAACAATACACATATTTTGTATTTTTGAAAAATACCTCATGCCTTCATTCCCTTTACTAGCTATCCTTTTTAAACTGTATTTCCTCCATCAGTACATTAATTTTGTATTTTAAAGAAACTTAAAAACAGAAATTCTTCTCTTAATAATCAGCTTATGATTTACTGAATAAAAATTCCAATAGATCAATTATAAAAAAATTATAGAATAATTTTTAAAAAACAAGTATTTGGAATAATTCAAAGTTTGAATGTTTTCTATTTATACCATGAGTGACTTTTTGACATTTCACTCCAAGGCAAAATTTTAGATTGCAAAATGGTGCTTTCACTTATTGTTACCATCTTTGCTAACTGCAACATAGCACGTAATAACGTAAATGCAGTATCGGAACAAAAAATAACAATACTGATTTCAGTCAGTCTATTATTTTATTTATTCTGACAACTATTTGAATTGGTATAAAATATAAGTGACTGAACGAGTATTTATAGATTTGACATATCATTATTCTTTACTTCAGAACTTTTGAGACTGTCAATGGATCCTTGATATCCAATTAAAAAAAAAATAAAACAATATACAGCTATTAATATATATTGTTTCTTTATTTGCTATGGAAATACTGAATATTGTATAATGATGATAATGATCAGAGAATAATATTAAAAGCATATAATTGATAAAAAGAGTACTGACAGAGAGGGGGTGTACTACGTACGGAGTAGATAACAGGCGGTGGGGTTGCATCAACTCTCTGACCTAGTACCCCCGCCAATTAGTCAAAAGTGCGTAACTAAATAATTCATATTGTATGAACAGGATATTTTTATGACTAATACAAATAAAAACAATTCTTAATCAAGTCATCATTTGCTTGTCCGCCGTTTTTTGGCTAATGTTTTCGTAAAGCTCATGCAAATTTCTTGTCTGTCTCTTTCCGTTTAATTATTATTTAAGTTTCAGTTATTTAAGCTAAAAGTAATGTTTGTTTGAATCTATAAATTAGATGGAAACCTTATAATATTTATTGCATGCAATTTGTACCGATAATTTTTTTTTACCTTCTCTATAAGTAGTCTGAAATGAAATGATCCACTCACCTGAAGTTGGAGAACCACTTGACTAGTTGAGCAGTGTTGTTCTTGTTGAATTTGATGTCTGGGAAGTACATCTTGAGGACAGCACTGCTTGGGTATCTCACCCAGAAGAACATGAGCTTCGCCTTCCGGAGATGCATGGGAGTCAGGGTCGACGAGTAAACATCGGTTAAGGAAAAAGCTTTTCAATATCAACAATTGTCCACTACATCCTCTTTATAAGGCTGAGGGATGTTTGTAAACACATCAGAATATATATGTATATATTTATAATGTAATACATTTAAATAAATAATAAACATGTACGATATAAAAATATTCTGCCTACTAACCGTTTCATATTGTAATGCGAATGTATTATTAGATTAAAAGAAAAGAAGCTCTGCGTCTGAAATAAAAGAATCCTGACTTTATAAGACTTCATTTTGTTTGGAATTTGTATGGTCTTTCCATTGGAGATTAGGAATGCGACTTCCCCTCTTTATAAGGCTTCAATCCCACAGGGATTCATTCTTTACTGTGATATTGTCTACTAAGGTTTGACACCGGCTTGTTGATTGTATTTCGATTAACAATACATCTGTCACCGACATTCCGATTCCTCCAATAACTTTTAAGGTTTATTTTTGAGAAAAGAAATGTAAACTAAAATTAAGTTTTACATTAAGAGAAATTCTAAAGAGAAAAACAGACATCGGTTTTAATTTTAAAACATTAATAAAATATTAGTGAATTTGTCAAATCGAATTTATAACACTATAGAAAAAAAAATATTCCTCTAAAATGAACCTTTCTATAAAAATATTTGATTTATTGGTCGATTAAGTATAGTAATCTGATATATTCACGGAATTAATTAAGTTATTTTTTTCGTTTTTAAAATTCTAATCATATTTATTTTTTTATATAAATGACGGGTGAAAATTTAATGCTTATTATAATATCCTGAAAATAAAATTATTATTTCTTATTCTATAAATAAAATAGTATATAATGAGTAATAAAAAGGATATTGTAGGAGTGATGCCGTCATAGGGTCCATCTCCGGAGTTACAGTCCGAACTTCGATCCATGGTGTCGTTCCCTGGGTTGACCCTCATGTTGCTGTAGTCTGGAGATGTACCGTGCTGAGCAGCGGCCAGCAAGGCAGGGTGGAGTAAGCTCGGTGGATGTGGAAGAGGTGGAGATTCCCTCTTCATCTCAGGGGGGCTTCCAGAGGACATGTGAGGGTGACTTTGATGGTAGAAGGGTGAATAAGGAGAGAACACTTGGGATTCGTGGAGACTTGGATTTGGAATGGCCACAGACGTAGGCAGCGACACTGGCATTATCGGTGGAGGAGGGTGGTAAGGCCGAGGCGGAGGTGAATCTGAATTACTTCCGCTCGTTGAAGGAATAACGTTCGTGAATTTTCCTTGTTCAATATTATTGGGAGGAACCATACCGTCTTGTGCTAATATTCTACTGACAGTTCTTGGAGTTATTCTCGTGTCTGTCACCTTGTGCCTTTTCTTCTTAGGCGCTACCACTAAGCTCAGGGCTTCATTTTGCTCCGGAGCACCTTCTCTTGGCTCGGATTTACAAAAATTGTGGCTTAGCCCACTCATCGAAGAGTATAAGGCTGCAGCGGTTGAGCTTATACTTGTTGGTGGTTTTGGAGGCTGGAACATGGAAGTATTCGGCGATGGCCTAACATGAGGAATATTCATTGTGTTTATATTGTTTTCTGGGTTATTATTTGCTTGGTGATGTGGAGTAGTCATTGAAGGAAAAACAGTTCCATTGATTCGTGGGGGACCAGTTGGTGTTGATACACCATTTACTTGACAGTTCGACCCCGGAGTCCTTTCGTTTCCGTTTCCCCGGTCAATGACTTTAGTTCTTGGAGATCTTCGGTCCAGGAGTTGAGAAGCCAAAACAAGATCTTTGTTAAGTTGTTCGGCTACTGCTTCTGCTGGTTTAAAGCCTCGCTTTTGTTGAACGAACCTAGTCAGGACTGAATCAATGAGATTATCTAATGAAGACGTGATCTCAGTTTTTAGAACATCTGCGAGCCCTTCTAAGTCAGGCCCTGGTGTTGGTGGTATTCCGTTATTCCTCAGCATAGATAACCTTTCAGATAATTCCGTTGTTTTATTTTGTATAGGTGACTGCTGATTTGTTTGTACAGTTTGCGATGCTGTTTGACTGTGCTGAGATGTTGTAATATTTTGAGTAGAATGGGTTGGTTGCTGATTCTGGCCTTGCGATGTGGGGTTCTGCTGTGGATGATGTTGGTGATGTTGATTTAAATGCTGTTGATGTTGGTGCTGCTGTTCAGCTGCTATGGCTGCATCTTTATTCAATCTTGCTTCTTGTTCAATGAATAGTTTATGGCTATTTAATCCCAAGTACATTGCAGCAGCATTACTAAGAGGATGGTGTTGCATTTGAGGGTGATGGTGGTGATGCGAATAAGGATGAACAATAGAATGTTGATCTTGAAGAACTTGTTGTTGTAGCAGAGATAATGCACCATTAAAATTAGGTGGCATAGGGATTTGTTGACTATTTAAATGTGGGGGTTGTAATTTAGCAGAAATCATTTTTGAAATAGTTGGTGTAATTGAAGATTGCGTTGGTGTAGATACCTGAGCAGTATTGGGTGAAACTTCCTTTACCTGAGGTATCACTGGTGGGGTTTTGATTGGTTTATCAGGAAGTGATAAGCTGTTATTGTCCTGATCGATATCACTTCCGTCATCTTCATTTTGACATTCGGAATCTTGATCCATTCGAGTGCAGAGCTGTACATACTTCTGCTGCATTTCCGCTAGTTGTTCTTGCATAGACCTCAGTTGAGTCTTCAGAGCATCTTTCTCTACTTTCTTTTGCCTGATTTCATTATTATCAAATGAATTATCAACAGTGTCATCATCAATGAACATTCCCATATTCATGCTTAACCCTGAATACCTTTCCGCCGCGCTATCATGCTGCTGTGGATGGTATAACTTTCTTTTCTTACAACCGTTAACTTGAGATGGCAAAGAAGGGCTTGATCTCATCGAAGATACAATATTTTCCACTCGCGCTCTTTTTAGTTCAAGTTGTTCAGTTTTTTGTCCATTGTCTTTACCTTCTTCCGGTTCTTCTTTTATATTTTTCATGCCACTGTCGGAAGCTGGAGAAACGACAGAGCGCTCGGAATCACTGTTATGACCGCTATTATTTCCTTCATCGTCCCTGGGTTTTCCATCATCACTCATTATTTCATCTACATTTCCCTCTTCCCCACCACTCGCATTGTCAATATCTAAAACACCATTCACAACAGTTTTCATGTCAGTACCGTTAGTTTCCGAATGATTCACTTCACCACCATTAATAATATTAGATTTTACCTCATTGTTGTTGTTGTTGATGCTATTATTGTTGTCGGGAGAATGTGGTTCATTTCCAGTCGGCACTCCTCGAAGTTCTTGCTCTAAAGCCAGAAGCTCCTTCTTCCTGCCCTGTAGAATATCACGGAGCATGTGGTGTGTGATGTCCCCTGGGGGAGGGCTGCCGTCTTCGTCAAGTCCGCGCCTTATCACTGGACCGGAATTTAAACACTCGAAATTCACTGCTCCATCGGAGCCGGCTGGATCCATGGTAATCATCGTGTCTGAGGGGTTGGCTGCGTCTGTGGCTTGTTTCACTTGGCGCCCGAGAAGCTCGTTGAGCATCTTACCGGGGCCGTATCCTTGACCAAGGAGGCTAAGGTGTTGGTTCTGGGTGAGGAAGGCTCCGTAAAGACCACCACTGAGAAAGCTCGGACGTGAACTGAAGTTGGGGATGGATGAGTAGCTGTTACGTGGTTCACCGGCGTCCACACGCTGTCTGGATCGCTTGGCCTTCTTCAAAAGTTTGTCTCCGTACAAACCGAAACAGTCGGCTTCCTCTTCTGATGACATCATAAGAAAGAGCTGCTCGGATTGGCCGAAGGCCGGTGGTGGGGTGGGGACTGGCTGCCTCGACTCCCCCCCTACTCTCCCATAGTGGCCCCTGTAAGGTGGAAACAACGCCAACTGTCAGCTTTTGTGTGCTGTATGGGGCAGCCACACCTGCCCCCCCACCTCCCCTCCTACTCTCTTATCCCATCTGTTACTTAATGATAAATTACCATCATCTACTTACACAGGCAACTCTCGTCTTACATATTAATGTTTACATCTTTAAATCCTTACTATTATTTATCATTTAAAGAAAAAATGATCTAATGGATATACCAGAAAATATTTTATTAAAATAATTACAAATCCC
Source organism: Acanthosoma haemorrhoidale (assembly GCA_930367205.1). Lineage (NCBI taxonomy): Eukaryota > Metazoa > Arthropoda > Insecta > Hemiptera > Acanthosomatidae > Acanthosoma > Acanthosoma haemorrhoidale. The sequence continues at coordinate 46,748,464 of OV884009.1, forward strand.
TTTAAGAATAGGAATCTGCAATTCTTTTATTAAATTTGTTTTATCTTTTACTAATTGAAATAGATCCTTAATATAGATTCTTGTCAATTAAACCCAATAATTATTCAGTTATTTTATTTTATTAATTTCTAAAGCAGTTTAATGCTGCTCTAAAAATGAAAACTGTACATAATTATAATGTTTGAACGCTTGAATGTTTACAATGAATAATTTAGTATCAATACCCAATAAATTTCAAAATTTCCTTTTATTTGTCGTTGTTTTATTATAATTCTTATTTGAAATTCGAAAAAACTATACATGTATAAAACAGTAAATTAGTGTGTTTCTTCTAAAGGATAATTAAAATAGCAACTCGGAACAAACAACAAACCTTGGAAATCGCTTCGAAGATAAAAGTTTGTTATTTATTTATTTTTTTTAAACGTACAAATGTCTAAAGGTGCATCGGGGTGGGGTTGAAAAAATGGAAGTAGTTAATAACGCAACTGGTCCTGTCCGAGTGGTACTTCACTTCCTGTGATGACGTATGACTTGCTTCCTGCGGCTCGTCACGGAATAGTGACTAATAAACAGGCTTCCGGAAGTGGGCGAATGGGTTCACCTTATGGTTGGTCCTGGGGACCTTTAGGAGCTATCGGGTACGCGCCTGGTAAGTCATGGACAAATTGTGCTGTCAATACCTGTATTGACAATATCAAAACCCAGTCCTAAACTGTATGTAGTTGTTCCTAAATATATGTATAGTCATCTATCTTAAAAAAAAAAAAAAGATTTAACGTATTGGATTTTTTTTTCTCAGTTTTATACGTAGTAGTCGTGTAAATTTTTTTCATTTGTAGGACGGGAGCTGAGACAAACGAAGAAGGTATCTGTTGAATCAATAATTCAAAAATAGCCCGAAGGACGTGCGGTAGGAAGTACACACAGGCAAGATGATTGGTGTCCCCTATTCAGTTTGCTTCCTCGCTGGGGCAGGATAAGACAGTGTCTCACGTTCATTAGAGGCTAGTCTCTCTCCCCCCCCCCCTCCTTACCCAGTCATCGGGGCTTTAACTCACCCCCCTGGCCCACATATACACTTTTCTAGCTTGAATCGAACTAAGACGATTTGTTTTCATCACACCTCACTTCTTAAAACACATTCCTTAAAAGTAGCTTCGAGATCTCTATCTAAGAAAGCAGATTCCCGTAGAATTGATACCACGGATATCCCATCCATGGACTTTAGCAATAATAAAACTAAAAAAACAACTAATGTCTGCATTGTGACAACACTTAACAAAAAAACCTAAAATGTATAATTAGTGAATCATGAAACGTGTCAGTCAACAAGCTCATTAGTTTTGATACATCCTAATGCCTAATTCCACAATGAAATGAGCCTTGCTTTCCTAAAATAATTGTTTTCCGCGATGCAATCGTTATGTTTACCTGAAATTATCGACCTGAAAATTGCAAATTAATATGGATTCATATTCGAAAAATGAACTATATAAAATTCTAAATCATTTAAATGGATTAGATTAGTAATAACAATACTTATTCAAATAATTATCTGAGTAACCGTTCCCATGTGAAGGTATTTTCTAATGTTCTTATGTTCCCTAAGCTCAGGTCTTCGTGCCCTTAGGACTCCCCTAACTAAGGGTAGGCCCCCTCTTGCCGTACACAAAACTAAAACTTACTAAAATGTAGGACATTTAGGTTTCGAGTATGTTGATTCTCTGAGTAAAATGTATAAATAAGTCGTATAAATCAGGTCAAAATAGTATCAATGTGTAGAGGTTATCGGAGGATATTGAAGCCATTTTTCAGTCCGGCAGAAGCGAACCGTGGAATCGGTGAAGATAACTATCGTGCACAATGCACCAAGATATTGGTTAAGCAGCGAATCAACTTGAAGTAGGAGGGTTCTGTGCTGAGACAGTCTAAGGAGGATCTGAAAAAGCTTCGGCGTGCTCTTGTATTCTTGCCTTCCACTCGAAAGTATTGATTTGATTTGGCTTCCATCTTCTCTTGGCTGTGTCACTTTCTTCTCAATTAGACTCAAAGAATTTTTTTTTCCCACCTGGTAAGAGCCTCGTCGATTAAAGATGGGAGAGTCATGGATAAAACGATAGGCGTCTGACGACAAATGTATTGAACCCACGTAACAAAACATCCGTTACTTCTTCGTTTGTACTAATCATTATTGACGAGTAATTAATAATAAAAAAGTGCTGTGTTATTAAGGTAAGTGTGTGTGCCGAGTCCGAAGGTAAATTTAAATCAGTATGGTCTGTTTGTTCTGCAATAGTGGCCCTATAATTCAAAAATACGGCGATTTGAAATCAGACAAAATTGTATTTTTTAAAAAAAGTTGATGTCTCGTCAACTGCCGTAGTTATTGGCAACGTCTATTTGGCTAATATATCACTGAAGGTCTAGATCCCTTTTATGTACAGGATGGTGGTCATTGGTTGGCTTGCTTGAGCAGATGGGTCTAAGTGTAAATGACTCGTTACAAATCTGCTGTCTCTTCTAGGCAGTGGTGATGGAAGTGCCCATGGCGTACTTAGTTTCTTGAAGTCCCTCAAATGATTTAAGCTCAGTGGTTCCAATTTTTCCTCGTCATAAGCTCTATCTTTCTTTCGGCTCCTGAGGGCATAAATTGTGGTTGTTTTGCAGCATTGCCAGTGTGCTAAGGTACCCAGTAGAACTGTACATTCTTTTTTTTTTTTGGACTACTTCAGTCCTCTGGCGTCTGGCAACAAAATGTATTTAACCCATATAACATAAAATGAAATCCTCTTTCTAAAAATTAATATTTGTATTCTTCTTACGATAAATAGTTCGTTGGCCGTTTATTTTGTAGCCTCCCAAGCTCAGAGGGTAAAAAAATGGACATTTAATTTGCTACCAATGCAATATGTTCTAGTTGTTTACAGATTTTTCTTTGAAAATAGGATTTTGAATGACCGAGATGGTTTTACAAACATTTTTTATCGTGTAACCTTTTCACATCCTCATCGATTACTGAATTATTAAGACTCTGAAGCATTAGTTTATATATCTTTCCAAAACGCTATTTTAGTCGATATGTAATAACAAATTTATTCAAACAAAGATTCTTGGATCGAGCAAGAAATGGTGAAGGGAAAATGCGGTGAATACCGAAATTTAAATAAAGAATGGCGACTGACGACTGAGAAGTAACTCGGAGGGCCCGAGGTAAGTCGGAGGCGAAAAGGCAGATGGTGAGCCAGAAGAGCTAAAGGGGACCTCCTTGCTGCGGTGTTCCCAGGCAGAGAACGTCTTGAGGTCTTGAGAACCCCAGGGACCCCTCTCACTAACGGCCTCCTCAGACAATACGCTCCCAACGGCCACGCGCCCCGTACGTTAGAGGGACCCTTGCAGTCGACAAGTCAGAACCACTTTCTTCAACTCCATCTCAGTTCCTTGCCCTTCGAAATCATTTCCATATCAATTCAGAGCTGGTTCGGACTTCTTAAAGAAATCCAACCCTACACAGAGGATCAGTTTTGTTGTTTTCATTAATAAACTAATCTATAGTAAATTTTCGGAAATATTTATAAACAATCTTAGTAAGGTTGAAAGTAGAAGAACAATATTGAGAGATGTCCGCGTTTTTAAAAAACTTCCGATAAGCATTAAACATGACTCAATCTTGCCCCTTCGATAAAAAAAAGGATACTGTGAATAATTTGAAGAGCTCGCCAGGAGAGGAATATTATTGAGCGTATTCCGCCGGGAATGGATACATTTGGTGCTTTACCGTTACCGACGGCGGCGCTGTGGATGCCCCCCCCCCTCACGACGGCTGGTATAAAATCCCCCGGACGAGGGGGGGGGGCTGCATACAGACCTGCATTAAATATTAAATGACATTTTTGGTAGGATGCGGCCGTCAGTCCAACGGCCCATTACTCCCGTCACTTCTCTAATTTCATTTGCCATTCCCCCGGACTTTCCCCGCTCGCGCGACCTGCCTAATTGAATTTATATTAAAATTTCCCCCGTTTCCATTGTCCCTCTCACTCATACACAGTCTCCCCACTTACTCTCTCCTCGCTCTCTCGCAATCATTGAAAACCTCTAATAGATCGAATAAGTGCTCGTTAATCTGGGGCGATGGAGTGGTTAGTGCGTCTGTATCGGACAGTAGAGCGTCCGTCAAATGCATCCTGAACATTTCTAGCCAGAAAAATATATTTAAATTAATAATTAATACGCTACTGTCCATGAAGAATAGAGACACCGTATGAATTAGAACCATTGGATGATACACGTACAATTGTGGCTTACGAGTTATAACTCACTAAAGTTTCAACACATATTAATACTATTAATCAAGATCTCAAGATCTTTAATCTGATACCCTACTCGATATGGTACAAAAATATTTGATTTGTTTGATCTTTCCTTGTGTAATCCGGTCCAGTATTTAAAACATTAATTAGACGCTTCTTCCAAGCCCTGCCATACAGATTGAACAATATCTATAGGCTGTGGCCAGATAAGCTCCCTTTTTGAGTGAGAGAAGAGGTGCACACAGGTCTGATCACACGCCCACAATTTTAGGGGAGAGTTTCACATATGCACAACTTATTGCATATTTAAGGGTGCCAAGTTAGTCCGTAGAAGAACTAGTTCCTTCCGGGATTTTAATAGTTACCATCAGGGTTGTGATGCGAACACGGCTCCTTCCTTGGCGAATATATTAATATATCAACAATTATAACAATTGTAAGCGTTCTCATTCGTTCTAAAGCTCTTATCAGCCTCTCTCGTCACCACTAAACAAGGGATCACTAGGACAGACACGGGAAATCAACATACAAGAAAAAAAACCAAAACGATTACTGGTCTTGTATGAAACTACAAAGAGAGACTCTAAAAACGAGCGAATAGATCCATATCACGTCCCCCCGAAATCGTCATTCTTGGCTAGGGTTCGAATACACGACCAGTTTTGGATGTGTTTGTCGCATGGAAATGGTGTTCCCACCCTATGGGGTCAGCCTATCCCCGTGCTCTGTATCTGTTTAATTTCATCTGTCCGGATCAATTAGGATAGCCAGTGAAGCCTACCGCGTATCGACGGACGGACAGACTGACGGATTCGCCACTCACCCCGCTGACGTTTTAATGGCACCGTGCTCTCCCTACCTCTGCTTAATTGTTGTTAAATTTTTCAATCCGTGGTTATTTTGCATTTATTGTTTGCGGTAGCTTTGGAGCCCTATAACCAGAAGTGTTCATTTATACAATAATAGATTATTTCGAAATTTGATCAAAGTTACCTTGAACTCGAAGTTCTTAATTTTCCAAATCCTATGAACACAGTATCATACTCTCACTTCAAGTGAGAGGTATGTATACATTTCAACTAGATTATGTATAAGCTGATTTTTTCGCATCTTCCCACTGTGAACTAGTTGTCCCAGATTCTCGTCTGTATTCCCAGACAGGCCAGATAAAGGATTTTTATGCCATTCGTGACTGATTAGATTCAGTAATTACTAAAAAAAATGCGTCGCACTTGGTACCATTAGACCATTTGCTCATTCGGAACTCCGGGAGTGATTTACGTTTCTATTCTATTGACGTATTAACCCCGCAACCACTTTATTGCTCGTGTGAAAGGAATCACACCCAAACGGGTTTTCATTGTAGCCGGTCCAGATATCGAGATAAGGTCACTCTACTGTCTTAAATACCCCAGCAGAACGGGGCTTTTATTATGCTGAGCGGCTTATGAATATTCCGATGCTATTAGTTCGACTGCACAGGTGGACCACATGTTTTGCATGGCTAATTTTGTGTATTATCTACTGCCAATACGGATGGATTGTTTCGGAGTTGTACTGGGAAAAGTACACGGAGTCATGAAGAACTCTGACGAGCTCTCGTAACAGTGGGTTTAACTCAAGCACTTACATAGGAGTGTGGGATAACTGAAATAATTATCAGTCGACAAACACCAAGAATGAATTTTTTTTTAAGTTACGTAATGCCACTAAATTCAAAGTTCTTGAACAAAATGATTTCCATTTAGCTTTGTGGTAAAAAAAACTCTGTTCCCAATATAGTGTTACGATTTTTTTTTAGCAATGGCGATCAGATGACAGCTGTCGCGGACGGAGCTTATCCAAGTTTAAACTAATTAAAAATTATGTTCGTTACACAATGAATGATTTCAGCTTGAAAATTCTACTTAGCATCCATAACAACCAGAACAGATATAAATCTTGATAATGCCATTCAAGACTTTTCTAATAAAAGAGTAATCAAAATAAATATATGAACACTCTCCATCATGTGTACGATCTCTTTAAACAAAATAAGTACAACCTTTAATTTATTTATGTTCAGTAATTGATTTTGATTGACTTAGAAAGGGTGGAAAAAAGCTACTAGGTACGCCACTGTTTTCATACCTTATTCTTAATGGATGGAACCAGATCGGTGTTGTCTTTCCAGACCAAAATACAGATTGGGTATAGATAATTTACATTTGAAAATTGTCAAGAAAACAAAGATCTATTGAGCCATTGAGAACGGGTTCAGAAGAGTGGGAAAGGTAAAAACTTTTTTAATTACTAAGTGGGCTAGGGTAAGTGGGTATTGTAGCGCCATCAAGTCACTTCCTTGGTGCTGCAACGAGGACGCGTCAATTCGCCGGCTAGAACGCTATTCATTGAGCAGAGCCACTTATGCAATCTCCGCTCCTTCCCCTCACTTGTGCCGCCCCCATCCTGCTCCATGCCCTCCTCCCGCCCCCAAGGAACTCCACCTGAGGCGATCACTTGCCTATGCCTAGGAGTCTAGCAATCGGTTTGACTAATGAGCTATCTCCATCGCCCACGGATTAATAACTGCTGAGTAACTTCTCATCGCGATGACAATTTATCACCCCCCCCCCCCTCTACCAATGCTTAGGACGATTTGAAGTTGACTATACAAAATGAAATCCCCAAAATAATTGGTTTTGAGAGAAAATCGTGTTGGGCAACTTTAATTGTGCTTCATTGCCCGGGGAAAACTGAGTAATAAAATAAGTTTTTACGCTCTTCTCTATAGCCAGAAAGGTTACAATTCCGTGGGCGAATTGTGGGATCCTATATATATTGCTACATTGTATGAATGTGTATTGTAAATACGGTCTAAATGTGAATTTGTAAATATGGTATGAATGCGATCTTTATCAAATTATTTTTCGTCCTATTTAGAGCAGATTTTAATTTTATCCAAATAAACATTGATTAAAAATAAAATAAAGTTTTTAGTCAGCAATTGCCACTAAAAATTGCGTTTTCAACAAATAAAAATACCTACAGTAAAAACGTATCAAATCCACCGGGATTACTATTGCTGGCTCTCAATTTTCTTTTGATTAATTTAGCGTTACCGTCTTTAATGTGGGCTTAAACTAAAATAGAAAATCAGAATTTTAAATCTGAAATCTCTGACTGAGCTGGTACTTGAGTTATGTTATAACTAATCAATTTTTCAATAACATGAGCCTACATCTTCATGAATCTAGTCATTCTAACCCATTTTGTAGAATTTTATGTCGCATATTTTTGAATATTGCCGCTAAATATAGTTAAACTTACGTGTTCTTCATGGACAATGTGTGCCTATTATACAAAGAATTTAATGTAGAAACATTCACTAACTTTGCTGAGAAAATTCGCTGCCGGAAAGGTTTTCCCGTATTTCATAGGGTGTAGACAAGTACACGTACTGAGGCTATGTGCTGAGGGAAAAGCCCGGCGATATGAGTGCGGGGATCCGAGCACTGGCAACAATCGGCTGTATGGAAGCAGGAAGAAAAGGGATGAGATAATTGAATATACGAGAGGGAGGATAACGAAGCCCATTGGCTGCACTGGAAGAAACATTGGTAGGACAAGTGGGAGCTTGAATGGATGCTCTTTCGCTTCCCCCCCCCGGCGCCGATAACTTCTCAAATCCTCGCCGGCGGATGTACTCCAGAAGAGGATACGTTCAACACCTGAGATTTTCCAGGTATTCGACTTCTCATTTCGTGCAAAACTTTTCCGATGCCCTTTATCTATCGGATAGCTTGAATAACTCACATGTTATGCTGGATTTTTAATCTCTTTCCATCAGAAAAAATAAAAAACTTTCCTTACACAAGGTTTTTTTCATACTTGCGGTGGACATTCAGGGGTTTCGACAATGTTCTATTTCTTTTGTTTGCCTTTCCCGGGAGAGGTAGTGCATAATATATCCGAAAGAGAAAATTAATAAAGTATGAAGCCTCTAGGGGACTTTTAGTTCCTAAGTCTCCTATGTGTTTATATATTAATTTTCTGTCGTGTGTATCGATTGATTTCCCGATGGTATAAGTTTGCTTCCTATTTCTGGTGTAAGTGACATCATGACGTTGTAGGGGAGGAGTGGAAATGAGGAATGTAAATTATTTGTAAAAATCTGAATAAATAAATGTACGTGTAAAAGAACTCCTCTTCCTTGGCCTAACATCATTTAATTCAAATTTCTAAAGGTCCCATTCATTTTGATTTTCCTTCAAAAACACTGATGAATTGGCCTTTTATTCTGACATCTTTGCGCCGCCTTTGAAAAGGATTACATCAATTAAAAGACGTCACCAGCGGTAATAAAGGTAATCATTCCTGAATGTCTTCCTTGCTTTTTTTTCCTTTTTAGTTTCTTTTTTTTTTTTTTACTTTATTTATTCCTTTTTATTCTCAAAAGGTGTCGGAGCCGCTTTCATTTCTTTTCACCTTTTCTGAAAGGGGGAGCATATCGTTAATTATATAGCAAATATGTTGCCACCTAACGAGGGTACGAGAGTCTTTCAAGGGACCTGGCCCAACTTTGTCTTAAGGAAGATCAAAGTGACTCTTGACAAAAAAAAAAAAAACTTAGTGCCTTCATCTTTCTTTTGTGAGAAGGGAGGTGTAATACTATGCCTTTATTTTCAAAGGTCTACTTAGCCAAGATTGATAATAACGCCTCCTTATCTTTCACTTTTAATATTCTTGATTTGTTCCTCAAAGCTTCAAGGGGTATAAAGCTTTATAATCATATCAATCATACCCCATCATCCTTGTCGGCTTATAGAATAACGAGGAATTATTCCTGTATTTTTTTATTGATTGCCTTCCAAGATTAAATTCATTAGTGCACATCAGGGCACGATAAGTATATAGCCATTTTTTTTATTGCTGCTTATTAGAAAGTTGCAATGATAGCAAGGACTCATCCCTGTATTTCGAGTACCAATGATAAGGTGCAGCTGTTCACAAACACTGGTGACGTCAATCGTTTTATTAATTTGTTCTGATAATGTATCGAAGTACTAATATTTGTGGATACATCCGTTATATGAATTGTTTTTACTTATGTCAAGTGTTAAACTTTATTACTGCCAAAACAGATTTAAGAGGGGTTTTACTGTCTTGCGTCTGTCTGTGCGCGCTCACGGTAGTCGTCGTAAACATTGTAAAACGCAAAATTTTAAAAAGAGCGATAAACTAAAAGTTTTTCTCGACACTGCTTACTCTCTTTATCCTTTATATCATTTATAAAAGAAAATTCATTGCTGTAGAAATTTTCAATCTATAAAATTTTTAAAAATATCAAACGATCCTAGGATCAACTAGTACTTTTTTTTTTGTTTTTATTGTACAGTTCTAGTTTATTTTATAATTTCGTTTACATTTTAGTTTATATTTTTAATTCTTGAAGAATATTTGTCTTTTACCTTTGTATATACATTTTTTATCTTATTATTTCTTATATCGTTTTATTTGATTATATGTATTTTATTAAATTATTCAAAGATCCCACTTTATGTAACTGAAAATATTACATACCTAAGAAACCCAGCGTTTAACACTCTTCCCGCATCGATGGCAACAGACTTTGAGGGAAAATTAGGTTAAGATTTTGTTGTTAGATATAAGAAAGTTCTAAGTCTATAATTCATAAGGTGCACCCCATCACTCTTAAACATGTTTAGACACTGAATGTATAATGTGAATTATACTTTTGTAACAGTCACCAATCGCAATGTGAAATTATTAAAAAATGTATAAAATATAAGCAAGCTACAGGACATATAATGACCTATTGTAAATATATCCATTTATGTAGTCATACTGATCTCCATAAGTTATAATAACAAGGGGATATGAAGGAAAATAAATAAATAAAAAAAGCAAAAAAAACTTTATGTAAACAAATGTTCGTTCTTAAGGGACATAGTCCCAGGATAATAAACATTATTATTTTTGTTACAGTATATAATCACTGCGTATTTGGTGACATAAAAAATGTTTGAAAATCTAAGAAAAGGAGACGATGTTTAGGGGATTGATACTTTCGTTGTATTTTAAAAATTCTGTGTCTCATGGCGAGTCAAGTGGAGTTTAAAAATCGGACAGATGTTGAGAAAAATGGCTATGTCGTTGGACATAGCTTGCTGCCACAAGAAGACGGTATGACCACCGGAGCTTGGCGGACTTTAAAAACCGTCTCTCACGTTCGTTAACGGCGTTCGTGCTCGCACAGCGTTACGGTAAGATATCCGACCGGGTGTCCAGGTGTTCCGCGCCCGTTACTGCTCTCAAGTAACAGTTGGCCTTACTAATTAGGATTAAGACATATGGCACTTGTCATATGGCACCTACCAGATCGGAATTCCTCCCACGCTAGCCGCAATTGTTACCTACAACGCCACAAAGGACTTAAAACCCGCATGCGATTCAATGTATGCATACCTACAAGACTTATCCGTCACTTATAAAGAAACTGACTCATTACAGCTGGAACGTAGACATTCCTCTTCACAAAGTAGCTATTTGAATGTCAAGCATTGATTGCAGGAACATGTTTATATGTTCATATAGGAACATGTTACATAGAAAAGATGCTACCTACAACTTGCCCCCCTCCTGATATTCGATGAGATCATGAGTGAATAATATTGAAAAATACGCATGAATGACAAGCGGAGAAGATCATCTAGATATTCCTCTCTATGGGGAAATATTATTTTGACGACAGTTAATTTAAATTAATAAATCTCTAATCCAGTTCTTCCGGAGTCTTGGGGTGTCAGCTAAGTCTTGTGTTGCAAGTCCAAGAGGATTCCGGTAATAGTTTTTGATGGATTGTGTTGTAGGGTTGTATTTCTGACGTACTGGGGTCGCTATGTTTATTTTTTTCGTTTGGAGTTTAAACGTTGCGGAATTTGACTTTGCTGAGGTTATACTGTACAAAAGAATCCATTTAGAACTGATTACATGCCCTTTCGAAATTAAGAGTGGTCTATGAACATATTTCTTCGAGAGTTCTCAACCTCAGGAGGTTGAAAGACAGTAAAAAAACGCTGTCTGGTCATGGCCTGCGAACAGTTCCGTTGGAGACTTTAAACGCCTACCTACTTATTAGAAGTTAGCGCAGCCAAGCATAGAGCGGTAGGAGTAAGACACCTGCCCAAATCATTAACATGGAAACATGAAATGTGTCATTTCCGAACGGACAAATGGACTCGACCTTTTCTTGCAAGGTTTATTATTTTATGTAATTATTGTCAACAACTTGCATATTATTATTCGGAACGTCGAGATCTTTCCTTAATTAATGTGATGATATTTATTTTTAATTATTAAACAAGCCGTTTCCTGTAGGTTAGTTATTCGCACGGCTGACTAGCTACCCTATTCCCGACTTGCTGGGATATTTCTCTCAAGGAATATGTCTGGCCCACTCGGCCACGTTATACAAACGAGTAACTTGCATAAACAATATAGACATAAGGGTACAACCACGGTCTGCATCGATGGTGGTTAAATTTAATACTCACTTAAGTAATTAATGGCTCTGCATTAGTTTTTATAGGGTTCGGCTATAGCTTCAATGGAGGATTAACTGGAATCTCATGTGAAATATGCCTCTTGATCAAAAGAAGGCTGCGAAAAATTTGCAAATCTTTAAAAAAAATCTCAATCACTTCCAAAACAATACTACTTTTTTATTTCTCTTCAATCTATTAATTTATAATATTATTATACATAGTATTTTTTAATTATTATCATTAATTCCCTAATTTAATGTATCCCAGGATTTATTATCTGTATATGTGCAAACCTCCATTATTACTAAAGGCTATTCACAATAGTTGAATTATTTTATGCTATGTTTTATGTCAGCTTGAGCAATTTATTTTGTACGTGTACGTTGTTCTGTATGAAATAATATAGTTAATTATTACCCTCTTTTTTATCACGCAAGAATATAAAAATACGATTTGTAACCCCACCAACAAGTATTTACGTCCAACCCACATGACTGCGTGATACGGCGATTAATACGGATCAAAACGATATGTTTAATAAGCGAAATTGACGTGGTAAAAAAAAAAAAAATGGATGTTGCGCGATTTATGAAGACCTTGCGGAATTGCCCTCTAAGTAAGACTTCGCTTGACTAATTGATTGACTCAACTGATCTCATGAATAATTGCTAGGGTGAATAATAGGGTTGCTCCCACCTGTTGCTAACAGTAATCCGTGCCTTGCCGACCAGAGTCCTACATTAAAACATCAATTACCAGTGATGTTTGTTCAGTGGCCGCTGCCTCTCGGTCGCACTCTCAATAAACGTGTTTCCGACGTCCGTGCGTCGGCGAGGGAAATTGCTATGGTAAAAAAGCGATATAATGTACAGCTGTTGTTTCAGCATTGTATAGTACAACGTTTTAGTTGCTGTTGAAAAACACTCCAATGCCTGAATTTTTCTTGAGCGTTGGCTAGTCCATAGATTCATTGTATAGGATATAAATACTGAAAAAATAATATATACTTTCTAATCAAATTCGAACGGTCAGAGCTCTAGCCATCACATTTATGTATTGTCAACCAAATGCTTATTTAAAACTTTATTATAAAAAAAACAACTTTATATTAATAGTTATTAGCAGTCACCACACTGGTTTTCATTTTAATGATAATTACAAAACGTTTGTGGCATGGTCGGGATTCGGATCGGCATGGAATACCCTAAAGGATTATCTCTGACTCAGGACCTTAAAAAATGAAAATTTTCGAGAAACTGTTTGAGTCGCTGATTTAATACGTACCTTGCCGAATGAAGTATTTTCTTCTAGTTCATTATGAATAAACATAATATTTCACGCTAGTGCGAAGGGTGACAGCCTACTCGATGTTAAACGGTCCCAGCTAACACACTAACACAGGGAGCAAAATGGTGTTAATTTTGAGTGGGAGATAAAGAGAAAACGATTTCTCGCTTCGATATAACAGGGGATGGCTGACCCACAAACCTATTTAAAACGCTTCGTCCCAGAACAGCATCAGCGCTGATTTTATGATGCCGCCCTGGTCTAAAGGTGGGGGCGAACTAGGAAATCGATAAAGTATAGACAGGGAATGAAAAAATGTCTGCAGGGGATTTAATGAGTATAAAGCTAGTTTGGAGCTAAGCCCTGATAGAATGGGATCAGAAGGAGGAGGGAGTCCGCGTGACAATGGTCCAAGCACAATAGTGCAGCTGCAGCTCCAAGTTGGCAATCTTCACCCCCCCTCTACAACTAACCCCCTCGTATATTTCATTAGGGGACCATCCCTATCTTCAATGTGCACGGCATCGCTCCATTCCAGGAGGCAACCTATTAATGTTTCCATAAACTGGAAGAGCTCTGCGGATCCTACTTGAGGATCTTGGGAGCAGCCACTCCAAGAACAGGCCTGTTATGCAAAAATGAAAGAAAAAAATATTCTGCGACTGAAAAGAACAGTCCCGAAAGACTAAAACGTAATTTTACAGATAAAGGGTGTAAATTATATTATAAAAGGTGTCACGGAAGAAAGAAATTTCAAAATTGTAGGTTTTATATTTAAATTATAATTAATTTATATTTAAATATAGATTTATAATAGATGTAGATATAGATAATATAATAGATATAGATTTATATTTAAATGTGTGGTCTAAAGGGGGCGATAATACACTGCAGATTCAGTTATAGAGCTAAGAGGACTCGAGCAGGATTTTGGTGAAATTAAGGATTGCAATGTTTGCATTTAGAACTGAAACGGAGTGACAGTTGGTGGGAGAAGTATGTTTGAGGAGTTGAGTTCGGATTCACGGGATTGTTTTAATAAAAAATATTCATTGATTCTAAGTTGGTTTTGACAATCATCTTAAACAATGATCTGTGTTGTTTTTCGTCCTTATCAGATTGATCCAAATTTGATTGTAGATATTGTATATTTTTCTGTAAGATGAAAAGGCATACTACAAATGAATCTGAAGATTGACTCTACAGGTGAGTGGATAATGAGCAGAAGCACATCCTGCGAGCACGTTGGGGAGTACAGTTCGGCCGAAGTATGAATGGAGGAGGCAGGTACGAGGAAGGCTAGGTCGGGGAGGCAGTGGCTGTAAAAAAACCGGCTGCGGGTTAAAGACTGATCTAATCGGACCGCTAGGCGCCTTGTGACGTCGCCTTCCGGGTTTAAAGGAAGCCGGCGAGAAAAAAAAAAGAACAGGGCTATGAGTGGCGGGAGGCCATGACGTAGCAGGCCCGTCATCGGAGATCTTGGATCAGCTGTTGGCTCCTTAGACCCATCTGTGCCTCCTTACCTCCTCCCCACCTGCCCTTCGGGGTTTAAATGTTTGCCCCTGTACTGTCTTAGCTTGTCCCCCACTCCCTAGGACCATCCCAGGTCCTAACCACAATCATCTCGCGATGTAGCCGAGCCCGAAAGGGCAGCACCGGAGAATGCGCGTTGTTTATGGGGATAGTAAACATCTAACCGATCTGAAATTTTAAATCTACGCACCACGTTGTACACACTCGTATGAAATTAACGATAAATTAATTATTCAAGAAGTACAATGGCATTTACATAATTATCTCTTAAACTTATTCCCTCATTCCACGTTTTTATGCATGTAACGACATGCCATTTTTATATATATTTAAAAATTAATAAATTTAATTAGGATTTCGTTGATAATTAATGTGTAATACATGATAATTGGTGGAAAATTATGAAAATAAATTGTTTTGCCAACTGCTCTTTGGTTTAACGAGTTTTGTACGTATATATATTACTTTAAATTCATAAGTCACTGCGGATGACTTTGCCGATCGCATACTGTGGTACTTGGATTCAGGTACTGACCATCTCATGAAGGCAAACTTCTTTCGGAGTGATGCCTCCTGGTACCAGCAGGGCTCGGCACCCCCTGGCCACTGAGGGTTGCTCTAGGTCAGTGGGGGAGGTTCTCGGCACGCTCCCTTGCAGCCGTCAACATCGATCCCTAACGGACCGTCTGTCTGTCTCTTCTCTTTCTTCTCATCACTTCTGAAGGCCGCGTAACTCACCCTTTACTGACACCAACCAATACAAATTCGATAGTAATAAAATTGTAAAAAAAAATAAATCTTTTTTTTCTTAATATCTTTCAAATTGTCATAAATTTAAATCGGAAAACCTTCTGAGCTTTGAAATCGGGTCTTTGCTTGAATAGCAACACAACATTTAGGATTGAATGAATTTTTTTTTGACATACCCACAGAAAGACAACGACCCTGTACCAAAGTCATGCTTTTTGGGTTCAGGGCAATAAAAATGTATTTAATCATGTCCAGTTAGCCAGTCCGATGGAGAACATAGAAGCTGAAACACCGTGAAGACCTCTATTGTATTAAGGATGAGTATTTATTACATAAATACTATTATATTATAACCTCTTTTTTTTACCCCCATAAAATCTTTTTCGTCAATTTTTACATCACTTATCTCATACTCGATACGATTGTGTCAAGCTGACGCGAGGTTCGCTGCGGTCATACGTCATTGAGTGCCTGTGGTCTGTAGTAACCAATTCAGTGGTTGTGGCTCTGGTCAACTAATTACTCCGCATTATCATTACGTATGCATATATGCACAGATCCATTATTACTCCGTAAAAAAAATTAGTCGCGAGATAATCATATATAGATTGATGTCTTTTTTGCTAAGTAATCGAGAAAATAAATAATTTTCGTAGACGATACTTTCCGAATATTTGTTATTCATTCGCAAGTTAGGATATATAACATAATTAAAAGAGCTCTAATCACAATTACATTGGTAATTACAGTCCACTGAAGTCCCAACACTTATACGTTTGTTAATGTCACCACTTTAATTTGGTACCCTACCTCATATTGGTTAGGAAAATATTAATTACCATGTAATTATTTGCTTCCATACAAAAATAATAATATAATGGCAACTAGTAATATCCAGAACTAGCAGTCTCGGGGTTGAAAACGTAAATGGTTCTAAAAAAGCCAACGAAACTCTAGAAATAGACTACCGGAATTCAAAATTTGAAGTGACACCGGTAATAGGTAATAGGTAATAAGATAAACGCTTTAGAATATGGCATGTATAAATATGACAAATATAATTTTTCTGGTTGTTAATGACAATTGAAAGATCATTCTGACAGCGAAGCATACCCGAGTAGGCTTATCTGAAAACTATAATCAGCGCAAATGGACAATAGCACAAAAGCGGTCTGTCAAGATTTCCTCTTTGATTTAAAAGTTGTTTCAATTCCCTTCCGGTTACTCTCTGTTCGTAATGGCCCTGGAAACTTCCGGTGAGGAAATGATTCTAACGTCAGGTTGCAAGTCTCCCTTCTAAATTGTTGTCCATGAACACACATCCCCGGCAATAATGGACACGTAGGGAAACAGATAAAAAACTTGACATGCGAACATACAAGACAAGTATCATCAAACCAATTTTATTTCTATGCGATTTTGGGGATAATTTGGGAAAATTAAACTATTTCTACTGATCATTAGGATGAGACATTCTACTACTAAAATGAATTTAAACGGCTTGATATATTTATAAGAACTGACAGATGTATAGCATAATAAACAGTCTGGTAAGCGTTTGTCAGTTTTTTCCCCTACTGTGCTTATAAACCCCTGAAAAACTTCCCCTAATAAGAAGCTTTAGGTGACCGTCCATCTGTCTCCACCACCCCCGGGCCTACTGCTAAAAATTCAAGCTCAAAAATTGAAAAAAAATGTGTCATTAGGGATTCGAATTTGTCCGAAACATACACATGTTAACGTGTGGCATCTATGCGTATTAGGGAGATGAACTCTACAAGGACGAAGCAAGTCCAAGGAGAAATTATTGAGAGTTTGTTGACACATAAACCTCGCGAAGATCGGACGATGAGCATGAAGTAAATGGGAGAGTAACATGTCACCACCAACCATCAACCAACCACAATCATTAACAACATTCTAAGCAATTGAGGCAGCTTGAAGTGCTTGTGAAATAGAAATAAACACGGAAATTGAACGTCACTTACTCGAACGGAAGAAGGTTATTGCAAAGTTTTAGTTTACTACTCAATAACATACTGACAGGAGATCGCTTATAATATAATAATAAAAAAAAAATTGGAGCGTTTTCAATATCTTGAAATTCCAAATCAAGCAGTATTCTTGTTCGGGATGAACAGTGGAGTTTGATAAACTATTTTATATTGCGATTAAAGCAGAGATGTGAACAATGGTTTTCTGATCAAGGAATCATTGAATGGAGTATATATATATATATAGAGAGAGAGAGGAGGTAACAAAAAGGGAGAAAGAGCAATAACCAGGGGATAAGGGAAGTAGGTTAGTGGGGAGAGCATGTGTGCCTAAGAGCAGATGCACAACCGAAGGGGGCTTTTCTTGGTCTGCCCGGGCATCGAACACTTAAATCGATCGCAAGCTGGCCATCTAACCGAGGAATCGATCTTTCCCTTTATGCCCATCAAATGCTACCAGCTGGTTATTCTTCGCTATGGGTTCCGCTGATAGTCGACCACTCATCCCGACATCCCCTCATCAACCCCCTGATGGATGCATCGCCATTAGATCCGTGCTTTTCTAACATTATTTATTAATTTTTCTCATATGTTTATTTATTAATTGTACGCTAATAGACCAGTAAGTTCAGTGGTTTCATCAATTAATAATTAAAGTGACATATCTTGTGTAAGAAAGTGGAGGAACAATATGAAGATATGAATACCCCGATTGATTTTCTTCAAAGGAAATCCCGGAAACGGAAATGGAAACCTTGTTCCCTTCAAAATAACATATTAAATCTTTATTTGACTCTTTTGTTTATGCAATTTATACCATTTTTTATTGTCTAATAATCTATACAGTTATGAGCCCCAATCGTCTTTGGGTTTCAATTACTACTATGTAATTCAATTAGAACGTCCGAAGAAAAAACTGTGATTCGCGGTCTTTCCGATACCTTGCTACCTTATCGGACAACCTTCATATCTTTTCTCCTTAGTCCAAAGACCAAAGCAAACCTTCTTTTACGTCAAACCCGCTGTGACAATCTGTCTTATGTCCTTAACAGAAATATTATATTCCTTTGTCATTATGGCAATACCCTTCTAGAACTCCCTTTTCCACCTCATATCTTATTATACCAGTCTTCAAGATGCACCTCGATCAGGTCGGCCTTGAGTTGTCGATGATTACTCGAAGTAAGCCATGTATTACACTAGGATTAGCGGGTACAAAATTGACTCTACTTAAGTAGTTTTATGGACAAGAATAAGTGACAGTTATTAAATGGCTACCTCATGTCAACTGTCGTTCTTATTCACGGGCGATTGGGCACTGGAACCCTTCCTAGAAGATTTGAACGTAAAAAAATATGTGGGCTCCTTGAACGATACCGGGGGCGTTAGCCTGGGTAATAATAGAGAAGATACCTGCAGGTAATGTTAGCTATTCATGAGCGAGCCGCGAGAAAGCCAACTAGAGGTATGTGGGCGCCCTTATGCCAGTGTTTCTATCTGAATTTTCACCTCGGCGGGCTTCAACCACCTGGCATCGTCGGCCTCGTACATCTCCCAGGCGGAGTGACAGAAAAAAGGGCACTTGTGATAAGAGTGAGCAGGGCAATCGACCAGTGCTCTGCTTTTCAACAGGTTCCGCAGTTTCACACCGGGGGCAGTCCAGCACCGATTTCCCTTACTCGCTCATCGTGGTTAAGGGACCTCATATGAATCTGACATGACTAAACTCATAAATAAAATCGACACAACGATAAAGTGTCCGTAATTTACATATGATGGGCGTCGATGGGCGGCGGGGACCGAGTGCCTAACCGCAGTAAACGTCGTAGTTCAGTGGCTGAAACAACGAAATGAAATCATTACCAAAATTCTCAGAAATTTATTTACCTAGATAATTCTAGGTCTATGACGTCTTGTTTAGAGAAAAAAAGCATGTTTCTTGAAGAAATATTTTTGTGCTCCGGTGGGTTCTTAAGAACGGTTAGCGTTGTAGGACATTTTTTAACGTCCAAAACGATTGTTTATGAAGATCATGATTTGTTGCCCTTTTCGAAAATATCTAAGGTTCCTTTAAAAAATAATTTTTATCTTTGGTAGATGATATCTTGAGACCAGTTAGCATTTGGGAAAAGTGTTGATGTGTAGGAATATAGAAATGTTAGAAGCAAATTTTTTAATGCTATTATTCCACTTGTTCCTTCGATCGTTTGAATTTAGTGCACGACATATTCTTGGAAAATATTAAAAAAAAAATGATAACAAGATTGTGGATGTGGTGAGTATTCTGATTACAAAGCATTACTCAAGATATTACTGTATATTTACTTGTCAGTTGTGGAAGGAAAAATACTGACAGCCGACAATTCAAATATTTCCCTTCTATAATGGCCACTAGTGTCTGAGGGCCGTTTTGGATCCTTGAAGCTGTTAGAGGGCGAAAGTGTACAACAGATGATACAAAACCCCCATTGGGATGAGCTCCTCTTGTAAAGTTGATATTTACACAATCGAAAGCTATTTAGACACGAGGGAGTCGGTCGACACCGGCTGAAAGAGAGATGGATGCCGCAAACAGCAAACAGGACAGAGAGAGAAAGAGAGAGAGGTTGGCCTAAGCGGAAGAATGATCCGTGCCAATGTGACTGGATGAATGGAGTTAAAGGGAGCAGGTAAGGAGCTGCTCGACCAGCACATAAACATCCCTTAACTTCCGACCATCAGCCTCAACCTCACGTCATTCATACGATAACCGCCTACATCTGCCTGTGTCTTCTTTCCCAGAACACGTGTGCGCTCCATTAGCCGCGCCTATCCCATACGGACCCCGCAGATAGTAGTATTTAGTAGAGTAGTTTAGTAGCCGTTTACCTCTGAAACAGTTCAGTCCATAAAAAATGTCCCAATGGCATGTTCGACATATTTGATCTGACTCGAGATGGACCGACAATGATTTGCGACTCTGTAAGCAATATTCTTTGGATTCCATCGATAGAAATAGCTCAATTGATTTCTGAATTTGATCCTTAGGTTATAAAACGAATTAAAAGGAGGATTAAGGAGAGTCCTTTCAAAGAATTACAACTGAAAAATCCTTCTTAATATTTTATCATAAACTCTAATACTAATATATATAAAATATATATTAATTTTTTATTTATTTATTTAATTTAAGTAAATATAAATACAAATACTAATAAACTAAAATACTATGCGGAGAGTTCAATATAACTATAGAGAAAATTTCAAACAAACCGCCAGTTACCAGTTAGCAGCTACTAATTTACAAGACTAGCGTGCCCAAATATCGAAAATTAACTTCATATGTTGCGAAGGCTGATATAGCATATCACTCTTTATTTTTTTTATCAAAATTGTTATTTTTCAAACGTGATTTTAGTATATTTTGTCCAGCCAATAATTTTACTATTTTTTAAAAATATTTATTTTCCATAAAATATAAGGAGTAGTTTTATCATTTAATAAGTCTCCGGACAGCACTCGTTTTTTTTTTGTTAATATTCCTTTCATTAAATCAAATCGATGGACTAGATTTATGCAACTAAAGTTTATCAAAAAAAAATGGTTAAGCCACTAATGAGTTTCTATCTTAACCTGTTCTTAATTGTGGTATTGTGTTTACTGGTTAGATTTGGTTAGAATTATGGCAGGAAGTGGAGTCGGAGCGGGTTACGGGCTTTGAGGAAACTGTTCCTTCGTGAGATTTAGCGACTCTGTGGATTTCTCGGTTGCCGACAGTTATAGGGTGACTTTTGCCTCAGCTGGCCACACCCTTACGGCGGTAGCTGTTGAAAAGGTGACTATTAATACGTCGTGAGTTGCCTGCTCCCGAGCATTTGCCAAGGGCGGCTGTAATCCCCGACTTGAATGCGCCAACTACGTGCCCCCGCAAAGAGGAAGTTGTATTTCTAAGAACTTGGATGCTTTAAGCAGGTAAGGCCGGAACCTGAATAATTGTTAGATGTCAGGAGGTGGCTATTTACTGGCTCCTTTTGTTTGCAGCAATTTGTCACTTAGTAGAGTGGTAGGTTGTAGGAGGGCATTGTGGCCGGGACAAGTGGTCCCTTGGCCCAGCTGGCTTCTGCCTGGTAATTGCCTAAAGGTGGGCTCACAATACTTGGTAATTTACACAACAGCCGGACATCCAAGGACCGGCCAGCCGTGCGGACAACAATTTGCCCCGGTATCTCTATCTGCTCCAATAGTTTTTGTCCAGTGTGTCGGCTGGTTTCTGCCCTTCAGCCATAGCAATGGGATCCTTACCTCTAACGTTTGAATAAGTGGCTTCCAATGGACATCTACCTTCCTCTGTAATATTAATTGCCAAACTCCAAGGGAGGACCTCTACTTTTATACAGGTATGGAATGATCGCTTTTCATCTGTATGTATGGGGATCAATCATCAAGGAAACTCCGAAATATACTAATAACTTCTCGTCAACATACAATAACAGGAAGTATTGAGAAATCGTTTCGTTTCACTAACTTACACGGAAAGTTAGTGTGCATATCTAGTTATATATTTATTTGCATATTTATGTTTCAATTGGTTCGTATATGTATTTGTGTAGATATTTTATTTCTCTAGTAAGTTCTTGTTTTAGTTTACAGTTATTTCATTTAAAAATTTTAATTCTTATTAAATATGTGTGTTTTATGTGTGTATGGACTTGTTTTTTATATTACATCTTTTCTTATGTAATTTTTTTTAAATATTTATTCGTTCATTGTAAATTTTAGCGGAGCCTAACATTGCCAAAGAATCAACTTAATGTAAAATAATTGTTTGTTTTGAGGAACATAAACCCAAGATAATGAAATTGTTCTTATTAGACAACCAGTCCCTGCTCCCTACAAGCTATTTAGGCTTTGACAAGTTAATGCAAAAAAGATGTCCGGTTTGGATATAATTTATTTTGTCAACAATTTATAGATATTTAAAAAAAAAAGAAGTTTTATGAGAAATTAATGGAAATCGCAAGGTTAATTTTTTTCGAGCCAATTTTAACAGGTTTTTTTCGAATAGTATTTCAGCTGTTTACAATTTTTTTATGCGTCAAAACGGGCGATTTTCAGCGTTTTCAGCAAAAACACACACATCCCAGCCTTGTAATAAATTGATTGATTGTGATAAATTGAGGGATCATTACCAGGGATAATAATTATTATCATTAAATTTTATTATTTTAAGTCAATTTTTAAATTTCATTATTTTTTAAAGGAGAATTGCATTTCTTATACTTACATCAAGTATTTTATTTTGCATATTTTTTCATAAATAAAAAGTGTATTTTAGTAATTAACTTATTACAATACACCCCAGTTAATAGAAAAAAATCAAAATAAAAGTTTTGCAATAATATAATTATTTGTGCTGAAAACGGTGGTACTTTGAGGAGACTTCACATAATCACATAATTGTTTTACAAAAGTGGAGTCGAATCTCATCTTATTCTGTAACATACCTCAACTTACTTAAAATTGACTTTAAGCTTATTAAACAAGGAGGTTTTTCTAAAAATGGTGAATCTGTAGTCCAGTAGGAGGCTGATAAAAAAAATCGCGAGTAATCCACGATTTTACGAAAAACAGAACTTTGCGCGGTTCAGCCGCTTGAGAGACCCCTTAAAATGGTTTTTACGAAAACAAACATTGTTTTTTTAAACCAAATTTTGTCTAGTTTACAATAATGCAATTGGGAATTACCTAATTTAAATATTTTTTTTGTTATCGCTTCCTACTCAACAAAAAAAGTAACAACCATAAAAAAATCCAAAATGTAAATTAGCTCCTTCCCTGTTTGGAATTGGACCATAGCCCAAATGAACTTTTGTGTCGCATTTGAAGTCTACTAAGTCTACTATTACGCTCTCAAGTTTCGGACATCATTTACGTCACAACCTGTATATTGTTCTTTCGCTTTCGTTTATGTACGTATTCATTTATTTTACAGACTTCTTCGTATTTTTTTTTTTTAATGTCATCTTTATTTACTGAATGCAGCTAAACAATCTTTTATTTTATTGATATTATTTTCTTACTGAGTTTTACACTTAATTTTATTTTGTCATTTTTCTTTATAATGTAATGGTTATTTTTGTTTGTTTTTTTTCTCTATTCTATTTCTGTACTAAACAAATTCCGCCCAAATGGTTGATTCAATATGGAAAATATTTGCGCAGTATCTCCATCACGCGTTAATTGCACGTATATATGAAGAGTGTGTAGATTAAATCTGGATCTGTAGTTGTAGGAAGTGACGTGAGGTGGGGATATGGTGCGGTGTTAATGTATGCGGACCCTACCGGCCTGGAGCAGCACATCAACAAACAACCGAGGCACTTACGCCTATTAGCGAGAGGACAGCTAGGCCCGCCCAACAGTGTCTAACAACAATATTGCACAATTAATATTTAATTCATATGCATAACCCCATACATCTGCACGGGTCTGGGACGGGTGGGAGGTCAAGAGTGCGCTAGAGGTGTCGCTACTACACTGTCGGTAAAAGCGTGTATTTTATTCGATCAATCCCTCAAAATGAGAGTACTTTCAAGTTGAAAAAAAAATCGTAATTTCCCCGGTAAAATTTCCGGTACCAAGCCACAGGTCAGAGACTAAATTAAAATAGCTACTGTTCGATAGAAAAATTTTACAGAAAAAATTCCTGAGAATAATAAAAAAAATCACTTATGCCAACAATCTCTCCCCTACATCACACCACTGTCTTTACTTATAACGTAAAGAAAGCACGTAATGGTTTCTTGAAAATTATAAGAGTAGCTATAATAATTTAATAGTGTTGTCAATGTTTCAAAGACATTCATTTTATCCTTAAGGACCACTTGAAACAGTCTTTTAGCTGGTTTTTGTTTCAGTTTTCCTACATATGAATAGGTGGATATTTTAGTTTTTGCATATTGACTGTATTTTAGTTTTAATTTAAAGGCACTCTAGTGTCTGTCGACTACATGTAATAAACCCATGCACATAAAATGAAATAAAGAAATTTTTTTTTATAGCTTTATTCAAAAACTTCGAAATATGCTGATTAGTTCTAGTTTTTGTTTATATTTATTTCAGAGTATATTTTTAATTATTGAAATCTGTATATATACATTCTTTTATTTTATCATTTATTGTTAAATTTTTTTATATATATTTTATTTTTCTTCACATTGTAAATATTACAGTGGACTGATTCTGTTAAAGATCGTACTTAATGTTAATGTTTGTTCTTAAAGGTCATAGTCCCAGGATAATAAAGATATTATTATTAGATGTATTACTGACGTGTTGAGTTTAGATTTACCACGGCATATAACCAGCAGATGCCTAGACCTCTAGAACCTTCTTGAGAAATACGAGAAGGTCTTAAGAGGGCGGGTACCAACCTGTCCCAAGACTCCGTCGTCCTCGGACCGTAAACAGCATTTGCAACTCTTTGCCAGCGCGAGGTCTTGGCAGATGTGGAGTTCTGTAAAGGGTCAGGAGCAGATGGGTGCCTTATCAGGAGGCCCCCACCTGGCCCCGAGCAACCCTTCATGGCATATCTTGAACAAATAGACCTAGCACCCGGCCGTCCAACCCTTCTGCAGCGGCTCGTCGATCGCGAATTAACGTCACGCATTAACCAACCTCTTATTCGGTATTGAATAATGACTTCATTCTGGGGCGGAAACCTCACCGCCCTCGTAGAAAACAAAAAGGTAATGCAGCAGATAAGCTGTCTAGCCTCAACTATTGAAATAATCAACAGTGCAGAATAACGCTAAGAAGATAGCCTTAGTTTGAAAAAAAAAAAAACCCCAAAAAAACCATTCTGATCCAATCTTTGGTTATACTGAAACTGCGTCGGTAGGAACTTATAAAGTTGGTTTTCAAATATTGGAGGGAAGGAGATGGCAAAAAAAAAACATAAACAAATTGGTCCACACATTTAAGAACACACTTCCCCTCCAACCCAGAGCGACGCCGAGGCGCAAGTGTCCTCGGGACCTCCTCTAAACCAACTAGCATTTTGTTTATATTCTGTGGTGGTTCCCGAAGTGGTCAGTTAAGCGGTATGGCTAATGAGCCTATCTGATCCAAAAAGTAACCAGACGTTATAAACTGAAGTTCTAAACAATGTTTAAAATACTATGCATGTATACATTTTAATAAATATATGTATACTAAAAAGAAACGGACACAATCCCCACAAAAAAAAAATGAAGCCATTAGAATAAATCACGTATTTTATATCATTCTTGCCGATTTCAATTCGTTTTGAATATTTATAAATATTTTCGCTGTTCACATTGATTTTTTTTTAAATATGCTCAATAAAAGCTCTTCAATTGCTGAGAGCAATTTCACTTTTGTTGTTATTGTTGACTAAAACAAGGTCACTTCTAACCCAGATGAAACGTATAATTGATAAAACGCCTATAGACCAAAGATGGAATACGTGCGGGAATTGATGCACTCTAAAATTGAAGTAACTTAATTGGGGCTTTTAGTGGTCATATACCATCAACCGACCAATATACCCCTCCCCCCACTCACATGGCTCGATTCTGTCAATATTGCCTCTGCGTCCACGAGAGTTGTTTCGCTCCATAAGCAGCTTTTAATAATTTTAAGTACTCCGCGGGGCTGTAAAGCACAACAACCGATTCGAAGACGTCACTCAAGACACTAGCTGATCCGATATATTTTTAGTTATTACCTTACAAGCTCGAATAAATTAGGAACTCTGTGGAATAATATGGTATGAATGAGAACATTTATCACAATTACTTATTGCCCAATAAAGCAGATTGTAATTTTATCACAATAAAGATTTTTAACCTATTTGTTTTGTTTATGAAAGATATTAAACAAAATAAAATACGTTGAAAATGAAGGAATAAAAACGAGATGGGACGCTTGGGATACTTAAATTAAATGATTGGGGAAAATATTTCACTAAAAATTTCTTTCCATAAAAAATAATATTGTAATTACTAGGTTTTTACAAAAATTCCTTGCACATTCTGAAAACATTGTTGACTTTAAAATAGCATATTTTCGTTCGTTATTTTTTTATTATTATTATAAATCTAGTAATTAGTATATTAATATTAGTAAAAATTAGTATATTCCTTTTATTGGGCAATAAGTAACTGTGATCAATGAATATCTATGAATAGCTTTTTGCGTTACTATCTTTAATTAGTCCTTCAGTGAATTTTAAAACTGATGTCAAGGATATGGTAGACAAGTTGGATTTTTAATTTTAATTCTATAGCAACATTTCGCAACAGCTAAATAGATGTTAAAAAAAATATTGTTTGTATGACTGATTTCATTTATTTACGTTTTTTATTTGAATGGAGTATGTTTTACATTCAGTGAAATATTGTTTAAAAAAGTTTTAACTTGATGTTTCCTGAGGATGGACTGATTAATATCGTTGCAGCCAATTATTAATTAATAAAATTTGGAAGGATATTATGCATAACGTTTAATCATAATTAAGGTTCTGAGAGTGAGGAATATTGGGTATAGTTCCCTTATATTACTCATCCAACCGATGATTCCGTAAATTCATTTACCGGACGTAGAACACGTAGATCGACAACGAAATACGATCGCCGTCCTTTAGCAGATCCTCTCCTTTCGGGTTGGCCGATTAATCACTTCCTGATGTAGAGTCATTAGCGCTCCGGTGGATATGGGCCCGGCCCGTGCGAGAGGACAAAAAAGGGATGCTGGATCTAATCTAGAGACAGAAGGGCCAGCAGACTCTCTAGTAAATCAATTAAGTAGGTATAGCCGGGCACGCTTCTCGCCCTACCTGGCCCTTACCGGCTGCGCACACCAGCGCGCTGTACCGGCATCGGAACGAGCAGTTGCAGTGCTAATGAAAAAAAAAAGGGGGGGGGGAAGAATTCCCCGTTAGAGTATATCGCGCCTTTTATAGGCCTGACCTTTGCCAAGAGCCCATGCCGCCGACAAACATTTGTTTTCCCGCTTCCTTCACGGTCGTGGCTCCTGGCATTCTCCAGTTCTTCATCGTCCTCCCCCTTACTCCCTTAGCCGTTCCTTCCTCCTCCACCCCTCAGGCTAGCGATTCATTGCCACGGCACTCTTTAGGTAGTCTCAATTGTGATGCCTTAATGATATATGCAGCGGAAGCCAATACCAAAAATTAAGAACCTCAAAAAAAAGAAGTATACGAAGAGGACATTTATTGAGTGATAACTGATACATTATACAATTTGGCAAATTATAGAAATGCGAAATTATACAGTTTGAAAATATAATCGGCTTAATGGGGATGAGGTTCGGAGTGTTATGTAATCACGATCCCTAACCAACTATAATTCGTACTATGGCTTAAAGAGCCGAACTACATTGTGGCAATCCAGGTAATAGAATAGACACGACCTCGTAATTGTCAACAGTCTAAAAAATATTTCCGTATATCATAATGATCGCCACAAAACACTTCTCAAAAATTGCACGTTTGTCTATTCTCAGTAAATGAATAAATTTGTCCAAATTTAATGACGTTTTTTAATTATAATTCACTAAATTCTAGGCACATTAAGCAGGGCTTTGATTTGATGCCCAAATCAATACAATAGGAAAACATGTATTTTTTAACAAGTAATTAATTAATGACATTTTTTTTGTTATGGTGACGCTTTCATTTAGCTGCACCTAATGACTTAGAAATTTAAGGGTAATTATCAAGAATTGACCAGTGGGTACCTAAAACTAAATGGTTCTGAATAAAGTACTCGGTAATTTTTCGTTTTGAAAGTCTCATTTTCAAAAAAAGAAAATCGTTTATAGCTAAGATATTAACCTAAAGAAAACTACTGAACTCGACTCAAAAATCATTAAGCATGCGATTTATATTACTGGCCCTTACAAATTTACCTTTAATGGGTCCTTAAAATAGCTAATTAATCGTGGTTGAAAACAATTAGGACCACGATTTGAAATTTAAATCTAATGACGTTTCGTAATTATAATCCACTAAATTATATTACATATCAGTAACCAGGGCGTTGATATCTTTGAAAACTACTTAATATGATAAAAAAATATGAATTTTTCAAGTAATTAATTAATGGCCTTTTATTTTTTTTGTGTTGCTTTTAATTTTAACATCATCGGGGCATTTAGCTTAAATTTTGAATTTCACGTTTTTATGTCCAACAGGGGATGCGAGAATGAACACTATTTCGATCAGTTTTAGTAATTATAGTCCGCTGGAGTCCCAAAACATATTATTAACCAAGACATCCAAATTTTATATTTTTGAAGTCAAATTGAACTTAAATTTAATTAAAAATTGTTCGTCGGAAAATCAAACATAAGACTTATAATCGCAAACAGTTACAGTGGTGAAAAATACAATATGATTGGTTATATTGATTCTGCAGAACTTGAATATCGTGCGGATGCCAAACTGTATTGAATGCCATCTCATCGGCAAAACACGAGACGATCTCGCTCATGTGTCTTGCACAGAAGAACCGTTCGTACTAATAGCGCATTAGTATAAGTCGTAAGCGAACACGTCATAAATTTGGTTACTTGGTAAAGCTTGCAGGTGTTATCCGTTAGTCCCCGGATCAGCGACGGACGCACGCGCACAGATCTACCTGGCACAAGTCCGCATAATTTTTTTTTGGCCCTTCGGTCCTGGCAGATGTAGTGAATACCGCTTGTCTGACTCTGGTATGAATTTCACAAAGCGCATTTAAGTCCCCCCCCCCCCCCAATGAACGACGTGAACAATTAAAATATAAACAATATGATCAATTCAAATTTTAATGCACTACACGAGCTCAGTGGTTCATTTTATTCCTAAAAGTAATGATTTAACTATGCTTAGTAGAAATGCAGATTTTGATAGTATTTAAGTTTATATAAGATGTGAAAATGTAGTTAAAGTCGAATGTACTTCTAGAGTATGCCTGTGCAAAATATTTATGTAATTAACTAATGAGGTTAAAAATAAAAGTAATATTATTATAAGCAAAATTAATTTTAATTAAATTAATTTTAGTTAATATTAATTTTTTTTTTTTTTTTAAACAGACCCCGAGAAGAAAAAATTGGTTGAACTTGGTATTTTACCATGTTCATAACATAGTCCCCAATTCAAAAGATTATCAATAGCTCTTAATTTTTTATATTTCCTTCCCATCAATGATCATACAAAGAAAAATATCAAACTTTAATTAATAATAAAATAAAACAAAAGTGAACTGATTAAACCGGATATAATATATTGTATATTTATTTCAATATTATTCAACTAAAATTAATTACATCATAATTAATAATGTTTATTTCTTGAATATATTATATTCGATTGTATTGATAAACTTTCTTAAATAAAGAACTCTTCCTTACCTCAGTATATTCTGATTTTCCACCAAGTGGTTCTGGGCCATTCATATATTGGTAAAATTTAAATACAGAAATGAAATTACATGGGTTTTCATAATATTCAAAGTTATATGATTTGATTCCTATAGCCATCCTGAAGTAGCTAATGGAGCAATAATACTTTTTAGCCTCATAAAATATAAAAATAGCATTTTTAAAATATCTCAAGACCGAATCATTTTCACGGATCCATTCGTTATCTTCTTTCTTCTTAGTTATTTTTGTAATTTTAAAATTAATTTATGATTCAGATGATTGATTTAGAAAAGCATCTAATAGATTTAAAGTTAAGGGCCGATCAAATTCCAGACATAAAAACACCTGAAACAAGAAGAGTTAATGGTTTTGAAAATATCTCGATTTATATAAAAAAAATCAAATAAAAATTTTTAAATAATCAATATTTTTTTTTTTGAAAGGATAGAATTTTCTTTCATATGGTGAAAAACAAAATAAAATAAAAAATATCGCTGGAAATTATCACTGGACAGATGCATTTCCAGTATCAATCATCTGAATTAATCACAAGCACTTAATGCACTTCATATCAAAGAAGAATATCGGAATTTCTTCGTTTTATATGAGACAGCATTATAAGGGATGGGAAGGGCTCATATTCCCAAAGTAGGGTGGAAATTTTAGTCCCTTTGAGAGGGCCCTGTTTAGAGAATAGCTTCTCTTAATAACAAGGCAAGCTTTAATAAAGCTAAGCTTAGTTGTATTGCTGTCTTTTTTCCCTCTTCCTTTAGGTTTTTTAATTCCTTGAAAAGTTCTCCCTCCACCCCTTCCTTCCTGCGGTCACCCAATGTTTTCTTACCCTCCTTGCAGCGGTAGCTCCTACCCTTTGAATTGGATAGGCCAGCAGAAAAAAAAAGGAAAAAATACGTCCACTTCTTAAACATCGTTTGATCAGTTTATTCCTTTACGAAAACATTTACTAAGAAAGTTTTCCACAGTTTGGTTACCGCTTCTAATTATATACTAAGTTACTTTTCAATATAAGTTGTTATAATTTTATAAGAATATCTTAATTAGGTAAATTTGGTTGAACCATTAGGTGAATATTTCGTTAATTAAATGATGTAGGTATAAGTCATTATTTTTTTCAGGGACCGAAAGGAGTGGCTGTATTTCACAAAGGTACGTTGCAATCTTCCCCCTGTCTGTCTGTGAGTATGTATGTTCAGATCGGTCGCGAATGTACTTTATGTTTACGAGCAACGCAATTCAGTACCCTTCTTAAGACTCCAGTCACAGTTCAGAAAACAATAAAGCTCTGATGAAGTCCTGTAGTTAGGTCACAGTAAATATAGTATCGTCATAGGATGTTCCAAAAAATTAAGTTTTGAGAGACAGCAGAATCGTTCGTACTACTGTTCGGCTTTTAACTGTCGTACTGGTGAATGAATCATAAATAGGACAAGCTGTGATTCACAGGAGCAATTTGTTAGAAGGCGGAGTGACAACGTTCACAAGTAAAGTATAACCTTACAGATGCGAAAATACGGTCCTCTTTTGCAGGAGAAAGGCGCTTCCCTTAAGGAGCCCTTAAACATCCCTTAAGGATTTGGCGGATTGTGAATGCCTGTTGAGATTAAGGTAATGGCAGAGATAAAACTGCTCCGAGAACAAACAGATTGGGTTTCCTTAGGGGTGGGTCGGGACCTGTTGCTGGCCAAGGAGCCTCCCCCCGCCACTCCCCCCGGGTTCCCACCCCCCACGGGCCCTTTACCCTCCTTTCCTCGTCTTATTTACCTCACCCCCTAGTCCTCTCACTCCTTCCCTTTCTTTCTCACTCTCTCTCTCTCTTCTTATTCCTTTTGAGGCAACATTTCTCACGAGAACAAAACCATCCGACTTTTAGCGGAGTCCACGCAGGACAATAGGTTTCAGGGGCACAGCAGTCACTGCGGCATCTACTGTAGCTGCACGGAGAATTTCTTCTTACGTTATCCCCTAGGAGTGATGATTAAAACGAAAAGGGAGGGGCTCTACTTTCAAACAGAATCGCAACAATCGTATTTCGTCTGTCTGTTTTTTGTCCACCAATGGTCGTAATATTCATTCAATCGATCTGAAATTTTAAATGTAAACTTAACAGCAGAAATACGGGTTGGCAACATACAGTGACAGGAAATCGTACTTTTCTGAAGTCACAGCTGGGAAGTGACCATTTTAGCAAAGCATTCAATTAAAGTGGGCAATGAAAAATTTATGTCTAAGACCAGAAGCAAATGTTTTGTGAGAGCCATCAGTAAAAGAACGCGCATTTAATGCGCTCAGAGCTGGGTTTGATAGTTGATACTATAGCTTTACAATTTTTTATTAGTTGAAAAGGCTATTTTTTTAGTGTTTTAAAAAAACCAATTAAATAAAGACTGGGCAGAAAAATTAAACTAAGCAATCAATACTGTAAAACATAAGTGCCGGTATGTAAAAATAATTAAAACCCTGGACATACTTCAATAGATTTACTTAAAATAAGATAAGTTATTGAATACTATGAGCGCTTTTAAGTTGTTTACTTTATTATGTGTCTCATTTATGATCAATAAAAACATATATAACACATATATGTAATAATTAGTATATATATTAAGTTTTAAAAATAAGCGTTTTCTTCTTTGCGAAATATATTCCTCATTTGAACAGCCAAGAAATATTTATCTGTGGAATATTATATTTAAAAATGTTTAAACATACTCCCAGCATCCTCCATTCGCTGCTTACTTATACTAATTTGTAATATTTTTATTATATTATTTCCACTTTCAATATGAGTGAATCTCCACCTATTCCTTTCTTATTCCTAAACTGTGCCTACACCTTTCCAACAGATAATATGTAGTGTTTCCTCTCATACTGCAATGCAAATACATTGGGTATTTGCATCATTATACCTTTGGCCGAGCAATTGTAAAAAAGGTTCTATGAAAACAGAGCGTACCCTATTGTTGTTCACTTCCGCCGAGTTCAATAACCTTTGAAATTATGCATAGGAAAATTGCAACGTTATCATTAAAAGATCGTCCTGAAAGATTCAGATAATTGACCATATTGTTCAGGAAATTGCGCACTGCTTCCTCAATAGCAGCGAAGTATGGCTCTTTTCAAAAATAAAAATTACTCACCCTACTTTTCCCGCTGATTCTAAGCCAATCAAAATTAATAGTGGTCCGTCAACGATTACTCAACATAAATAAATGAATATTGTCATGTGTTTATATTTACATTGCGTGTTTATATTTTTTTTTCTTGCTTTTTTATGAGAAAAGTCTTGAATGACATTGTCAAAGTTTGTATCATCTGTTAGTGATTATCTATGGAAAGTGTCGCTGGAACTTACAGACGTACTTTTATGTGGCTATTGCGATTTACACATTTACGACGCACGTGTTTTCTTTTTTTACTAATAAAATATACTAGGGTCGGCGCCCATTTTTGTTATTATTATGTTTATGACGACTATATTATATTGATTATTATTACATAATTTACACGAAATTAATAATCTACAAAGTTATACGTAAGCCAATCTGGACATACGGAATAGAGCTATGGGGGACAGCAAAAAAGTCAAACATCAAGCGTATCCAATCTTTTCAATCAAAAGTCCTGAGAACAATTAACAGTTAATGCCCCTTATTACGCCACCGACAAAACCCTTCATAAAAATCTTAATATACCCTCAATTCTTGAACTCATCTCTTCTTAGTCCATGAAATTCCATAGTAACTTATCCAACCACCCTAATCCCGTAGCGCTCATTACACTGTGCCAATCATCCCTATAATCCTCCATAGTAAAATGAAAGTGGTAGTCCTTGCAATGACCAGTTTCTCCAATCACGCGGATGACGGAGAAGCGTGGGGGACTCCCCAGGAGTCCGCGTCCTCTTTCACTTGCGAGGGAGGTGACAACCATGTGGATTTGGGAGATTTCTGGGCTGTTTGTAAATACTGTATAATTTAGACAAAAATATAAAAAATTGCCACCCTGAAATATGTGACCAGCCCCCAGGCATACTGGTGACTTTACCAATCAGTTACCAACGGAATACTTGTATTTTGCATAGGTGAATTCAAACGCTTTTTAAATATCTAAACGAAGCATCCTCCAAGACCGCAATATTTTTATACTAAGCCGTTATCGAACTTTTGCGTTCCTATTATTACTCTCTTCTGATGTTAGTACACAGAGATAACACGGAATTTCCTTTGTCAATCTTCCTTTCTTTCTCTTTGACATCGATCATGCACCTTTTTTTTTTCCTCTTCCTTCAAGGTGGAATAGCCCCTTGGTGCTCTGTTTAGTCTCAAGCAAGGCCGAAAATGACAGTACAAACTGAAGAAAATAGCCCTTTGAAGTTTTAATACACGTGTGATCTCCTCTAAGAAGGCCAGCCGACTCCTTGCATTATTTCTGAGTCTGCAAACGACAGCACGCGACTCCATAATACAGACGGCTCAACAATTTTCTTGCTTCTACAATATCACATGTCGTTCTACTACTTGAATTATTCCTAGCCCTCCTCTCAACTTGTCTATTTTTTTTTTTAGCTACTCTCGTATTATTTTTACAGTACTCGAAATGAGTCATTCGATTTTCTTTATACGTTATTTTCTTAGATACGTTCGAGTGGAGTCGACTTTGTATCCCCATTAATATTTCGTCAATTGTTCCTGACATCGGTGTCAAAAAAAACTCATCATGCGAATACTTTATACAAAGTAGTTACTATAAGACTAACTGCGGAAACCAAATTCAAGGCTAAGAAGTAACGCGTAGAGCGAATCGCGCTGGACCTCGGCGCCACATATCAACTAAGGCGACAACCTTTGGCCAACCCTTACCCCTTTATGAGGTTTTACACCATTGATTTATTTTTAATAGTAAAAAAAAAATAGCGGTAAACGATAGATTTGTCATGATGTGATCGTAAATAAAAAACAGGATCTAAATAATTCATTTCATTTATTAGCTTTTGCAATAAACTTTATTACAGTGAAATTAGACCGCTCCAAATAGCCCCTTCATACCCAGCGTCTAATTTCATGACGGCGACTAAAGTTAATACAATTGTTAGTAGCTTCCTTACAATGTTACATAAAAGAACATTTTAATTCCTAGCGGCTAAACGTTTGTTACATCTGGAATCAATTAAATAGGCTAGCACAATATGAACCAATTTATATTGTTGACTCTCACAACTTAATTTTTTATTCGAATATAATTAAATAGTTTTCTGATACGAAATCCTTGTAGTGATGCTACAGAAAATACAAAAATAATTTGTAAATAGATTCGCCTGAGTATCTATAATTATCTGTAAATTTAAAAGGGTTATTAAAAAGAAAAAAAACGAAATCTTAGAATTAAAACGATTTTAACCAAATTATTTTTTTTTCTCTAGTTACCAAAAATAACAGCGTAATACGGATCGTTGTTTAATGTATCTTAAAATTCTGATATGCTATAGTTTTTACAAATGCCATCGTAGAACAGACTTACTAAGAATAGACGAGAAAATTACTTGTCCTTAGCGTCTGTGGCTCTCGCTGTCTTGATCAGCGTCGATCGAGTTAAGTGATTGAGTGAACGCTTAACTGTAAATGCAGTGAGCTTCACGAGATCTTTGAGCTGCCTACGGTGGATGAGTTCATCCAACGTAGACATATCAAATTTTTCGACTCCCTGCAATATTTGACAAACCCGGTGTTTAACACGATAACCCCCGCTCCGTTCCCCCATCGATGGCAGGACGCTGTCGCGGCTGGAACGCTTTAGTCTTAGGTTCTAGGTTTAGGTTTTAGTGTTAGTGTTTTCCACGGTCGCAAGCTGAAGGTGAGCCTCATCACCTAGTGAGTGTATGTGTATTGGACTTATTAACAACAATCTGAAAGTATTATATTTTATGCACTCCTTAATATGCATCTGCGAATGCAGCACGAGGAGACAACTGTAATTCCAAATTTATTTATTTATTTTTGTCATTGTATATATATTATCAATAAAGAGGTTTTGAAAGAAAAAAAAAAAAAAATAAAAAAAAATAACTGTAAATATGGGATGAATGCGATCATTGGTAACGATGACTTATTGCCCAATTGGGTAGGTCTTAAGTTTATTTCAATATTAAGAATTCCTAACTAAAAAAAGCTAACACAAGCTAAAATTTTTAATAGGACAGTACAACTTCTCATGAATCCAGATAATATTGAGATAGTATGCGACACAAAGGAGGCATTTTTAGCATTAATTGTGCAGTTCATATACCAAGGTATAGGCATGAAGAATGTTCAACTTCATAAACATACCTGTTTGCATAAACTGAAAAATAATTAAATATGCATCACCAAAAAACATTTTTTTTATTGTATCATCTTAAGCTTTATTTTGAGCTGTTTTCTTAAATAGGACAATAGTAACTATGCCAGCTCGAGACCCACGTCTTGGACCGGCCCCAATGAGATGAGTGAATCAGACAAATTTTAATATGAAGTAGACTCTAATGAACGTTTATTCGCCGCCTGGAAGACACGGGGTTAGACAATGAACATCTTCCTTTTATATCGAGTCCGTCTCGTATTGAAACAACGGCTGAATCGTCAGCTGACTCGTTAGACGGATATTTCATTCTGATCCAAATTTCACACAAATAATAATTCGAAGCTTTTTTACGCCTATCCTTCACATCTCAGTGTGCCATGATACGCAGAAATTTATCGACTTCTTCGTTTTTGCTTAAAATGCCTATTGAAAAGATATTCCATACTCTTGTTATTTTCCAATCTTATCATTTATCAAGTTTTATTGTGTTTCGTTATTTTTTCTTTTCAATATGTAAATGTCAGTATCATGTTTTACATTGTAGTCCTAATGATGCTTGAGTAGGCGAAACGTTGACAGAGGATGGTAAATAAAAAGATTATGAGAGACGCTTTTTTTCTACCATATGTAAATAACGTTTCAATGTTGCGCTGGTATAACATTGTAATAATTTTGTCGTTGAATCATCTTGTAATTTGCCTAATGGAAAGAACGCTATTGGGAAAGTAATGTACTATGATGGATTTATGTGATTGGTTTGTTGAGTACTGCCTATTGTAATCATGTTAGTATTTATGTAGTATTTACAGTACAGGCGGTTTTACACTGTTGATTACGAAGTTGTTAGGAAAAGAATATAGTGCATTCATAAGATCTGATTGATGTGCTTTAGAATATATTTGTATAGAGATTTTGTCATGTAAGGAAATTATATAATTAATAGATCCAGGTAAATACTATTTTCCTGTAAAGGGGTTGAATGGAAATGCAGAACAGAAGATTGAAGGCACCGCTAGGGCATTAGAGCTCGCGTGTACAACGCTGTTCGGAGCCACAAGGTGTGCCGAATGTGGAATAGCTTTTGTTTTATCTTCCTACTAGTGGCCAAAAGTTCGATCCACCTCTGTGCGCATTAACAGCCTTTTCAAGAACTAACTCCACTAACTTTCGCTCAACCCTATTTGAACTTGCGATTGGAGGAGTAATACAAAATAGAGGTTATTGCCGAGGCCGTAGGAACAGGCTACATGTGCATCTGAAATTTCAAAAACACTTCGGATTGCGCCGAGAGACACTTACCTGCCCCAGACCCATTTGGAGCTCAGATTTATGGGAAAAACATAAAATCAAACCTAGCGACAATAGAAAGACCCTTTGTGCAGACTTACGAATCACACGCGAACATACTCTCACTTTCACTGATTGTATCATTGATTAAGATTGTCTATTAGTGGCTACTCATTTTCCCTCGTAAGGCTGAGTGAGCTACGGCCGCTGGGGACGATAAGAGTCGAAACCGGGTGTCAGCAGTTAATAGTCGGGCACACTAAGTAGTCAAATTAAAATATCAAAATGCTCGTGATGAATAATGCGATAAGGCGAAAGAAGATAGCGTCCGACTGTGGCACGCTTCGTCACCTAGTTAGTTTTTTTTTTTATTGTTTTCGTTTCTTTATCACTTCCTTCCCTCCGCTACTCTTTCGTTCGCATATGTCAATTCGTAATTCGCTCTCTGCGTTCAAGGCCTGCGGCAAGTTTCCAAAAAGGAAATGCTAATTAAGAGTTAGGTTTGCCCCAATGAAGCAATTAAGTACGAGCTGTTCCCATGGCGTCACCCAGCGGGCAGGAAGCCTTCTCTTGGGTTAGCTCATCGCGATCCATTGGGCTGTTGCCAATCCCCATATCTAGGATGCCCTCGTGCATGTAACCAGATGACCTCCGCTCTTACTTATGTCAATTACACGATGAATTAACTGATTGATTTAAATTTGTTATGCCATTTTTTTTTACATCGTGAATGAACCAAATTGTATTTGAAAGTTCTTTATTCGTTAGATCGTGATAGTAACGATCACGAATTCACGATGTAAAAAAAATGGCATAACAAATTTAAATCAACCAGTTAATTCATCGTGTAATTGACATAAGTAATCGTGATTTGAGAACTCATTCATACACAATTCCAGCCACTCAATATGTACGTTTCACTCTCGTACAGAATCTGCCTCGAAGTAGGGATGACCAATTGCTGATTGTCACAATCGATTAATTACTGTGGAACTTTTTAAGAGATTCCCCCCACCTAACACCGTCCTAGCTATTAAGTTACACTAGTGATCATCAGAATACTATAAAAATAATCCCCCCATCTCTCACTCTGACCGTTATAGCGAAGACCAGGACAGCAAGAAAGCCACAGACGCTCAAGACAAGATGTTGAAAGTGAATAGGCAATGACGAGGGATACTTACTAGAAAAGTCTACTCGGAATATTTTCAATTCTTCATATTATTCGTTAAACTATAATAAAGACCGTAATAACTTAAAATAATATTACAGAAGCTGTTAAGTAGACCTCATTTAAAGACATTGGACCGAATTCACCACGTTGAATTTTTTTCTCGCAAATTGTCTGTTATTACATGTTAATAAAAACAATTGCTAGTCTATAAAAGCGAAAAGGGGGGGGGGAAATCTAGAAGGAGGTGGTATTCCTGTTGTATTTCTTGCGAACTGAAGATCACAAGTTTAGGAATCAGTAACTAGTCTTTTGCTAAGGAAGCGAAGAATTCATTTCATTCAATTCTTAAGGACGCGGGCCACCTGTGTTGATAATAACTAACTGTTGCCAAAAGACAAACACGAGTGCCTCATTAAGTATCTTAGACGCGTCATTGCAAACAGCCGTCAGCTAAGGAACAAAAGGAGTGTAATGAGAAATATGTAGGCTTTTGGGTCGTATCTGTTGTCTCAGCATAGATCGATCGTCCTTTCGCCCTGTGTAAGCCAAACATGAGCTATTGTTTTCCTGTCGTAATATGGCCCAAGTTCCGATTAAAAATCCGGAATCGGCTTGAATTGTTCAAATAAGATTTTTGATCAGATTCATTAGATGGCGTAGTTTCGGCATGAAAGATACACAGAAAATGAAAAGACATCGGTGTGAAAAGAAAATTTAAATCTTGGATCTCACAGTATATTTTTAATTAAGGTTTAATAATAGGGAAGATTAACATGAAAAAATTCTGACCAGTATCTCTTAACTCTTTGGTTTTCTCAATTCGAAGCTAAGATATTACTTTAGATTTATCTTTGAGATATTTTCTAAATGTTTAAATGTACGAAGATAATTATAAAAAATATAATATTAAGAGTGAACATATTCTGAGCGTATTTAATATCTTTAAAGTCCTAAGCGTCTGTGGCTCTCGACCTCTTGGACAGCCTCGCTTGGTTCGTATCCGGTGACGTGGCTGACGGTGGAGCGTGGTGGACTTCCCAAGACTTCCTCTGTTTCATGCGAGGGAGGTGACGTATGTGGATTTGGGAGGTCTTTGGGCTGTTTGTAAATACTGTATGAATGAAAATTGTAAATATGGTATGAATGAGAACATTTACCACAACTACTTATTGTCCAACAAGGCCGATTGTGATTTTATCGCAATAAAGAATATGTACTTAAAAAAAAAAATTAAAGCCGATTTTCACAAAGTTTTTTATAGTCAATATTGTAGATTTCTAAGATATTTTTGATTGCTTTGTGTATATTTCCTGAACACAATTTAGTTTATAAATTTATAAAAAAATTTAGAATGTAAACATAATAAAAAAAATACCAAAGCCACTGATCGCCGAATCAACTTGTTTTCTTTGAATCATAAAGATTACTTTTTAACAATTTTTTTTTTCAGCGTTGAATTGACAGGATATTCATGGGTTTGTAATATGCGATTTTCCTGTTCACAAAAATAAATTATCAGGACACAATTTAAACTGTCAACATTGTTTGGATCAAGATTTGTAACTTAAGGGATATGTGAAATGTCCTTTTCGATAATTTGATACTCTATGGCACAATTTCAAATACTTAATGTACGTAAGACTAATTGAGGACCTAGTTGCATAGTTTCGGGTGACGTTGCGTTGCAGAAACGAGGTAGTGGGACAAGGAATTGTAATGATCGGCCGGCCCATTGTGGCCGTTCCTGTGCAATCAGTGCCGTCTCCCGTTCGATCAGTGCCGCGTTAAATTCCCCAGGCCGTATCAATGTGCTAATGCTATTGCCCTCTATCGGAGGATTTTCCTCCATGCTGTCACAGCTCAAGCCCTCTGAGATGGTAAGATGTAATCTATTGTATTGTTGCTCCTCATACCCGAAATGTTTTTTTTCCTTTTATACTATCGGAATTTTGACACGTTTTCATTGATTACTAATACATCAAAGAGAAACGTTCAGGACTGATGATGTCAAGATCTACACTTCTATGAAACGTAACCTTCCATGTTGTGTGGTTATATTCGTATGATAAAAGAACTTTGATATTATTGAAAATAATGTTTTGACTTTCAGTCAAAACGATTCAAATAGATTATTTTAATGAACATTTGAATTTATTTTTTGAGAGAGGGTAATTCAGTGACCGACGGGATTTCAAAAAAAAGAAACATTTTTTGGTCAAATATATAGACTAGTTTTTACACAATTATTTAATAAATATTTTAGGAAGGTTACTCAGTGTGGTTCCTTCAAGTTTTAGGTGGAATAGTTAGTTTTTTTTTCTTAAACGATTTATTGAAAAATAAATAAATATACATATATTGTTATGTCGATTGTGTAGTATTTTTCATGTTTTTTATTTACTATGCCCCCAATACCCGCCCCTTACGCTACGTATTTAGTAATAATTGATGAAGAATTTTTAGGGTAAAAAAAAAAACAGGGAAGCCTCCAATTTAGGTTGTAAGTCAGTACTACTTGGCATTATAGAACTGGATACAATTCATAGTATTTTTTTATGACGATTAGAAACAGACGATAACAACATAAGTGCTCGAACATAGTAAAAAGAAAAGTACTCTTGGGCAGGAAGACTTGCTGAGGATTTGACAGGGAGGAACAAAGGAACTGTTTATGTGCTACTGGTTGGCAGATGTATCGTAGAACATATCTTTTGTAAACATCGGGCAAGGGGCCATCTGCCCAGCCGGCAACCAACCTGGGCTAATAACAATTAAGGGAGTCAAACCTAGGGAGTACTGCTGCGTCCCTTCTTATGTACAGCTGGGAGAGAGATAAAAAAAAAAAATGCTAAACGCGCCCATTGCAAACCACACACCATTGTCGAGATTAGAAGATTACGGGTCGGCTTAGTAACGTGAAAGTCATTACTTCACCATTTCTTCGTCATCATATCAAAGATTCATTTGTCTACTTTATTAATTAATTTCTTCAAAACTAGAAAACCTTGTTTTCACCGGTGTCTAAGTGAAATTCACGTCTATTTTAAGTGATTTGATTGAAAACATCAACAATACAGCCATCTCCAATAACACGATTGCCGTTAAGTAATTAATTTCTTTATCATTAATTTGCATATGTGAAATTGAATCACAACCACAGGATGTGAAAGACAAACCATGACGCCTTACTGTACTTAAGATGTGTCATCTTAACAGATCTCCAGCTTCTCTCAAGTCGTCGTGAAATATGATGTAAACCTTCCTGCAAGAGTGGGTTCGAACGGTAAGATGTCATGAAATCGTCTGTATAATTTCTTCACCATACGCTTTTCTTCATACTTGGTATTAAAGGGTAGAATTTGGAGGAGGATATCCGCTCTGATATATGTATTATATTTAGGCGTAAAGTTATATTAACTGTCATGGTGTTTTCCTCACAATGCCACATAATCATGATAAATAATTAAGGGTCAATTATTAATCAGTTGTAATGAAAAATTAAATATTTTCCTGTCATTTTAAGTAGGGAGTCAAATTAAAGCTCTACTTAATAGGACGGGGCTCGAGTGGACAAATAGTAATTAAATCATTTTCGCAACCTTAACGAATCCTTTAATAGTGAAATGCCATCGCACTCGTCTTAAATGATCTCAAGACTTGGCGTCTAAACGGTGAAACCCGCCCACAAGAATGGACTTGAATGACTATCTTTTAACACTTTGCCGACTAAAAGGGAGAAAGAGTTACCGCGGAGAGAATTTCCGTTGAATAGTAAAGGGTCGACTTGTCTCTATAGGAGGCACTCAAGTCGCATGCTTTCAAGGGAGTCGCCCGGGCTATCTTGCCATCTCCTCTTATCACCGAGTGCAAATATTTGACTGGTAAGGGAGAAGGTCCAAGACAAGACAGGCCCTGGCCCTTAAGGACCCCAGTATCTAGATAGAGGCGAGTTAGACATCAGGCAGATCCTTGTCACCTTATCGCCGGGTTCAAGCTGCCACCAGCAAGGCCCCATACAACTCTTAGTCCGGCTCCCTGTTCAAAAAACAATTTCTCAAAAACATCTCAGGGGTCACTTATAGCTCTGGCAAGGACGTGAAAGCTATTTTTTTTTAAAGGCGGAGGCTCTACTTTAACAACATTTTTCGTAAAAATCAGGTCCACTCTGAAAATTCAAAAGAATATTTAGCGACATCCCGAGCTAACCTCTGTATATTTTAAGTTAAATGCAATAGTTTCTTTCTGACCTTAAAAAAAAAACGGCAATGCGAAAAGAAATTCAAAAATACTCTTAAAAATAAAAATATCTTTTTTTTTTAATTTTGTTTCAATTGGTTTCTATATTTTTACTATTTCCAGTGTTCGAGGTGGTTTAAATTTGCGAAAAAAAAACGAATTTTTTCACATTTAATTTTGTTATTTTTATGGTTTAATCTTAAACAGCATATAAGTGGTCCAAAGTTAAGTAAATAATGTTCGATTTTAATACTCCCAAAAGTATTTTTATTCTTATTCATCAGCCTAAAGTGTCATTCTCAAGTGCTCAGAATGGATGAATAGGGCGTTAAAA
Source organism: Acanthosoma haemorrhoidale (assembly GCA_930367205.1). Classification (NCBI taxonomy): domain Eukaryota; kingdom Metazoa; phylum Arthropoda; class Insecta; order Hemiptera; family Acanthosomatidae; genus Acanthosoma; species Acanthosoma haemorrhoidale. Next base: position 46,791,702 of record OV884009.1, read on the forward strand.
GCGCTTGTAAATAAGAAATTTCAGATGGATTGGGTCATTTTACGGCCTCTCCCGTAGAGCAGGTGATAAGTTTTCCATCATAAGTAAATTTACTTTAAAATGTCATAGTGTATCATGACTGAATACGGTTCGCAGTGACCGGGCATAACACCCGATACGACTGAATGTAAATCACGAACGGATCTGTTGCCTCATATGATCTTCTGATCTCCATACAACGGGGTGGTGTAGTAAAAGTTGGCACTGTATTCTATTCTACATTGCTTTTACACGGTCCGGGCTAAGCAGTACAAGGTTCGACCATTTCGCTTCGTCGGCTGCGATCCTTGTTCACTTCGGAGGACCTTGACAGCGTATTTCTATCGTACTCACTCTGCGAATAACTTTAGCTTGTCAGTATCATATTCACGAATAGACTAGCGCCCGTTTGTCAAGCGTAATACGGAATACATCATGGCTCAACATGAGGATCCGCAATCTCGAACGTCATCGCTTATTTAAAAAAGTTATTGTTGGTATACTGATAAACGACTTAATTATGAAGTTCATTGAACTAACATATTAAGTAAGAAAGGGCGACGCTACCTAGCGATGGAGTCCGGGTGCTGTTCACTGGAGTCTTTTAAAGACTGCACTTTCTACAAAAAAAACTTCATCATTTTATCACCTGAACCACATCGGTCACTAAAACTCACCTTTTCAAAAAAAAAAAAAAAATTAAATACGTTTATTTTCATACGTTCCCGGAAAGGGAAATTAAATTTTTTTTTTTACCGTCTCTAATGCGTTCTTAACCACGAACTTTGAATCTAAAATAGCACACGAGCTGTTACTTGAGATGGTTTTAAATTCTCAGCTGAGGAGATTGAAGCGAAAATGACCCCGCGAATATTTAGTCATTGAGATTTAAGGGACTGGTCAGGTTTCCAGTTTTCTCCCATCATATCGTGAGCGTCTGTGGCTCTCCTTCTGTCTCCCAATCCTTGCCTCCTTCACCATAGCCGGAAAGGTGACCTGCGGGCGAATTGGGGGATCCCTGCGCTATGAATATGTGACTATATGAATGTTTATTGTAAATATGGTATGAATGAAAGAGTATATTTGTAGACATGGTATGATTGGCATATTTCATCACAATTAACTATTGTCCTACTAGGGTAGATTGGATCGACTTTTTTCAAGTTTCTTCTCATACTTAGTGTAATTATGTCTCCCCGAATCACATACGAACTTACAATGGAAATTGGGGTGTATTAAATATGTTTCATACCACTAAAGGTTGCAAACATTTTTTTGGCAGAAAATGAGGGCCGGAACTGAGCATGACCGCTGACCTAAGAGGCCCGGATAAAAGGGAGAATCTTTCCTTGAGGTGGAAAGGTCGGCCAGGTACTGAAGCTAAGGTGGCCCTTCTGAAGGGCAAGAAAAGGGAAGAAGCTACTTGTGGTGCGCTCGACAATAGACAACCCGCCAGGTGACGTTCTCCATGTCACCTGCACCCACATCCACTGTACGCCCACACCCAGCCGACATGTGCACCACTTCCTTCCGACATATCCCTCACAGATTTTTATCAAGCTCGTTAAACAGGTAGTGTTCAGTGTATTTTCCCCCTCACGCCTGTTTTGTTTCCCCACATAGTAATTAATTGTCCAGCACTGGACATGCCAGAGGCACCTGCCCACTCGCTTATACAGCCGGGCAAACATTTCATCAAATCATACAGACATATTATAGCGTTGTTTCGAGAAAACAGTTAAGTGACAATTCTTTATTTGTAAAATTACAATTTATCCAGCATTCATAATTGTGATTTAAGGGCTCATTCATACTATGTACACTAGTCCACTCAATCAAGCTCACAATCATAGCATCATTCCTACAATATGTGCAAACAAAATCTGCCTAGGAGCCTCCATGCCCCCGAGGATTCCCCCAGTGAAGCAGAGTGACCAGTGAAGGTCCTTTGAAGGAAAGAGGGCAAAAGCCGCAGACGCCCAGAACATGAGTGGGGACAGTCAGTGTTAGGAAGAGCCCCATGATATACTCATTTGCAATAGATCGCGAGGCCACCAACGCTTTAAGCAACGAGGAGGTTTGCATGGTTACTGTATAAGTAGGAGTTGAAAATTGGATTTGGACCCGCGTATAGTTTTTCACGGAATTTGGAACATTGACATATTATAGAGGGATGAGTTTAGTCCCGAGGACGTTGGATCGGCATGTTTGAATTCTCAATATAAAAAGAATAATAAGCCTTGCCGAGAAATTGTAGGAATTTATAATGGCATATTGAATTCAAAATATTGATGTCTCGACATTCCGACGAATGTATGATATGGATGAAATGCCAATGGGGAAAAAAAAAAACTTTGGCGAACTACTTCAGGGCTTCAAGACTCCATTCAGTGCAGAAAATCTTGATCACGGCGAAGCTCTATTCCCTTCTACCATTTCCACTTCGATAATGTGTACTTGAAACCTACTCGATTACATGCCAACATTCGAGGTACGTCGACAACGTAACACAAATTAAATGTTGAGGAATTAATTTGTTTTAGCCGATAGAATAATTTAAATGGTGTTTACAGTGGCTTAAATTTGCCAATGTCAAGTGGGAATCCACTAGGATCATCGTTATTACGTACATGATCTAATACATATAGTACGCCAAAGCGTCTCTAAACTAAAACATAATTATTACGTAATCATATGTAAGAAAACAGAAACAAAAAAAAATTAAACTAATACCTAAATTTCTAGTGGCCCTTAATGATGAAATGTTTTATATATCTTCCACCTAGTTGAAAAAACATTTTAAATAAATTATTGTTGCTACTCTTACAATTTTCTAGATACATCTGAGTGCTTTATTTTACTACGTTACTAATAGAGTCAGTATCAGAGGTATCGTGTACTAAGGAGATGGTAGTGCGCCTAGGAGAATTTGTTATAATTCTTAGGAATTTATTCCGTATTCTCTGAAGTTTAAGGAGGTTACAAGTACTACTCCACGATGGCGATGCATATCTTGCCTGACAATAATTTAATGAGCATTGCTTTATATTTTGGAAACAGTGATGTGGTTCCCTACCTGTGAGTAGAATATTATTATAAAGACCAAAAAAATATTAACTTAAATTATTAATAATAAAAAAATTGCTGGTGTATTGTTGATCTGGTTCATAGTAGACTTCGGGATATGGGGGGGGGGGGTCTGCTCACACACAAACTGCAGTAGAACCTACGAAGAGCGAGGTACTAACTGCAGCCGTGACAAAGGAGCTGCCGAGGTGGATTAGCAAGGAGGCTTCCGATATGAAAATTCATGAGTCCGACCCCCGCCGCAGACAAATATATGCATCTCAATAGGCATTTTAATTAATACCGTTACGATCTTAGGACAGGCAAGGCCCCTTTCTTCTGTCTCTTTGTATATGGGAAGGGATCTCTCCTTAGTGAGTGACTTACCGAGGAACGGGCCACCAAGTAAGTCTTGCCGGAGAATAAAAAACGTGAATAACTTACGCCGTACTGTTTCGGTTTTTGGGAGACCGTCTTTAGTCTGCCTTTACATTTGAATATATTTGAAATTACCCGTGCTATGTTAATGTACGTCTACAACGACAATATCCGTGCTGTTTTGGAACATAGCAATACAATAAAGTAGTGGTCAAACGTTTCCGGACAGGTCATATACTTAATAATACTCAAATTTCATCAAATTTATTTTTGAATAAAGACAATTATTTACGGTATGAGTAATTTTGTTTGCACAATAATCCTTATTAAGGTAATACAAAACAAAATTTTCATAAAGTTAGTTAAAATGGTGCGTTATACAAGTATAGATATCTGTGAAAGAATGATGAGTTTTTTACTTAAAGGAAGAATCTTGTGAGATCGCTGAAATGTTAAACATTGTTACTGTAAGTGATTTATTAAAAAATATAATTCAGAAGATGGTTTGAGTGACCGTAAAACTACTCAAAACATTGAGTGAGTGATCAGGTGGACATCTTTTGCTGACGACCGAAAACAAATCACAGTGCCCGGAAACTTTTGACCACTACTGCATACATTTTGAAAGAACGCAATACTTACACACATAGTACGAACGCATATACTACATTTTGTTCCATGACTTTTCGAGATATTGTCGACTACCATAAACTTTTCTACGACGAAACAAAATTTCATTCTATAGTTCACCCAAAGCTTTTTTTCACCTCTCCAATCATCCCAGCTATGTTACTTCACCTCTTGTTTTTTTGTTCAGGTTGTAAAAATGCACGGGAAGATCAAAGGTCAAAAAATGTCCCATTTTACACTTTTTTATTTTATTTTTAGAAGAAAAAAAATCATCTATTTCACGCCTCTCCCTTGCCAAAAAAGTTTGAATCGAATATAATACAATTTTATAGATTATTTTTTTTTTGGCGGCTTCTGAACTACCTGACGATAGACACTCCGTTGTTAGTTCGCAAGCCTATCTTCTGTCCGGGTGATCCAAAGTCTCTGGTAATGGAAAAAGTTTAGGTTTCCTCTTGTAAATAGGGATTTTTCAAGGTGCTAGGGAAATTTCTGAGCGATAAAAGACTCCAATGGACACTTGACACGCGGTCTTCAATGATCAATTTTATAAGTATACATACTTAAAAATGTACTGGTGTATTTCTGTTGTGTTAGGTGTAGTTTGTTATCCACATCCTCCGCTCAGCCTTCGCGTCCTAAGAATGTGAAATCTCTACCTAGCACGTGGACCTGGCGTGCCGCCGGGATTCCAGGAGACTTCGGTTAAGCTCTCGGAGTATCTACAAGAGTAGGTATACCAAGACGTACCACTTGGTTTTACGCTTATAAAAAACGACAACCAACGAACATTGATTGACTTAGATACAGGATGGCAGATGGCGAAGAAGTGGTCCATTCGCGGCCATCTTAGCTGCTGCTTCACGTGCCTTTCACCGCGGAGGTGTGTCCGAGCCAATGGACTCGCGCGGTCAAAGCGAGGCTTCCATACTTCGCTCACTTGGCTAAAGATCATTTACAAATATTCGATGTGTAATTCTCCGGATAACTTCGATTGTAGTGATTTCTATGTTACATAAATGATCTGAGCGGTACCATTAAGGATTAAATACACGGAATATTTCACGATAGTAATAATTAGTTACCAGGTGAGATGAAAGGAAGTTTTGTTCAAGGACTCGTTCGGTTAATTAGACAGAGAAGAAACGATAACGCATGAGTAAATAATGTACAAGGAAAGGTAAATATTGATAGGGGGAGCACGCCACTAGTCTTGTCCTATGTTCTATTTGTTTAAAAAAAAAGGTGGTTTCTACAAGAATCTCAAGAATGCCATTTCAGAATGAGGTTCCAAGTCGGACTAAGTTCGAAAAAGGTTCAAGTTTGGTTTGGGACTAAGTTGGCTTGTCGCGGAAGGAGACCAGTGTTCCTAATTAATGTTTTGTGTTTAATAGGATAGCGTCAATCAGGTGAAAAGTGGCCTGGGGCCGGTGGAAGTTGCCTTATCTCGGCCCCATGCTCGGCTGCCCCGGGTCAGGGGGCCCCTCTCGGCCCCATTACACTCCCACTCATTAGATTAATTTAGATTAGTCCCCCCGGCCTTTACAGGAGGCTGGGCACGGAATCTCGGAACAGATTTAAGTTTCGCTAGCCACCTAATTTGTAAGGGGCGGGGGTTCGGTCCCGATTGACTTCTGCAGGACAGTCCCCGGGGGGAGGCCACTACCTTCTGCATCTTCTGCTTACCCGTCTCACCATAGTGAGACTTAGGGTATCACTTCAGTATTATTGCCTACTAATGGTGTTCTCCATAGCTGCGGCAATCTTGGGAGTACAAACAATATAATATATTCCACGCTTCAAAGCATATTTTATACTGCACCAAGACCCGGACATATAATAGAGCCTAAGAAAAAAGCATGCGATTAGAAATGGAGATGACAATTAGAACACGTTAAGTTGATAGACGAAAGGAGGCAGGAAAGAGGAAGGTAGAGGGATCAGATAAAGACCTCGCATTACTCAAGAAGACATTGAATGGGGATATGTTGTTCCGTCAACTGTAAACAGGTAATTGGAAACAAAAGAAATGCTATGCACACAAAAAAAGTGACTAAGGGGTTTAAGCACACTTGAGCAAACTGAAATCCTTTTATAGCGACGTGGCAAATTCTTGTCTGTCATGGACTCACCCAAATCAATGCTTTTCCTATTATCATTTTGCAACATACACTTTTATGTGTCTGATTAATCTCTTTCTGTCGGTTAGAGTAGTTTAAGAGTAGGTAGAGTTTCAACCCTAAAACCTACCCTAAAACCTACCCAGGTAAACTGGGTCTCACCGTGTGTATTTTGAGCAATCATGTATTACTTATTTCAAACTGTTATTTTTAAACGTCCGAAAATTTACACGTGCTCAAAAATCGCATCAGTGGTCTTTGACGTTGTTTAATGACCTATATGACACAAACGAAATGACCTATGTCCTACTAAATAGAGCTAAAATAAACCTAAAAAAATCAGAAAAATAATTTTAGTTACGGAAGTACGTCAGGAAATTTAAATGCTGGCACGATGCAAGAGTCGAACTTTTCGTGCTGCACTCCACTGTCAAACTTTGAAAAAAAATTGCTGCTTACCATGCTGTAAGAAAATGATTGAAACTCAGTATTAAAGCTCAGTAAAACTACATTTAAATGCTGTGTACAGTTCCATAGTTACAAATTAGAAAGACCAAATTTTAACATACGCCCGGATGCGCGCGTCGATTCTGGACTGAGTCGGGAAAGGTGGTTAATTAAAGTGTGCAAATGTCTAGAATTATGAAGAGTGTTCAAGGCCTTTTGCGGTCTGGTTCGGAATTGTTTATTATTCATATCGGCCAGTCAAGAAGGCTATTATGATTTTATGGTGATTTTCCGGAATCGTTAAGAAGTACCGACAGTCATCCTTCAGAGGAAGTTTCATCTATAAATAATAAGTATTAATAAATAATAGGAACTGTGCAGTCGCGCACCCGCTTAATAATTTAAAGGTGTTGCGTTGCGGGCTGATTAAGAAAATCTATCGTCTCAGACAGATGACGGGTAGCACAAGCACCAGGCCGACAAAATGAGCTAATTGTGAAAAAAGAATGGGGCATCTGGCCAGCGATCTCCCGTTCCGAGGTCACTATGAAATATGGATGCCTGGACCAGGAGGCTGTTGGCCTGCAGTCGGAAGTAAGACACACGATACAGTAGAGTTTGAACAGATGTGACTTATTTGCTTTAACATCACCAATATACCTTAGCAGATGCCGTCTCGTATCTATTCCTACCCAGAAGAACGGAACAATAACTTCTCAACAGCTCAGAACTGAGTCTAGTACTTTGCCTAAATCTTAGTACTTTTACTATTTGCATTACTAACTATTATCCAGCCGAAGAGAAATTTCAATTAATAATAAATTTCAAAATAAGTTTTAACCGGCCATATGTTAAAGAGAGGTTTAGTGGGTCGTTTATGTATACAGAAACAAATGGTGGTTTGTTGATGCATATGGAATGAGTTCCCTACTCGTGTTTAGTTATTTACTGTTTTGAATTGGGCAACATAATCGCTTTGTATTCTTTCATGATTTGGAAAATTGTTTCCTTTGTTGTTGTTTGTTTATGGCCTGGAAATGTGTTGTGTACATAATAAACATATTTGTGGTAAAGACTTTTTATTCTAGTTTTGTTAATAATTTTTTTAGGACCACAATGTTTCGAGTATGCTATTCAGTTAATGAAATAGTAAGTGTTTCTTTACCGTCAAAGAACTTGATGGATTGATTTTATTGCTCATAACACCTCCCTCCCAAAATTTGATCATTGTTTGTCAATAAAAACTTGACGTATTTCGTTCGCATGTTTCACACATTGGCTGGTGAACGTGCTTCCTGGGGTCGTGGTGTGACTTGAGCCGTATCACGGATCTGATCCAAAGCCGACAACAAAAGTAATAGGCGTTCCCCTTCAAAGGTCCGCGAGTCGGGGTATTTAAAAAAAGGCCGAACTTCCTGAAGGAAATGATAACCGGACGTTGACGGGGGCACCGTCCGAACGGTATTGTACCTGGCTTCCGGCTGACCCTCGCTACTTCCTCCCAGGATGTAGGAAGGAGGAATTATACCAATTCCGCCATTATTACACTTAGGAGGGAGTGGGGCACGGCTCCCGAATCTCCGCCTCACCAACATCCGGGACGCGGAAGTCGCCGACTTATCTTGTAATTAACATCCCGTGGATGAGTGGTCCACTTGCTCCCCACTTCTCCTCCCCACCTGTGCTTCCACTGGCCAATCGCGTTCGCGCCCTCCAACCTCGCCACATCCTAGCTGGCCACTCGCTGTGATTCCTGTGACTTTTGATGGTTCGATTTTCCCCTACAAATCCAAAAAAACAATTGTCTTCAACAGTAAAAGCTTAGATAGAATACCTGGCTGATATTCTGGTTCCCTAGTTAAAATCTGCGCTTTTTATGCTACAGGTTATGGGGTAAGGGTCTAACCCTTACCATTCTTGACATGAACCAAGAAGTACAAATACGCGATGTCTTGTTGGCCCCTAAAGCTTTATTATTAGTGTCCTTAACCATGGCGTGAAAATTAAAACTTAAATAGCTTACGTACTGTGACTTAAGAAAGCTCTAAAGTCAGACAAAAGATGATTTTCTCGTACCTGTTCGAAAGTAAAGTCCTTCCCTTCGGGCTCGGCAATCACTTACTCATACCTGGGTCATTCGACAGGTATTTTATTAATTTGCCGTATTTTATAATTACGTTCCAGTTTAATGGGCGACTGGTTATTAATACGAAGGGTGGCCGACGCAGGCCCCCGAATCTCCGGTGTGGCAGGAAGCCCAGCATACCCTGTAATTACCACTGATCGGCGCATCGGCCCTGCCCGACGTCAACCCCCCCTCTTACCCGGAGGAAGTGGCACGAGCCCCTGTCATCAGATAGCACGGGCCTCTCCGCACTGACTGCTCCTCAAATGAATGTCATGAATGTCGTCATTCATATGAATAATAGTGGGCTCGTGGATCAGTATCCTATGCAGCCCAGGTTTCATTTTTTCCTAGAACTCTTTATCGTTACCAATCCTCCTCCAATTTGGTCAGAGGAATTAAAAAAAAAAATGTTTAATATGATAATAAATTAAATCCTTGAGTGTGATGCTCTGATGATGAACATGTATACGTAGGCATTACTGTAAATGTTTTATTCGGAAATATTCTGTCGGACTGAAATTTGAAGGGATATTCTACAACGCCCTGGGATACCCTGTACATGTTATGGTTATGATGTAATAACGGGGAATATATAAAATAAATAACCAAATTTAGTCAACATTACCTTAAGATTTCTCAAGTCACAACTCTGAAGCTATGTAAGATTTAACGTTATAATTAAGGATAAATAAAGAATAAAAGGGGGTAATACAAAAAGAAATTTTAGGAACTCACGGTTCTTGGATGGACTATATTATCACTAAGTGAACCCGAATAAGGACCTAAAGTTGAAATAGATTTCCTCGTGTTATCGGACAGTATAATTTCCTTGTTATCAAAGCAGGTGTGCTGGCTCAGTGTACAGATAGAAGGCACGCTTCCCACTGCAGTCGGAAGATAGTTCGGCTTTAGTGTTTTCAATTTCGTTCGCACTCGTAAGACGAACAGGCCCGTACCTCGTTAAATTTCTCTCCCCGGGACCTGACGACGTGTGTGTGGGGAGGGCGGAGGCCTCAAGAACCCTCCCTCGAAGACAAACCCGATGAGGAAGGTGTTTGTAACGTTTGTTGGCACTAGGTGGGAAGCGATAAATCCGGCGTTTCCGCACACTTGACATCGTATCCGCGGAGCGAGCTCTATTATTTATGCTCCTGTTTGCTGCCGTCCTGAAAGGGTACGCGTCACAATGTCAGAGCGACCAACCGTCATATCAAAACTTTAACAACAATCTATTCGGCTAAAATATTGACAAAATAAAACTATTAAAATTCATGTCAAGTATGATACGTCAGACATTAACTAATTTCGACACGGTTTTCGCAATGGCAGTAAACAAAAGCATTCATACATACAACAAATCATCGATTGGGACCTCGAGATCTTTAATCGGATTCCTTATCCATACGATATCATAGACATGAACTCATGCAGATTTTCTTGTCTTGCTTGTGTTAATCTAAATTCTTATACCTCATAGCTTGAACAGGGTCCTCACAATCAGGCATACAGTCACACGGTATTTGAAAAAAAATCAACCCTAAAATGATAATATTAAATGCCCAAATTCTGTTTTCAGATCCAAAAATTTCGCACTCAACGAAAATCTCCCCATGGATTTTTGCGGCGAGATGCAATTTCCTCTTTTGTATATTCACGCTGGCAATGCATGTGATATAGATTTAAAGATCCGGCAATATTTCAATTTTATTGTCCCTCGGGACAATGGAAGCAACTTTTGACTGAAAAACTCTCCATTCGGAAAAACCAAAACCCACTCTAAAGTCTGTATAATAAATTAATTTGATCATAACTATAAAAAATAATACACCAATATTTTCCCTAGTCCGAAGGAATAGGCTTTGTCTTAACAAAAGGAAAATAAATGTTTTGGAGCCAACGGATAAAATCGGACAGGATATTAATATTTAAAGGTACATTAATGTTTTATTTACTTTTTTTCATTTGTTCAAATGTTTGTGGCGTAGAAGGTAATAACGATCTATTAATAAATAATTAAGTTTTTGAGAAACTGACCCTGCCAAGACACATCTTGGTACTTCACATTCAACATCATTTATTAATATATAAAAATGAAAAATTTACGTAGATAAAAACAGATAAAAATCGGCGAATTAACCGATCCTTGGATCAACTAGTTATTTACGATTAAGCTGTTGCGGACACGGGGCTAAATATTTGATGAGCTCACGTCGTGCGTGGGAAATCGATCGGTCAGCCGTGGTGCCATTCACGTTTGTACAGAAACCCTTTGGCCCTTTCTTCATAATTACTGGCGCAAAGTAGTCTCTAGGTTGTGTTCGGGAACTATCAGGACACGTATCGATTCGAATGAGTATGCACGCCAAGTCTACGGGCAGTCAACGGGAGTCGAATGCATTCGGGAATCGCTTCTAGGAGTCGGATGAAGAAAATTCTTAAGTTTTAAGGAAGATGGAGAACATATATTTCAAACAGGTAAGGGATCGCCTTTCTTCTTTTCCGTATACTATCCTAAAAATGATTTTTATCTTTCATTTAATCTAAGAGTTAATAATATTTATTGCAATTTCATTACATACATTTATGTGGAATGATAAGAACAGATTTCACAATAGATTGACAATTTAACACTTTATATTTAGAGGAAAAATAAACAAAAATAAAAAACCTCTTTCGTATTGGTAATATACAGTAAAATATTAATTATTGTACGGTTTATGTTCTCTAAATACTTTTTAGATAATGTAATTACTATTATACATAATTAAGGTATTTTCTTTTATAGTAATGTATTTATATTGAGTGAATAATGATTTTATATTTTTAATTATTGCGTCTTTTATGTGTATGTGTATATTTTTATATTCACGTTTTCTTTGATAATTTGAATTCATTTGACAAATCAAATGTTGTTTTGATCCTGCAAGTACATTTAATATCGTTAATTCATTTTCAACGTCTTTTAATTCTTATATAGTTATTTAAAAAATGCAGTTTAATTCGTAATGGATAAATAATAATACAATGGGGATTATCTAGACCGCAGACAAACCGTATATGCACGACTGGAAAATCGGCTACCCATCCTCTTCCCGTTTATCAATACAAATTCCATGCTCAATACCCAGACTTAGTTATTAACGCAGCACCAAGTTGATGCTTGGAACTTCAAATAATCCAAAATAAGTTTTAAAGAATTATATTTGACAAACCAAGGTTCATTACAATAGTTGAGCTGATTCCATTCTAGATATTTTTGAAGCAACCGCCACAAAATTTATTGATCAATGGTAAACATACCGAGAACCCGTCAAAATAATTCTGACATCGATAAATTACCCAAGGGTACCTTGTATCTTATGAAGAAATGTTTTTCTGTGAGTCTCGTTGTTTTTTAGCCGTTACTTGTTTATTTATATTATTTCATAATTCAAAATGTATGCGTACTCAAATGAAGACAGATCCAAGAGGCGATGATTTTGTTTTAGACTAGCTGCATTGTTTATTACAACACGATTATTTTTATTATATAAATATTGGAAATATGTTATTTGAAAAATCGCCATTGGTTTATAAATGAAACAGCATTAGGCCTTGTACGATCACATACACTTCTAGTACCTTGGCCCGATCCGCCTTGAGCATTGTTATAGTGTTACGGCGTGACATGTTACAGCAACATACGTCCCGGAAGTTCGCTCCGATTATCGAGTACGCCTTTTTCGAGTTTTGATACCTGTACCGCTCCGACGTGTGGGACAACTGTTTGGACCGTGTGTGGGAGCTGGGATGTCAACCGCAGACATGCTCTGCTTCTGAAGAGTTATGCAACCTCTGGAACACACACACAGAGCCCTATTTGAAGAACGCCAAGGCCCTCTTCATTACGACAGCACAAAGCGCCACCGACAATACATTGTAGACACAACCACACCGTCTTCCACCAGGGGAATTTTTTATACCGATCGCTTAAATTCGGGAACCGTTTTCCCCCTATAACACCTGGATATTGTTTCACACTTTCACTACTACTGTGAGAGTAGATGTGCGTTATACAATCAATTAAAAATTCCATAGAGAAACAATGTTTCTACTCTGACTAGAACAAAAAGATCCTACCTGAAAGGTTTATTGGCACGTCACAGCCCTATAGGACCTCCCCCCCCTTAGCTTTTAAGTTAATATTTTCACTGCGATTTTTTTAAATTAAGCTTAAAGTCTCCTCGTAATTACTTTATTGACACAATATCATAAACACTCTCAACCTTTCCCCTCTCAAGACATCAAGGACTAAATTTTGAAAGCAAGAAATAAATAATTACATTAATAAAAACAATATGTATAGTAATTTTGCGTTTTTATTTAACTAAATTAGTTTTATTTCTATATGTTTATTTGATGTATGGTATCATATAACATTCCAAATTATAGTATTTAGTCGTTAAAATTATATTTTTAAAAACTTGTTCATATAATTTTTTATATTGATATTAAGGAAGTATAATATTACTTTTAAGGTTTCTCAAATCATAGCTCCGAAGCAATACAAGATTTACATTTATGATCTCATGGCTAAGTATATATTAGATGATAACACAGTAAAACGATATTATAGTTAATTTCATTTTTTTCATCTCAATATTTTTGCCCATGTCCGTACTTTTTGATACTGTCATTTAGTTTAGTTTCATAAATCCAATTATTTTAGAATTGATATAAAACATTTTATCCTGTAAAAAAATATAATAACTAATAAAACTATTCTTGGAAATAACTAGTTGATGTCTGCCGAGGGTAAATCGTATCGATGATGCCGATTCCCATTGCTGTAATGATTTTTGATTACGGTGCAATTTGAGCTTCTTTGATAACATAACTTAACCACTTTTTACACAACAGATGGTCTCCTCTACCGTTTAAGTGCCGATTAAGGTTAGGGAGGGGGGCGCTTTGAAAATTGTAAGGGGTATTGACTAACCGAGGAACAAGAAAATGAGATCAATTGGGCAGGTTTTCCAGACGTGATTAAGTGATGAGAAGGGTAAAGTTACTATCCAAGTTTTAGCCGGTTCGATCCCCGGCAAGGAAGTGACATTTATAATGGAGTGGAGGAGTCGTCGCTGGCCTGTACTTGGGTATGATACCGATTAAATATTGACCAGCGTCACTGAAGTCTTTATGAACGTTTGATCACTTCAAGAGGTTGGCCCTGCAATTATTTCATTTAGATCACCGCAAGAATTTCCAATCTTTCGCTGAGCCCATTCATTACGCCACTTCCAACTAATACCGCCTATCTTATATTATTTATACAGTCCTTTCTTCTCCCTTTGTTATTTCTATCTATACTCGATGATTCCCGAGACCAAAGGGAAGGGCATGAACTGAAACAACTATAGTCGATCGCCCTACGTACGTCAATCTTTATCCAATGGATAAAGGTTTCTTGAAAATTGTAAGAGTAGCAACAAAGTTTAGTGAAAATTGTTAAATGTTACAACTAGAAAAACACATAAAGACATTTTTTTATGTTTAAGTACCACTAGAAATTAGCCATTTAGGTGTAGGTTTATTAATACAGCGGTATAGTGCACAATCATGCTTAGTGTTCTTATATATACTAGTTTGTATTGTATGAGAATCACTATCGCAACCCGGATCCTGTTTGAGTATTTTTTATGCTTATGAAGTTAGTAATATTGAATATTAATTGTTTTATATGTTGTCCTTTGTTTGTATTGTTACATATTTTTTCTACATTCTACTTTTAGCCACGATGGTGCTACTGTAAGTAATCCTACGAAAAGTAATAAGTGACGTTACTTAATTAATTACTGGTAAGGTTTTTTTAGAAGTTTTTCTGCCATAAATTTTGTCAATTTTGAACTTAATCCCAAAATGAGAAATCATAAAAGTTAGCGAAACTGGCCATACTAATTTCACATTTCGAGATGATATTGAATATCGGTATAACCAAAAATATATTAACGTCCATTATAGTTCAAAGGTTTGTTGTTATATTCTTTTTTTTTTAATCTTATTGCATTTTATTTCTTATATTATGTTATTGTTAGTTTAAAATAATTATTTTTTTATATATTTTGTTCTCAATTATAGACCTGATGATGTAATAAGAGACTGAAGCTTATTACTACCTAAAATATAAGAATAAATACGTAAATGTCTCTTTTTCATTATTAATACTCCGGAAAATAATATTGAATATAATTTTAAAATTTCAGATCTATTGTATTGTAGAACATGCAGAAACTACTTACAGACATATAGAAATATAGTATAGCACCCCGTACCTGAATGAAAGTAGAGCCTCCACCTTCGGACTTAGCAATAATAAAAAAAAAATGGAGACATAAAGAAAAGGAGTTTTCTAAAGATGAGGTTTCACTCCCCCCCTGACTTGCCGTTAAGGGCGAAGTACATTTGTGTATAGGGGTTTTTAGCTAAGGGATGGGCCCTGTGCTTAATGACAACTGGTGAGGATTGTCTAGATCGCCTCCTCCATTGAGCCACCCTCCCTCCTCCTCCACTCCTCCTTAGCGAGTCCTCGCTTTAACTGTTGATTAACACGCCGAGGAGGCAGACTTTTTCAATCCCTCGACTTACCTCAGTCACTGGGTTTACCTCCATCTGCACGATGGGCACTCTGGATTCATTTCTTCTCTCTCACTCTCTCTCTTTCTCTCTCTCTCTCTCTCTTCCCTGCACTTTTTTTTCTCTGTCTCTCTTTTTTCCCACCCCCTCTTTCCTTTTTAATTTCACCCGCGCTTATTGGACGTGAGGAAAAGGCGAGGGTGAAAAAAGGTACTTGGAAGAATAAAAATTACGCCTTGCCATTCTGAAAGCATCCCCTTTTAATTGTGATTTGCGAATGTCACCCTCTGAATGGACAACTTTAACGACACTGAATGAACTGTTTTGAGGCTACACACTCCCCCTTCTACTCGCTTAAGTAAGTTGGTGCATAGAAATCTCGTTTAAGCGTTAATTTGTACTAAAAAAAAAGAAGAAAAAAATAGCTAACTTCAGATCTCACACTTTAGAACAGAATGATATAATATTGTATAGTTTCTAAATTGTAGATTCCTTACACCTAGTAATTATACCTAATGCGAGTAACAACATAAAATCTAATGACAACAAACATAGAACAATAAATATTTCAAAATGATACCAATAATCAAAATAAATCTTTCCCTATCTAATATAATAATAATGAATTATCTAAGGCCTTGCTTAGCAAAAAAAAAAAAAAAATTGTTTTATTCGGAGAGAAATACAAAATAATTGCCATAAAACTCAGTTATCCAATTAAATTTTTGGCCTTTGATTTGATTAACCATATTACGGATATCTGTAACAGTCCATTTTTAATAGTTTAATCAGTTTTATATATAGTAATGTTTTCATGTAATTTCACCAAGGTTTCCAAACAACAGCGTGGATTTGTTTTTTTTTATCTCTGTTTCAAAAAATTTATTTTAAAAATCCGTATTCTGCAAAAGGACCCACGGTTAGTGCATGTTATGTACGCGTATAAAAAAAAAAAAAAAAAAAAAAAAAAAAACTAGCAAATTGTAGCTTTGTAATTCACAGTCATAAGGTTGTTTAACAATGATGTGTAAAACTATCAAATTATTTAAACTGTATTTAGTGCTTAAGGCGTTCCCGGAGGCGAACCCATAAATATTCTACGGTGGCCTCGAAGTTATCCACTTTAAAACTTGGCATCTACCCCTCAATTAGAAAATTAAGAACTAGTTGAAAACGATTAGATGTTCAAGCAGTTAATTTTTAAAACTTGAATCAATATCATAATGTTTTTGTATTGTTAATGAGTGCAAAAGTTGTAGGAAAGCATTTAGTTTTAATGATTGTTAACCAAAGAAGAGAGCCCCTGGCCATGATAAACAGTCATTTTTAACATTCATAAAAATAACAGTACTTTAAATTTATTTTTTATTCAAATAAAAAAAACGTTATTTCCCATCTTCAATCTAAAAGTACAAGAGTACTTTTAATAACCACCACCCTCTTTTCGTTTGGTATTTCACACATTATTTATAATGTGACATAAAATTCTTGTAGACAAATTTAAATGCTTGTTTTTGTTATTATAAATGTTATATTTTGATCAATTTATAGTGTCTGCAGATTTTTTTAAAAATTTTATATTATTTCATATTTATTATTTATTTTTTTAAAGATAGTGCTATTGGTGGATACATTTTTGTTTTTAGCACCTGTATATGTACGAATTTCCTATTGGTTAATGGTGTAAAATAAATATATATATGATAACCAACTAGGGCAGGGCATATTAAAACGGGAGTAGGATTAAAAAAAAAGAAGCTTGTAGGTAGAAAGCCTGTATAAAAGGGTTGGTTTCCTTCTGACTTATCTCTTATGAGGTACATAGCCCGACTTTAGCATCACACATTTCACACTGGGGATTAAAAATATCAATAAATGAACAAATAAAGGCTTAAAAAAGGGACCCAAGAATAAAAAAAAATCATAAAAGAAAAGATACATTCATACGTAGTCTTAACGTAGAGTTTCATTAAAAATTCTGAAAGCTGACCCATGGCCTGCACGTTTCATTAGTAGACACTTGAGAGCATGTTTTCGGCTTTGAGTCCGTTCCACTGAAGAGGGACGTAAGGTTTTAGTCGAAAAGAAGTAGGGGGGTGGGGGGGGGTTAGGGCGGCCCGTGGAGGGGGGGGGTGCAGGCCGGCCAAGGAGCCCCCGCCAATTAACAGAGATTTAACCATTGGAGCGAGATGTAGTGGCAACTCTTCTCGAAAATGAGTTTTCCGAAACAAAGGATGCGAATTAATAAGGAACACGGGACCCCCCTTTCATTATAAAGAAAAAAAAATATGGCTTAGTGTACTTTAATTAGGAGATTAGTCTTTACCCTGGTCTCCTTTATAAAGTTTTTCAGTTGACTTCGGTGCATCCCAACTTGTGCAGGTTAATTAAACCAATGCATTTGTTCACAGGGTATTGGCCTCCCTGCCCTAGATTTAGTTAAGTATTTCACTCGCTCTTATTGCGCCTTCCTCCTCTTTTTGAAAAAAATAAAAGAAAATAAAGTTAAGAAGCGTAGCTTTTTTTTTTTTTTGGTTCTGACGGTGCCCTTGAGTGATTTTAATGAAGGTCGTTAATTTTTCTTTTTATAAGCGACTCGACCAAAGAAAATGAAATATCACTTCTGAATGCAGAGTGAAACATTTCTTCGAAATTTCTCCAGTGTCATGTCATGCCTAGAAGAGGAAGAAACAAGGCTTACTAGGCTGAGTAAAAATAGACCTGGTCTAGTCCAGACCTTTCCTAACCGGAAAAATAATAATTTAGTAAAAAGTATAATATTTCAACTGGGAAGAAGACGCATAAAGATATTCATTTTATCCTCCAAGGCCAAAATAAATTTGTATTTTAGTTGTATTTTCTTTTTCTGTTTTCCTACATATAAATAAGTGGATTTTCTTTATTTTACGAATTGATTGTGTTTTATTTTTAGTCTAGAGGCACTCTGGGGTCTGTCTGGGCCCGTGTAACATAAAATGAATGAGATGGCCCCTGCTTGAAAGTAGAGCCCTTTCCTTTGAAACTAAAATTTAATTCCCCTAGCAAACAAACTATCAGTGGTTAATTTCAAGAGATGCCATAATCATAACTAGGAGTCGAACCTACGTAGCTCACAATCTCTTATGACAACCTAGATTAAATCCGACTGGCCTAATTGCTTTTAATCGGCCGATAATGAAGCCAGGAACTTAAAAAAACAAAACACCAAATGAGCCGTGAGGGACAGAACAATAGTAGATGACAAAAAGGCCCTCCTACATGTCAGGGTGAACAGTTCGACCTGTCGCTGTTCTGGCCATTGCGTCAAATCGCAGTGGCATCTTTTTCAAACCGACATGTTTTCCACTGCATCATTGCTCGTTTTGGTTTTTGTTTCAAGGAAAGTCGTCTAGATTAATTACGGGGGATGATTCGGTCGGGGTGGGTGCGGTGCCTAACCATCCCCACCCCCCATTGTAACCGATTGAATTGATAGTCTTTTAATAAATTTGCTTGGACTGGTGAAAGTGGACTGGGCAATTCTTCAAATTGGCGATAGAAGTATTTCAAACAAAACTACTTCGTCTTGTCACTGGTGCAACCCAGAAAGTCGAAAATACGACTTTACACATAGACTTGTCAATTTCACACCTACTTCGAGATTCTGTACAGACAGTTCCATCAAAAAATGTACGAACACATAATTCACATGGACCGGCAACACTGCTGGTCACATGGGCTTGGACTGTTGCAACATTGCGTTTTCTAGACTTAACAGCATTGTTTTGTATTAAATATGGACTTGTAGTGTATCACACAATCAGAGGTGTTTTTAGATTGATACTTGATAAAACAAAATTATTGAAATGCGATGGCGTTGAATCGATAATCAAAGGAAATCCTCGCCAAGCCAAACGCTTTGAACTAAACTGATTAATTAATTTTCATTAGGAGCTAATGATATAAAACAATATTTCAATATCGAATCATAATATTTCACACCTCTAAGCCAAACAGAAGCTGTGAAACGCTGCGACCACATTTTAATGAGACTTGGCGAGGTTACATATTATTAACCTAGGTTGTTCAACTTTACGACCTTGCACAATTTTTCATATACTTGATTTTTTTTTAGTATTTATCATCATCGCATGATTTATGAGATAGTTTGTGAAGGTTGGTTAGCCAAATCGAGTACTTACATGATTTTTCTGAATGGCTATTTAATAAAAACTACGGACTTTTTTGTATTGAAAATAATTGATTGTTTTAGAACTGGAAATGATCATTGTAGTCTTCTGTCATAAAAATAAAAAAAGTAATTGGTAGACGATTTTCATATTTTTTTATATGTACATAGAATTGTTTTTAACGTTATACTACGCAGTATTATATCTTCAAGGCGAATTACGTTGAGCGATTTGCTCATTGTCTTGTTCATAGGTACTCAGCAATGAGCTCAGCTAAGAATCATATTCATACACGTGTGAATGTTCACGATTACAGTTGATACTGCTGAGTGACATAACGGTTCCGGGGAATGTCCTAAGTGTAGGATTTGTACAGGAGCGTTCCCCGGCCGAGAACGGGAACGCATGTTAGACATGTAAGCACTTCGGTAAGTAGCCAGTAGCTGTTATCAGGTAATTAAGCACTTAGGTTTAACAGTTTGTCTACACGGGTCCTTTGCATTGTTCGCGTCCTCAGTCACATACAGCCATGACGATCGCTATGTTACGGTAGCAAATTATTTTCTTTATCATTATTATATTTCAAGATTACTTTTTTCTACTAAACCTTTTTTTTATATCGATGACGGGCTATGTTCTATGTTTAAATAAAAACAAATGTTAAGAAACACATAAAAGATCTATAGAAATATCGAAATGGTGATGAAGATGGCCAGGGAGGCGGGAGTGGAAGTTCTGGTAGTGGGAAGTGGGGGGGGGGGGGGTCGTCGTGGAAGTAAATGCATGAAGATATGCAGAATTTAGGCGATACATGCCCACTTTTTCTATCTCATCTATAATTTTGTCTCCTCTTCCCCTTTTGACCGTGTGTTTCGTAAGCGTATCAATGAAAATTTAATAACAGTTACAAAGTGATCACTGCATTAAATAATAGCGAACTTTCTGATAGTTCCCCGTATTAGCTCCTCATTTGTCATTCTTTTAACAGTTGATAGCGTTTCCGCTGCTACTGGGTTATATCTTGCGGTTTCTGCGGTTCGTTCCACAAACAGAAGATAGGCAACGTTAAAATACCGCTTTCTCAGCCTATCTATAAACTGTGCGGGGAGGCTGAATATAAAAAAAAAACTTCTCACCAATTATTATAAGTTATTTAAATGAATTTTATTTTGCTACACCTAGTTCAGGAAATAAGCGTTGGGATGTCCTTGATAGTAAGAAACGGGAGGTCGTGAGGAAAAAAAACAACGTTTAGTCCTTACAAGAGTATTCAACTCACTTTACTAGTTTTTTTTTTTTTTTCCTCCAAAGGAGAGGTAACAAAAAACAAACAAGAACCGTTGGTACCTGCGCCTAAGACAGGTTCCGGCCGGGAGGACCATTCTCGGACAAGATCATTTGTTATGAGGACGATCTTTTGAAGGCTGAGGTGCAGCTTACTCGTAATCTTAGCTCATTGCCCCTTCTATTGTCCGGCACTGATTTAGAGACCACACGGGCCAAATTATTGTTTTTAAAGGTCCCAATAACAAAATTTAGTCTCTTACCACGCTTAAAAAAAACAAATTTTTTTATAATTAATATTTTTATTTTTTATAATATTATTTTACAGATTATTACTCAAACTTATACCCTTGTATATTGCTATTTATATCATGTTACGAGTAAAAAAAAACTTTGAATCTCTCTCAGTATATATTTATACATTTTTTTTTTATTAACTTGACATTATCAGTCAACGTTTTGCCTATTCAGGACTACAATTCAGAACAGGAAACATAAATTTACTAGTATTAGAAGACAATCACATATCGAAAACTTATTTTAATAAATAATAAGTTTGGAAACAACAAAAAGAAAGAACACACCTGTGAATGGTATTATCTTTCAATTATAATTAATCCATTGTTATGTTTACTGAATCGGTAACCTTACCGCAAAACTAAACACAATTTTAAAATGGTAAATCGTACGGAATTTAGGCTTTCATCTCGACAAAAGACTAACATGGAACCCACACACGAGGCTAAAAAGACACTAAACAGACGCTTTGGACAAGTGTACAGACTACTTCTAAGGATATCCCATCTCTCGATAGAAAATAAACTACTAATCTTCAAAGTTATACTTATGCTAATCTGGACATACGGAATAGAGCTATGGGGGACAGCAAAAAAGTCGAACATCAAGCGCATCCAATCCTTTCAATCGAAAGTCCTGAGAACAATAGTAAATGCCCCTTATTATGTAAGCAATAAAACCCTTCATAACGATCTTAATATACCCTACATTCTTGAACTCATCCCTTCCAAATTCATGAAATTCCACTCATCTTTATAATCCTCCTCGGAGACTAAAACGGCAGTGGCCTCGTGACCTGCTATAAATATGTGACAGTGGGAGTCCTGGCAATGGCCAGTTTCTCCAATCATGTCCTGAGCGTCTGTTGCTCTCACGCTCTTGGTCAGCCTCCGCTGGCTCTTACCCAGTGACACGGCTGACGAAGGAGCGTGGGGGGCTTCCGAAGACTCCGCTTCCTCCTTAGCACGCGAGGGAGGTGACAACCATGTTGACTTGGGGGGCCTCTGGGCTGTTTGTATATACAGTATGAATGAGCGAGTGAATGAAAATTTTAAATATAGTATGAATGAATCACAATTACTTTTTGCCCAATGATTGTAATTTAATCATAATAAAGTTGTTTTATATATATATATATATAATGGTAAATCAATATGGCATTAAAACGATTGGGGAGTCTCCAACCTTTTTTTTTCTCAACATACCGATTTGTTTTTATGTTTAAGAGTACCATTTTATTTATTTCATCGGCTGATATGGTCATAAGATTTTAAATGTTATATTGCGGAATTGTTATTTTCAAAAATTAACAATAAACAAGTTTATACTATAATAATTCGATTAGTGGTTTATAAAGTCATTGATACAAGAAATTTATTATAAAAATCCTTGTGACTACAAAAAGTATCCAACGAGGAAGGTTCAATGATTTTGAGAAAATGCATTCGCACACGCATGAAAATACTTGAACTTACAGGTAAGGGGTGCTCAACGACTTCTCTGATTTTTTTCTCTAAACAGGTTTGACGAGTCGATGGGGGGGGGGGCGTTTGTAGTACCTCACATTCTTTGAGGTTCATTGATTAGTAGGTACTAAAATAAAATAAAGACTTGGGCGATGAAAACTTTTCATGAGAGGTTCAACTAGCAGAATGTCGTCGATAAGAGTCAGAGGAAATTCTAACAGAGATACCGCATTTCTTTATAGAACAATATCATAGGCATATCTAATTGCGAACTATCTTTGCGCCTGTCTGACACATTCCTTATTTCAAAAAATTTCTCGAATCAAAAACATTCCTACCGCTGGTACGTGGGATCGTGGAATCGACCTATTCAACGTTAATTAACTTTTTTTTATCTAACGTTGAAAGTGCATGAACATTTTCATCACTTGTTGCAAGCGACGATTCACTCACCTTATTAGCAAATTGGTTCTACTTTGCCGCCCGGTAAGTCGGCTTTGTCTCTAGGTTTAGTCCCTTGATTAAAGCAACGATAGATCTGAGTATACTTCGGACTTCACAGAAGTTCGTTAATCGGAAACAGAATCGAACGTCTGAAACAGTGTTTGCGTTAATCTGACTGTTTAATTCCTCCTTTCGACTAACTATAAACATTGTTAAACTTCTATTAACCATCTGTAAATATAAAATAAACAATTAGGTGCTATTTAGTATAACGAATAAAGGGAGGGAGGGGGTAGTGGACGAAATGGGAACAGCATATCTTCATTTATCCTTGCAGATGTACGCAGTGTTGCAATTACTGCGTCTATCATTATTATAATAATCATAAAACACTATTGAAGGAATGAAAAAACATAATTGACAATTTCATAGAGTCGATTTAAAATTAAAATTTTATATTATAGAAAACAAGTAAAAAAAAATAAAAAATAATAAATTATTTTCTATGATGAAATTTCAATGACATAAATATTGCAGGGGAAATATGTTTTCATTTTCAAAAATTTCAGGCCGAGCACAGTATAAAGTGACTACTGAATTTTGATAAATTTTCATGTATTTGAAACACTTATCAACCAATCACTCTGAGGAAGAAAGGCCCGTGTAATTTTTATCGATGCGTAGGAAAAAAAAAAAAAGAGTTGCCTGTGATATTTTCAAAAGTAACAGATGAGATAGACATTTTCTCAGAGATTCACGCATCACGCTCCCCCGATAGAAAATTGATACTACTTTATTTTTCAGTTTGAGCTTGTAATGTTTTCAAAGAAGACAATTTTTTTGACTAGAAGAAACTTTCAATATTTAACTGGAAATAAAATTATTAGAGTTGTGTCACTTTTCTATCAAGGGAGCAATATGAGACTTTCAGTTGACTTCTAAATAAAAAATTGAACCTTTCGTTTTGAAACGAAATACTTAAGAAGTTTTAAGGTGTGAAATCCACTTAGTTTGTAATGTTTAATACAAAAACAATAATCACCATGTCAACTGGTAGACTCATATAAAGATATTCATAATATAATGGTAGTTTAATTATAATTTATTTAAATTAATTGAAATATCTTACCTAATGCTAGGTATTTGTGGGATGTTAAGGATGTGCTTGATGCCTGCCGTTGTAGGAACTATGAGTGAACTGGTTGTATCCCTGTCCTGAAACAAAGAAGCAGTATTGAAGAAGACAAGTCGGTGCTGACTAGATAGCAGTATCAGTGTCGGTGGCATCCTAGAGATAGTCGGTTGGTTAGAATATCTTTAGATAGACTTCCTTCCAGTTCTTTAAACGTCAAACAAGCGTTCGACCTCCCCTGGCATGGCAAGATCTCGGCGACGAAACCTGGAGTACGCAGGGGCATTGCCGCCACCCGCATCCCGCGGCAATGATAGTCCATGGTAGCGGTACACGGTTTCGTTATCGCCCACTTAAGCGCAGTAAAGAATTTTTTTTTTTTTTCAAACATAACGTGAACAGTGGTTATTAGCCACTTTAAAAAAAAAAACAATTTCGAATGTCGACTGGAAAAAACCAATAAGTTAACAAGTTTATGATGCCTGAGCAGATATATCATTCGGTGAATAAGGCCATGCCGAATTTAATTGCAGTTTTATTTTAGAACCATTTAAAAATATGTATTTGATTCAAAGATAATAAAAGTAATATCAATATAATCAATTTTAATTCAAGATATCTAATCCCAAACTATCACATTCGGATGTACCACCATGAAAATTAGCTTAATAATAAGACTTAAAAATTAGTTATATTTTAACATAAATATTTCTTATAACATTCTAGATAGTCTGTAACCTTTTTAACAAATAAGTTGATTAAATAAAGACAAATGAGACCAATACCGTGTTTCCAGCTTATGACTACAAGTTCAATCTGGGCCTTGCGTGTTTCCAATATTCCTTTTCAACTCTCATACAATATTGTATTTTCTCTAATTCAATCGTGGATACCTGTATGCGTTTATATTGAGCCATTTTTTTAGGACTTCTCCTAGGCAACTCCTAATACAAACTCATACAGGTATCCACGATTGTATTAGAGAAAATACAATATTGTATGAGAGTTGAAGAAGAATATTGGAGAGATCTAACTTAAAACTTTTCAACGAGAAGCGATAAAAAAATGGCATAATACAAACTCATACAGGTATCAACGATTGTATTAGAGAAAATACCATATTATATGAGAGTTGAAGAGGAATATTCGAGAGACGCAACTTAGGACTTTCCAATGAAAAGTGATAAAAAAATGGCACGCTTCAACTCTCATACAATATTGTATTTTCTTTAATACAGTTTTTTTAATAATTGTTTGTATTGTGCCATTTTTTTTATCACTTCTCGCTGATAAGTCCTAAGTTGAATCTGGGCCTTGCGTGTTTCCAATATTCCTTTTCAACTCTCATACAATATTGTATTTTCTCTAATTCAATCGTGGATACCTGTATGCGTTTATATTGAGCCATTTTTTTAGGACTTCTCATTGGCAACTCCTAATACAAACTCATACAGGTATCCACGATTGTATTAGAGAAAATACAATATTGTATGAGAGTTGAAGAAGAATATTGGAGAGATCTAACTTAAAACTTTTCAACGAGAAGCGATAAAAAAATGGCATATTACAAACTCATACAGGTATCTACGATTGTACTAGAGAAAATACAATATTATATGAGAGTTGAAGAGGAATATTCGAGAGACGCAACTTAGGACTTTCCAATGAGAAGTGATAAAAAAATGGCACGCTTCTACTCTCATACAATATTGTATTTTCTTTAATACAGTTTTTTTAATAATTGTTTGTATTGTGCCATTTTTTTATCACTTCTCGCTGGTAAGTCCTAAGTTGAATCTGGGCCTTGCGTGTTTCCAATATTCGTTTTCAACTCTCTTACAATATTGTATTTTCTCTAATTCAATCGTGGATACCTGTATGCGTTTATATTGAGCCATTTTTTTAGGACTTCTCATAGGCAACTCCTAATACAAACTCATACAGGTATCCACGATTGTATTAGAGAAAATACAATATTGTATGAGAGTTAAAGAGGAATATTGGAGAGACGCAAGGTCCAGATGCAAGTTGACTGCTGCAGAGGTGGCGAGAAACTTTTGGCTACAGGAGCACTATCTACTGCCACTCGTCGGAAGTTCCTTTGATGACGAGTGTCCCTGCTTCACTGCTTCACTGCTCGGCCCCGCTTTTTTTTCGAAAAAAACAAAACATTCGTACGCCTGCATTTCAAAAAACTAAATTTCGATTTTTGTGGCTTGATGGGCATATTTAAAAATAAAAATGATATAGAATATTATTTTCCGGAGTAGAAGTACTTAAGCAGAGACACTTGAATGTTGTTTGGCATTTATATATACTAGACAAAAAAAACTTGCAGTAAGGTTACCAATTATAAAAAGCAATGGATTAGTAAAATTTAAGAAGATAATCCCATTCACTACGTTACACTCTTTTTATTGTTTACAATCTTATCAAAGTGTTTTTTTTTTATTGTGTTATTGTTCTTTGAAATATGTCAATTTATGTATAGTGCCTAAATAGGCGAAATATTGACTGAGGATGGTATACTTATAAAAGATATATATTGGAAGAGACTGCAAGCCTTTTTTTCTTCAAACATATATAAATAAAAAGTCTAAGCTGTATTCCACAACACATGCTGGTTAGCATATAGTTAAACTAGAATTATGGTAGGTAATAATATAAAATTTAGCTGCGAAAATTCAGGTCTGTTTTGCTAAGTTTTAAAACTACTAAGATATAAAATCAGTTATTTTAATACCTTAAGGCATACTTTTAGTAGGTTTTTTATTTGTTGTTAGGTCAATATTTTAGTTATTGACAGTTTTTTTTTCAGCGAATGAGATAATTTTGCAAATATAATGATTTATTTTTGGTATGCTATGTATTTTAAAAAATATAATATGATGTTTTACAATAATTTATTGTATCAAATAGTAGTTTCTTTAATAAGTTCAATTTAGTTAACCAGTGCTCGGGACTATCTACACATTTTTTTTTTTAGACAGATTTTGTTTATTTCATTTTATGTTACATAAGCTTATTGCGTACAGTTGCCAGATTCCAGAGCGCCTCCAAACCTAAACGAATAATGACTATTGTGTATTAGTATCCCCATATTTATATTTAGGAAAACGGAAGCAGAGAAACCTACAATTAAGGGACTTTGTAGATCGATATTGCTATCTCGTTTGTATACTTAGTACAAAAACAATTTAGCTCAAAATTGGTTCCTAAATTTTGCAACGATTTCTTCTTTGTTTTGATACCTTGAGCCGGTGTTCAGGGGCTATTTGAGTCGCACGCAGCACCCAACTGCTTTGTCGGGTCCAATAGGTGGCGGGAATTAGAACCCGCACCACGGGACATTTTTGCTTATTGGAGAATTGCATGCATTCAGTTATGTTAAATACACGGTAATAGTGCTTCTGATCGGCAATAATTATGAATATGTATGCGACCCTCGCGGCGTTGCGTAGGGACGGTGTTTAAATGGATAGGCACTAATTGAGTGGACCCCCCTCTCTGGTATGTACTAATGTACCCTATGATAGCCAAAAGGTTCATTTATGACTAATTAATTGCTTTTACCTATATTGGTGGTCTGTTCCTATTAAAACTGAATTGTTAATTCTTGCGGTGTAGACCACGAAACTACCGTCAATTCGAAAAAGGTGTTAATTGAATAGACACTCGACTAATATAAATACCAATATGACCAGACTGTACTTGTGTTATGACCTTAGCTATTTTGCATTTTGAAAAAAAAATAAAATATTGGACCCTACAAAATTTTACTGAAGTTATTTTTAGAACTGCTATGACCTAAATTGTATTATTTGGAATATATAAAAATTTTTTTTTTATCTTTGTCATTTACAAATTTTTATTTGAAAAAAAATTACAATCTACCCTAGATGGCAATAGATAATTGTGATAAAATACCGCATTAATACCACACTTACAAATTTACATTCACACAATACAGGCATATACACATAGCCTAGGGTTCGCCAGGAGAATCGTCACGTTCCCGGCCGTGGAGAAGGAGGCAAGAAATTATAAATTAAATGGAGAACGTTGAAAATGGAGAAATAAAACTGAGATGTCGCTCCTCTTTGGTTTCCTAAATATTTAAAACAAAACAGCTTAACTTTATTTGTTAAATTATCCAAGATAATTATTTGAATATTGGCAAATGAACTCTATCGAAATCGGCTGGAGCGATTTATTTTCGGCACTCGTTAAAACTTAATTGTTTGTAATATATTTTGCTGGAGAACAGAACTCTTTCGAGATGTGAGGTGAAAATTATTAAGTTTGAATGCGGTTTTTTTCTTCTTATCGCTAGGTAATACAAACATGATCGGAAGTCATAATCACATGGTAGGAGGGGGAGGTAAGAGAAAATAAATATTATTGGCACATCAAACGCAGAAGCCACAGTAAATTGCCAGTGCCCCCGCTAAGTGCAGATGGGTGTATTTGTCGTTAAACAACAATTATTTTGAGTGCGGCCTCGATATTGACTATGTATTTACATGTACATGTACAGTTACATATAGGTGTGTATGCAGGTATATATTATTATAAGCAAACCGTTGTAGACTGTTGGTTTAATAGCAGTTACACTGGTAAACACTCATCCCTTTATGGCTTCGGTATATTGCGGAGGTCTGATCCCTGTAGCCACCAACCAAAGGGATGATAGATTGTCGATAGTTCTTCGCAGTCGATTGTACGGATTTTATCGAATTATTACAATCGAGAATCTTAGAGATATCAAAACGCCATTTCAAAAACCTTAATTGCAAACTGCATAAACATATTGCTGTTAGTTGCTCCATATTTAGATAAAACTAAAAACCTCCCCCCCTCCCTATATTTCAGTAACCTTTATAGTTTCATGTATGTAAATGTGTACATTCATGTATAATAATGTGATACATAGAACCAATAAATTAGACGGCGATATGAAAAGGAAAATTCATATTTATTATTAAAAATTACAGGAAAAAGTAGTTTAATGGAAACTTTTAACAGTAGTGTGGAAAAAAAAAAAGAAATTCAAACACAAAAGTTTGATACTTGGGTTAGAAAATTAAGGAGTCAAAGTAAAGAAAGCTCGCGGAATATTTTAAGTTATTTTCCAACGAAAGATGGCCATGAAATTGATTCGGTGGTAGGAGGGGGGGGGGGGTTCGGTGTTGGGAGGGAAGAACACCTTGAAAATTTCGTGCTTAAACCACCGATAGTCCCAAAAACAATCGATCGACAGATTGTGACAATCCGCAATTGGTCATCCTTATCAACTAGCCAATGATTTAGGCCTTAGTACAGCTCAATACAAATTGTATCGTTCCCAAAGTTTCATTTTGGTTTTTACCTGAGAATCTATAAAAATAATAAAATTGTGATGGTTGTATGGTAATAATAATGCGATTTTAAGCCATGATTTGCACTATAAAGCTTATCCATTATTATTCATCGCAAATTACATAATAATAATATGTTCTATGCACTTATGAGTAGCGAACCTAGGCGGCGCATATTTTGGGTCGATATTTTTGTCTAAAATTATATACAAAAATAAATAATATAATATTGTTGTAACCAACAGATTCATTGATTGTTAAAAGTGTGCAATTTAACAAAAATTCGTGTTGATGCGGCCTGACTCGACGTCATTGTTTTTACACTTAATCAGTGAAAAAAAAAATAAGCAGTAAATTTAGAATTGGCAATGGAGACATACGTCGTCTGGTGGAAAACAATACAATTGCTAAAGAAAGTAGTTTTTAAATCGTCGCTTGTTTCAAGAGAATTATCGCAATGTCCAAAATAGACATAATACCTAATACAAAAAGCTGTATTTTCGGTTGCTTTTTGAAATTATGTACGATGTTATGCAATAATTTTCTAATAAAAATCAAGAAATCTATTTAAACTGAAGAATTTTTATTTATTTGTGTTCAGTAATTGCTGATAAAGTCTCTAGAAATGGCTGCTAGATTTACCACTGACACTTATATTTAACAAGTTGAATTATCCGGCGTTACAGGGGATGGTTACCCGGTATGCTACGAAGAACCCGGGCTCAACTCCCGAAATTTTCCCTTTTTTTTGTCTCTCAGGGGAAAGGTGTCAAGAGGTTGAATCTTAGTATACAGAAGTAAGGGCTGAGGAGTAACAGCCTAGCACAAACCTCACTCCACGGCCTCGTGGATTCATATATCCCTGCTTAGACGATGAATAGTTCAATGACGTAGGTCTGACATTTAAAATCTGCGATACGGCTGGCCTTGATAGTTGCTGATTCAAATGCATGAGATCATTTTAATTTACCTTATCTCTGTAAACTTCCTCAAAGCTGCCCGTTATCTACGGCCCCCTTTTCCCCTTCTCAATTATTTTATTTATTTTTTTTCATCTTAATTTTGCCCGATTGGACTCTTTGTCGTTTCCAGCCAGTCTAATAATACATTCACACCGAGTACGGACCAAGACAAACTAACATACGTAGAATACACAATGGAAAATTAACGCAGAGTTAATAGTTAAAATACATTAATTAGAAGTATAAACAGTAGCGTACCTGGGTGGCGCATATTTAGGGTCGGGATTTTAAAATATTTTTCTCTAAATTATATACGAAATATCTACTCGACATTTTTACCCTTATATCAGTGAAAATTTGGAATCGGTGGTGATCACGTAATGACACGTCGCCTGGTTCTAAAAATAGGATCTAGCGATAATTTCCCAAGAAAATAAACTAAGAGATAATTAAATTTTTACAATGTCACCCATTAGTAATAAAAAGCAAGACAATTTTATAACCGCGGTTATAAAGTACCGAGTTGCAGTCGGTCGACTCTTGATAGTTCGAAACCCAAGGGAGCACAGAAAAATGTATATATTAAGAATTTGATTTATCAAGAAGTTAATATTACCAAAATGGAAGAAAAAAAATCCAGTTACTAAGAGTTAAATGCGGAAAGCATGAAAAACTGTAGAATTATGTATTTTATTATTTGGGTACGTTTCTTGAAATATATGCATTAGTGGTCAAAAGTCTCTTGACGCTGATTTTTTCGGACGTCAGATTTCTATCTTATCACTCTAATTTTTTGAGTAGTTTTACGATGCCTTCCATGCCTTGGTCCAACTCAACCAAAATTATTTTAATAAATCACTTACAGTGCTTTTACCAACATTTTAGCGATTTCATATTTTCCTTCAAGTGAAAAACTAATCATTCTTTCACATATATCTATACTTGTATGAGGAACCATTTGAACTAATTGAATGAAAATGTTTGGTATTACTATTAATATGGATTAGTGGGGAAACAAAATTACTCATACGGTATAAGTAATGTTCTTAATTCAAAAATACGATCGATTTATTATGTTTTTAAACTAACTATGTTTAAGTAGTCTGTAAAAAAAAATTGTTAAATCCTCGCGTTAGTTTCTGAGTATTAAGAAATATATGACCTGTACGAAATCTTTTGACCGCTACTGTTAATTACAAATTATTAAGAAGAAGAGAGGCTTTGGAATCATAGAATGCTGTATACCTCCCCCTGTTTCGAAAACAGCTTCGAATTACGGGCTGTAATGAACAGGATTAAACAATCTTTCGATTAGAATAAAGTGACCGGTTCAACCGGAACAAATTTCGAATTATAAAAAAAATCGAATCAAGAGCCGATTGTATTTAATAAGTATTTAAGTACACTAGTATGACGTCATCCATCCATTGTTGATTGAAAAACTCATGATTTTCTTACTTTAACTAGAATCTTGTACCAACTGACGATTTGCAAACAGGATCCAGGAAGGAGGTTTGATTTTCTCAGGTCTCGGATTAGACGGTAGCTTGAGCGGTCACCCCCATCCTCGTCCAAAAAGGGAGTTAAACCTTGTTCCAGTCGGTCAATGGAGTTATCCCGTTAACTTGGTAATCCTGAGGAGACCCTAGGGCCGGAATTATCCTGGACCTTTGAGAGCAATTGTAGCCCAAGGAACCCGTCGCGGCCTGCTTTGGCTAAGGGTAGATACCCTAGAAATTCTATTTAAAAAAAAATATAAATAAAATAAATAAATAAAAAGGTCGTAAAATACCTTGAACTGTTTTATTCACGAACCCAAAGGGAGATTCAGGTGAAGTCTTTCAGCGGACATAAAAATGATTCAATCGATTTATAACCTTCAAGGTTTCTAAAAAGTTTTCTTGTTTCACAAAAAAAAATTTCCGGTGGCCGAGATGGTTTAGCGAATAAAATGAAGCGTTTTTAGTAAAATAAAAAGAAACTTCTGCGGAGACTAAGCCTCCTTATTTATTACTTCAAGAAAAATAATTGTCAACGCCCCGGGTGGCAACCAATAAAAATAAATTCAACAAAAACAAAATCAAATAATAAAAAAAATTGTCTTTTTCCTCAGGAATCGAAAACTATATTCACTGAATACCATAAGTGTTACTTTAATGACTTAATTCTTCCTGAATTTGTTCAAGCATAACAAACATATTTAAACGGCTGTAGGCATACGCTGGAATCTGCTATTACACAATGAATATTTATATTAACATCAAGATAATTTTTATGTCTTGGTGATATTTAAGTAATTTGGATGGAACGTCTAAATGTTTAGAGCTCAAATGTCCGGAATTAGAATTTGAATTTTATATTTCTGTTTCTTTCTGTACAAGTTTTTTAAATTTATCTTTCAATCAAATACGCATTTCGAAAGGCGTTGCAGTCTTTACAAATATGTTTTACTGGCAATAAAATTATATTTTTCAATAATAAAAATAAAGGTTCATAAAAGGTCAAATGATTTTTTTAAAAAGTTATTATGCATCCCTAATTTGAGATTGATCATATATCAAAATAAACATACATTGGCTAAATTTTTATTGTTACTATTTTATATTGCATATAGTTAATATTAGGCCGCGGGTCCTGTGCATGTTTCCGCAGCCTATAATATTTGATACCATGGCAATTTAATTAATCTCACGGCATCAAAAAAATTGTCTGTTTTTTCTGAATTGTATTCTATATCGACTGTCATATTTTCCCATGGGCCTGGTCGATAATTGCCTAGGACGGAGATAAGATTAAGCACTGGATGATCGATGAGTCCTTTCTTGCAACGGATTGGAGAGGTTGATTGAATTCGGTCGGGTGATTTTTATTTTTTTTTATTAATAAAATTATTATTGTCTGTTGTTTAATAGAAAATGGTGTGATGTGCTGTGGACTACCGGTGGTGACATCTGTGCCAAGGACCGGGAACTAGTTGGACGGCATTGGTTCCGTAGTTGGCCGCAGGGGAACCACGCCGTGGCGGGAATTGCTGCCAGTAGACCGCTCACTGCCTTACTCCACGCACGCCATTTCCTCATAGAGCGATTACGAAACTGTACGACTTTTTTAAAAATAAAAAAAATATAAAACAAAACAATGTCTATTTATTTGTCAATGTCAGTAGTACATTCCAGGTTAAATCAACTTTTTTTTTTTAAATGTGGAAGTCGCATTCAAAATTCCCAGTTCGAATTCCCACTTTAGTAACTTATTTTATTTTACCTGGTATATATAAATGTTTTTTATATATTATTTTTGCAGCAATATCAAAGATACGATGTAATTTTGTCACATTTTCGTTTAAATTATCAAAATATTTTATATAAGATTGATTTAGTAAACATCAGTCTTGATCCACCGCTCCTTCTGAGGTAAGACAAGCCAGGGACTTGGCAGCTTCTTGACTTGGGGGCGGGACCAGCGCAGTAACACTTTGCCCTTCTGAATTTTTCCCACCCCCCCACCACCGCTTTGGCTCCTCCCCCCATCCCCCCTCCCCTCCTCCTCAAGGAGCTCCGTGAAAAAGTCGGCGGTCCTTACCCCCACCACCGTTTCTGTCACAGTCTATCTCCAGCCCTTTTGGGCCCAACAACGGTCCGCCGCCTCAACAGCCCAAAATAAATAACAACTCCAATAAATAAACGATCCAATCCTGCCATCCGAAAAACACGCAAAAATCCACAAAAAACAAAAACATTTTCATTAAACAGAATCATTATGTTCATAAAACATTTATATTCAATTTAAAACGGTTGCTCAAACTGTCTAAGGAGCCAGTTGGTATCCGAAAATCCCATCACCCCATGATTTGCCAGATACTTATTCAGAAAAAAATCGTCTGAAACAAAGTACATTTTAAGACTAACAAAAATTAGTTGACACACAGGATTCTTTTTCAAAATCAAACGAGGGATCTCCTATCTTGTGGTCCCAACAGTAAAACACTGACACTTACCAAATAAGCAACGAAGTATTTTTGTAATACGGTTTCAGGCCGCTTTATAGAAAATATACCACAACGGATTAACAAAACACAAAAATAATGAAACAATAAAATTATTATATGAATGTTTATTGTAAATACGCTATGACTGAAAGAGTAAATGTAAATGTGGTGTGAATGCGACCTTTTATCACAATTAGCCTTTCTAAGGAACATAGCAATTTATTTCAAATAAATATTTATAAAAAAAAATATATATCCATTTCTCAACCGTTTCACACACTTATTGACTAAATGATGAAACTCGTCATTAAATGTCTGGATATTTTCAAGATCCCTTTCACAAACTTGGCCCAGTTAGGAAGCCTTTAAGTACCAGAAACAATAAAATTCTCAATGCATGCTAACACATTGTCTCAGTAAATACCAAACCAAATTCGGATTAGGACAAAATCAAAGGAGAAGGATTCACAAAGGGATTCAAAATAAAATAAAACACAAAAAAAAAGTAACATTTCTTGACAAAAAAAAATAAAAGGCAATGATATTTTACAGATAAATTGACAAAGTAAATAAAAAAAGATTAACATGGAAAAATATTAGATTAAAAATTTTTTTTTTATAAATAGTTGAATCAGTTTATTTATACAGGAATTTCTCTATCTATACAGATTAAGGTTCAAAAAGGTATTGAAGGAGAGAGTGGTTGGTGTTCAACCATGAGAGAGATGGGATTTAAAATTAGGTTAGTCAGCGTTAAATCCCACTTTAAATTAATTATTATCCGTGTTTACACTGAAATATGATTTGCGATAATTACAATGGAATTGTATTTTACGATAAGTCAACATGTGTTTACAAACATGTAGAATTTTGCGAATTTAAAGGAAAACATTAAAAAAAAAAATCATTTTTAAATAAACAGAATAGCGAGTTCGTATATTTAATAGTATTAAGGACAATGTATGATATTTTTTTTAATTATAAGGATATTCACGATATGTTGGCCTGTCTATATTGAGTTCGAGTTTAGATTAAAACAAGTCAACGTGAACAGCCACGAAATCTTAAAATTTGTTTCTTAAAATCTCTCAGCTCACTAACTGTCTCTAACTTAAAAACTAAACAACTTCAGACAAAAAAAAATGTTTTGTTTTTTTTCTAAAGAGAAAATATTTCATTGATAAATCGTCGAAACTACATCGTATATTCCAAATGTTCAGGTCAGACTGGAAAATTATTAGTCAGTTGTATGTGCCAATAATTTCTAACGTAAAAGTGATTTTGGCTCAGAGCTTTTGACGAGGCGAGAACGGTACTTTCGCATCCTGGACGTACTCGTGATATTCCGAGTGATACAGTGAGCTTGGAATTATTGTTGATACTTTCAATTAATTTAAAAAAAATATGAGTGAAAATAAAAGTGGTATGTATTAATGCTTACAGATAACTTTGTCCAATCCTTGTGCTATATAGGGGAGACTTGAAACCGGTTATGATCACAGACAGACTGACAAAAAAAACCAGTGCTTATAACAAACAGGAACAGAAATATTATCGCTGTTAGCTATATGCAGACATTCCCGAGCAACTTTAGACATGAAAGTACATTTTTTTTAAATATCCCGTTGCAACTTTTTTAGTAAATAGAGAGCTATTTTATAACAGTTAGTGAGAGAGAATAATATTATAAAACGAAAAAAGATCGGATGGAGATTTATGTTAACAGTGTAGCATGAAAAAAATGAAAGATATTTTCAAAAAGAAGTACAGAGAAAAGACACAAGTGAAGTAAAGGGCTGAGTGCGGGAAGGGTTGCCGGGAGCCGAGAGGCCAATTCTCGACCAACCCTTCCCCCGCGCCCCCTTGCCTTTTCTTTCAACGTCTCTTCCTTACTTTGGACCACAAGTAGCCTCCACACAACTTTTAGTCAAATACAATCCGATCTCTGGTTCGTCTTTCATCTGCACCGGTCAATGGTTAGAATGTCATCCGGGCTAAGTATCACGTAAACAAAAAAAAAATTAAACAAAAAAATTAAAAAAATAGTTAATAAAGACTAGGGTAGGCATAGGGTTGAATAAAACATCCGGTTGTCATACCTGAGGGAGCTGACGTAATCCTTAAGTGGTGTTATAGGGAGAGCACATGAGTGTAAGATGTCTCATTGAGGAGGCTTGAGGCTTGAGGAGAAGGAGGCTGGCGACTGGCGGCAAGCCGGATGGAGCGGGCAACCCCGTCCGAGGGCGCATGAGTAAAAAGCAACTCGGCGCGAAGCAAGAACCGCCCCTGGGGGGCCCGGCACCTAGCGGCGGACCCAGGAACCCGTTGCTACCCCCAGCCTCCTCGGCCCTGGGTGCTAGCGCCCCGTGGCAGCCCCCGCAAACTCCCAAGCAGTCGCTATCCTCTTCCCGAAGTGGCTATCTCTTCTGCACAGCTGCCTCCAGTGCTCGTTCAGCTTTAGAGCCCTACCCCTTCCCACTCGAAAGTTGCACCAGGCAACAAGAAAATAGCTGAAAATCCCTGATAATCTACTTTACCTTACTATCAACCATCATGAATCAAATCGTACTTTTTAAATATATGCAAACAAAACGAAAGACGCACAAAGTGAAACCGACGGGAACTTAGTATGTGTGTTCCATATAAATACTCAAACCACTAAAAATTACCTTTTCAACTCATAAATAATGTATATAAATAAACATATATAAAAAACCTATTGAAATCAGCTAGAACGTATTATACGTGATTTATATTCTCTTTGAAATCCATTTAGGTTCGATGAATCTTTAACCATGGTGGGGAAAAAAAAAAAAAAAAAAAAAAAAAAAAAGATCGGACATAAAATATTGAATGGTATGAACGATAACATTTATCTCAATTACTCATTGCCTGATAAAAGGCAGATTGTAATTTTATCTTAATAAAATTGATTGAAACCACAAAAAATATTGAAATGCAGCGTCTCGGAATTGACATAAAGTCAGTTAAACGGAACTGTTTTTGCATACCTCCCGTCATTATCTATTTTCGGCCATAACAAATCACAATTATTGTAAGATACCTCTTGTATCACGAATTTGTATGTACTTTTAATGATGACGGAATAATGAAAATGACACTTACTTCGAAAACGAATCGTGTAGTTATGAGATTCGTACCTAGAATAGCACATGAACTAAATTATTTATAAACGTAAATGTAATGGATATAAACATGTACAAAGACACGTTTATACTCCTTTATTGTGCTATGATTACCATCTGCCTTCTATAAGGCGATAAGTAATAAGATAAATGGTCTCATATGGTATGAATGAGAGCATTTATCTTATTACTTATTGCGTTATAAAAGGCAGATTGTAATACTAGCACAATAAAGGAGTATAAACGTGTCTTTGTACATGTTTATATCCGTTACAGCAGAAAACACACACAGACAATGAAGATCGCTT
Organism: Acanthosoma haemorrhoidale; assembly: GCA_930367205.1. Lineage (NCBI taxonomy): Eukaryota > Metazoa > Arthropoda > Insecta > Hemiptera > Acanthosomatidae > Acanthosoma > Acanthosoma haemorrhoidale. The sequence goes on from OV884009.1 coordinate 46,829,654, forward strand.
TGCATCTGTTTGAGAGTAAGAACAACCTAAACAAGTCAATGTTGCGAAATGAATAATAGTCTAGTTAATTTTTATTGCGAGGAAACAATAAAAATTCCCTGACGTATTGTCAAATAAACGTGTCATATTCCTATTGATAAAAATATTTATTTTCGAAACATACCTGAATACTATATACTGGTTTTCGTTAAATCCACAACTGATAGGTTTTATAATTTGGGTTGCTATTCAAATCAAATTTTTATTTGACGTATGGTAAAACTACGAAATTCACGTCGATTTTGAATCTCATTCTAAATTTGTACAGGTGCTGTGCCATGTAATAGACTAGCTCAAATCACCAATCGAAACTGAAATACTTGAGCTTCCTAACGTGGTAAATATGTTTAACTTGGGAGGAGAAAAAAAAAAAAAAATGGTTTGAGCTGTCTTCGGTGTTCCCTGGGGGCTTGATAGCGTCGTAATCAGCGTGTCACTTTTGTGTTCGGCGATAACACGTCACAATTCTTATAAAATTCGTCTCGTATCACTGATTCGTATGCACTGTTTTGAAAATGACCGGTCGAATCTTACTCCGAATACGAATCCTGTAGTAATGATATTCGAACTAAGAACACCACATGAAATAAATGTCTAAAATTAGCGTTCGACCTTATTTCTGCCATGAGTTTTAGAAATTTGTTGAGTACGGTCTGTAAGAAACTTCCATTGAAGCTATTCTGCCGATCTGTAAATGGAGCGAATGCACTTGGCAACAGAAGTGACATGGGGGTGACTTTGCTCCGGTTAACTATGATAATCATTGTAAGGTAACCGGAACTTGTAATAAAAATCTAATAAGTTGAATTGTAAAAGAAATTTTAAATTAAATTTTCTTATTCTTCTACTAAGATACCCTACTATTCAAATAAGTACCCTTCAAAAGAACTTACTTAAAGAAGGATAAAATTATAAATTAAATAACATAGAAAAAAGATCCGCGAGTAAGCATTTCAATGATTACTTATATCGAAACCTCCGGATTAATTGACATAACCAACATTAAAAGGGTAGAAATTTTTAGCTATAATTTAGAGTGGAATATTAAAATGGCAAACAATGAGAAAAATATAGAAACTATTAGAAGTTTGTTTTTAGTCAAACTTAGTGACAAAGAATGAAAAAATATAATACGTTAAAGTTATAATGTCAACATTTGAAAATAAGTCGGATTATAGTTATAATTTGTGAAAAAAAATCGGTTTCCTCTGAAAACAAATCCAATACTGAAAATTTTATTGATTTTCATGTGATATAAGTTTCGATGACGGAAGTCAATATTTCTATTTTGGGTACCTTAAAGGTTAATCATGTTATGAAAATGAAGAAAAATGGTATACACAAATAGCAGGGGAGTCAAGCTATCATATGAAGAACTGTACAAGGTTACCTGCAGCTGGACGGTCCAAGGGTGGTCTGAGAACCTTTGAAAACGCGCTGCAGCGATCTCGTGTTAATCCATTCAGAATGCAGATCGCAGATTTTGTCGGAGGCAATGTGGAAACGATGCACTTTATCCGTCAGCGTCTTGAGCTCCAGCGAACAAACCGGACGAGTTTCGTCGATTGGGTTTCCTGTCAGTTGATAATCAATCGAGATAAAACAAAAACAAAACTGATAAGAACCATGTTTTCGGGATGAGATAGGTTGAATTGAGAATAGGGTCGTCTCGGTGGAGAGTTGGCGGGAAATGCATATTGCCACCTGCAAGGGTAGGATCGTCACAGGTACCTAGGTCTTATTCTACTCAGTATTTGATTTGTTTTTAAATATGAGATATCTTAAGCCTTCATAGTGACGTCATTGCTTCACTTTAATTTATGTAACAATATCGTTATTTACAGATTTCGCCTAAATAATCATTTCCTTGTTAACTATCGTTATTAGCAAATTTATGAAATAAGGATGCTACACTGTCACTTAATATAATTTCTAACATAAAAAAATGGAAACATATTTACGTAGTCATAAAATGATGGCACGATGCTGAATCCAATGAAGAGCACACTTAAAAAAACAGCACTAACATCACATTGAGGAAACAACTTTTTTTTCACTTCATTACATCATTGAATTCAACGCCGTGCCATGCAACTAGTTGGTCGACGAAGGCTTTTCGGGTGGTGGCAAACAGTATCGAAGGCCTCAGTGACATCAAGCTTTGCAAGAGAGAAAACCACCAGCGAGAGAACACCGTAGCGTCCTTACGACATATAAGTGTTGTTATCAGTTACCTGGAGTTATAAGTGCACAAGATGCGGAGGGTGGGAGGAAGTGATAAGATTGATAAGAGAGAGCTGTGACCCTGTGGAGCTGTCCTGAGGGGCGGTCGGCGGCGACTGAGCTTGGCTGTGGCTGTGCCACTGCTACCCCCACCCGCCCCCACCACCGCCGCACTTCGGCCCTCCTCGTCAGGGCCACGGAGGAGGAAAAAAAAATGGAAATTCTCGGTGAGGAGGCAGATAGCAACCGACCCCTGGCTCAGAGTGGTCAGATCAACTCACACTACGCTACAGATCCGTTCTGGACTAGTCAAGGCATTTTCAGCCATGATTCAAGTCCCTTTTCGAACAACGATTTGTTCATAAGCAATTCCTCGTGCACCAACAAAGCAATAGGTGTAACGAGTTTTGCTTATTAAAACTATTTACTGTTATCGTGCACAATATTGGGAATGTAAGGATTTTGTTTTTTTCAACAACAATCTTTTAATAATAAATAATACAGATAAATGATCTCATTCATACCATATTTACAGTCATCATTCACTCGCTCATTCATACAATAGGACATGATTGGAGAAACTGTCTATTGCCAGGACTCCCACTGTATGTAAAGATTACGAATTTCATTTTTGAACCAAAAGGGAGAGGCTCTACTTTCATTCGGTTAAACCGTATTTTGTAGAACTTGAGAAATGTTGGTCATCAACGCCGTTGTTTGTATATTCAAAATCATTTTGGAGGGAGCCCGACATAGTACAAGAACGAGAGCAGGGTCTTCGTAATCGGCTGGGGACCAGGAGGCGCCCAGTCCCACATAGACATTGTTCTGTAGGACACGTGGTATGAAATAATTTCCTAAGAAACTTCTTGAGAAATGAAATAACAAAGTTTCGTCGTTTCGTTGGAACAGGGTGTTCGGGCATGATTATATAGCCTGCAAGGGTGTTATATAAGACACTGATAGACGTTGTTTGTGATATTGGTGGTAAAATGTTGATGGTATATTCCAAAAAATCTCGAAATATGGTGATTTGTTTTTGGTTTAAATTCAATATTGGGGATTATGGGGCAAAATTACTCGAGATCTGGGGACAGAAAAACACTCGATCATCAAGTGCAACCGATCTTTTGAATCCGAAATCCTAAAAACAATAGTAAATGAGCATGACAACAATAAAACCCTTTGGAATAAAAATAAATAAATCGATAGCTTAACTTCTTAAAATGTGATAGGGTTTCCACCGTATTTTATTTTTATTACATTTTATTTTATTTCTTTTATATGAGTTTTTTTTTTTAGACAATTAGAATAACTGATGCAGTCGTGACCAGGTCCAAGTCTCCGGACTTTGCTAAGGATGGAGGAGATATATGATAAGCATAAAGAATTATTAGACCAAAACAGGGACTCAAAAAAGAAATTGAGGAAACAAATTAGCGAGTTCATTAAGGAATTGAGTTTGAAGTTTGATCATTTGGGAGGAAATTTGCAAGGGGGGATAACTAAAGTAGCAAATTGTATAGGTGAAAGAATAGGCTTGTTGGAAACTGGGGTAGAAAACCTAAGAGGTGAAATATGCAAAACTATTAGTGGAACGGTAGAAACACGAGATGCCGATTTAGAGATTATAATTGGCAATACTAAGGAAAAATTTTGTAAATTTGTACGGATCGAATAGACCGGATGAAAGAGGAATTTAATGAGGAAAGGTTAATGTATCTTGATGAGAAACTGGATGCGGTGGTTGGTAGTATGGCAAAAAGCTAACGGTTATTTCGTGCCGATCCCATGGCCTAGTTAAATAATAACTAAGGCGAATTGAGAAAGTTTTCAGAAAGCAGGTTTAAGCTTAGAGTGGAGGCTCCGCCTGAAGACAATGCGTCCTCCTGTATTGACGTAAACAAGTGTCGGCAGAGTCCGGAACCGACCGTTTCATGTAGGATTAACCGGGAAGACAGATCTACATCAGAGTAGTACAAGGTGTATAAATGACGACCTTCATTTTAGAAATAGACATAAAGGTAGGCCTATATAGTTTAATGGTAATTTACTAAATTATTACAACTTAAGGGAAAATATATGAATTTTGAAAATTGTATTCTTAATCATTTAAATTAAGAAAATAAAAAAAAGGTACTTAGTCTAATAATAATTATAGTCTAACCGATAGAAAGACATTTAAATTGGAATATCTCATCCGATCACGAGCAAAATCATATATTGATAATATTCTTGCACATTGTCACAACACTGCTTCCCGAATACATATACGAATTTTATTTAGGAGGATGCTAAATTATGCAAATGGCGATTTGCTCAACTCAATTTTTCTTTTCAATTAGAAAATAATGTTCCGGAGTTTTGGACATATTCGTGTCATATACACCGTGTAACCTATGTTAATAATCTATTATAGACAAGTCCAACCTTTTGCCATTATAGATTAATAGGATAAGTTGAATAGTCCTTTAATGGATAAAACATAAATTAGTGTATTGTTGATAAAGGTTGTATAAAATCTTGGTTGTTGGTTCATATAAATAATGTAAATTGTTTTGTCTTTTTGTTCTTAAATATTATTATTCAGTCATTATAAATATTATAATTAATATTTCATAACCTAATGTTTTTATTTACTTGTTGTTGTGGCCACCTCTTAATCACAAATAATTATAAGTCACCCTCTTCTCGTATCAGACCTTGTATCTATATCGTCAAATGAATATCAGAAAATATGTTTCTATTTTTCATTATTTTAATAAAGATTATGACGTCAGTGAGAGTAGGGGGAGGACTCAGTAGAGTGGGGGGGCCATCCCCTCCAGGGCGAACCGGCTATATAAGCCTCGGCCTCAGACCAAATTAACATTTTTAACTTCAAATAAAAAATTGTTATTGTAATTCTACCCTCCTTTGAATGCATACGCAGATATGAAGTAAGAGAAGAAAACTGTAAATCGAGAATTTGTAAATTGTAAAACTTTAATCAATAAAGGGGTTTTGAAATAAAAAAATTAGCATAACGAATCGGATCACCACTTGGTCCACACTACTCTCTCCTCTCTCTCTGCACTGGCGCTTGCTGCTCTACTCAAACCATGGACTTCTCATTCAACTACCTCTGCATCTCTTCTCTCCTAACCTCGCTATGTTTTAGTCCGGCGTTGTCAGACCCCACACCTTCCTAGTGGGAATCTCTGCCTTCGTCTCGCTAAAACTAGCACCTCCTTGGGAGAACCCTCTCCCTTGCGGACGATGGTTGCCGTGGCCCCTGCAAATTTACATAGCAGGTCTCCCGCGGCAATCCAGTCTGCCTCTCTCTGGTTCACACTCGCCTTTGGGATCCGGACGGTTTTCGCCTACCCTTAGATACTGAGTGTGAATGCGTGGTCATTCCAAGACCATATAAACTACCTATAAAGCTACCCTGTACCTCTTCTCCTAAACATAGTGCTTTGTCGGGGAACACACACCTTCTAAAGATCTTATGGAATCAGATCAAAGCGAATTAAAGCTGCCCGCCGACTGGGTTGAAAGCCAGGGCGAAAGACCACAGGTACGCCCGCCTTATCTCTTTCTGGGCGCTCGCCGGACTGGGGCTAAGAGGTTGTAGTGACTCTAGCCCACGGCGGGCGTCTCCTCCCCACTTTGGGGATACTCAGGTATAAACTGAGCCCGAATTAAGTTGGAGAGTTTGAATTGAACTGTATGCAATTATAATAGTTTTATATGCAATTGTTTATAAGTTTTATTCATTTTGGTTACTTATTTAAAAAAATACAACGCTCTCATAGTTGTCTAACGCTCTCATATTATAAATGTAATTTAGGAGATCTAAAAGCCTATGGTTATAACAACAGTGAAAGAGGTTGAGTAATAACTTATTGTTTTTGAAAGTATTTAGTGATCAAAGTTTACACGTCATGTGAAACACACGTCAATTACGGAAATTTCAACAAGAAGCACCGTTATCATGTCATATATAATGCAGATCCAAAGAAATGGCTAGCAGTTGACGAATTTGGAAGAGAATGCTCCTTTAGCAGTCAGCATTTTCTTAATCGGGGGGTGGGGTAATGAGATGTATCAGAGGATTGCCCACTGGATGTTGGATGGAGCTTCAGAAAGCTGCCAACAGGAGCGTTGATGGTGAGCAAGTGTTGTCGGAGTGGGGGAGAGAGAGAGGACTCCTGATGAAGACGCCGTTGAGGAAGGAAGAGGCTGCGCTGCGTGCTTTGCTGAATATTTGTGGATATATGTTGTCTGTATATGTAAATAATGTTTGTTTTTTGTTTTGCATGAGAGCGTTATTAAATGTTTATGTCTAAGTAGTGTTTGGTCCCGGTTTTAACTAATCATTAGATTAGATGTATATTAATAAATTTTGTGGGTTGAAATGGTTCGGTTAATTTAATGATAAATTAAAAAAAGGTACACTGTAATGGTGATTTGTTTCTGGTTTAAATTCAATAGTGGGTATTATGGGACTAAATTACTCGAGATCTGGGGACAGAAAAACAATCAAACATCAAGCGCAACCGATCCTTTGAATCCGAAGTCCTACAAACAATAGTGAATGACCATACAACAATAAATCCCTTTTAATAAAGCACACAGTGTCCCGTGGGACACAACTCGGTGCTTGAGTGCAATCTATCGAAGCTGTGGCTATGTTTCTATTCAAATTATGGCTAGCTTTTGATTGTAGCTTTAGAAGGGCATGTTCTGTGCTCAGGATTTCAATCCAGTCTGTTCTGGCGGAATGATTTTCCACACGGTAATTTTTTAGATAGTTCAACAGAATTTTCTTTAAAATTTTCCCCATTTGAGGTAGTAATCTGATCGGGTTGTAGTGGGCTGGGTGAACTCCGCTCTTTGCTGGCTTGAGTAATGGAAACAAGATGGCCATTTGTCAGGAAAATACCGCAATCTTATGCGTTTGCTAGTTGTACTATCCCTCTCCTCGGCATTTGTTTGAGCAGAACTGTTTGTATCCAGTTGTGCCCTGGTGCTCGGTTTCCCTGACACCGGCGAATAATCACCTTGAGCTGCTTCGGTGATACAAACATGTGGTTATGTTCTGTATCTGGCGGAGGAGGCGGATGGTAGTAGCCCGTCCTAGCCATAATATCCCTAGCGTAGTGGTCGGCAAGTTTAGTTGCCTGTTGCTCAGCAGTAAGAACATTGTCACTTTCGGACAGAAGCTGCCTTGTTTTTTGTAGTCTTCAACAGCTTCCAGAACTTTCTGTGATCGCCGTGAGTGCTACGAAGTCGCTCATGCCACTTTGCTGTTTTCGAGTTTCATCAAGCCTCGGATTTCGTTGTGAGAGAATTCACAACCACCTTAGCTTGATGATCTCTCGTCCTGTACTATCTATGAAATAAAAATAAATAAATCCATAGCTTAACTTCTTAAAATGTGGTAGGGTTTCCACCGTAGTTGGTAGAGGGCGTTGAAGTGTTTGTCTGTAACCTCTTAAGCTTAATTTCGGTTTTATATGTCGGACTTTTTACTCGTTTATTCAATAATTATTATTCATTAATCTTCACGATGCTGAGCCTACCCCTACTATACCCTTCCCACAAAGAAACAATCCTTGCGGTGATTGAACCCTGTTCTTGGCAGTTATGTGACATGCAACACACAAGGCTATTGATATGGCTTTAATACTCTTGATATCTTAATACATTAACTATCCTAGATTAAATAATTCCTTCAGAAGTTACCTACCCACCCAAAACCTCTAGCAAAGTGAGCCATCACCATATTCTTCGTTGGAGATTGAAGTGAACTTGTATCCAAATATCTTTGAGGTAGGTATCCAACACATCTCACAGGCGAGATAATAAATAATAAATTATTCAATTAAGAAACTCAATATTACGACAGATTTTGTCTAATAACACTAAAGAAAAACAATAAAAAAAAAATCGGGATAGCCATTATTGGATAATAATAAATTTTGAGAAGGTAATGAAATTTACCTTTACACGTATTAAGGGTAGTTAGCCATAATGACTGAGGTGCCAAGAGCAAGGTGAGTGGCTGAAGGCATAAATAACTCTTCAGGTGACAATAAAGGGGTTAGACACCCCAGTAAGTAAGAAGTACACCCCCGTACTCGGCTGGTTGGACCGTACAAGTACTAATTAATATCCATCCCTTATCCTCCCCTCCTTTATCGAACAGTTTTAGGCGATCATTTGCTAACCATTTTTTTTGTACAGTATTTATATGCCTACGTTATTTATTTTTTGTCAAAAAAATACGGGTTTTAATGAAAATGTTGAAACTTTTCAATGCAAATCTTATTATGATAAACTTACAATCTACCTTATTGGACAATAAGTAACTGTGATGTTCTCATTATATATATATATATATATATATATATATGATATATGATATATGATATGTAAATATATGATATATATATATGATTTCCGGTTTCAAAAAAAAAAAAAAAAATCAAGGAAACTTTAAAACTCTTTTTACCAAAGAAAATTTAGTCATTAAATTGTATATACATATACACACACACACATATATATATATATATATATATATATATATATATATATATATATATCTTCTTTACCAAAATATTGCAATGGAGTGGATTATTAGACTTGGCGACCTCTCAGGCAAGGGGATTTCAAGGTCGGTGGGATGAGGTCAGTTTATTCCCAGTCCAGAGGTAGGAAGCGAAAACTATTAACAAACCTGATACTATATATATACACTGATTTTGTTATAAAGTTCTTGTTTACAGCCATGGGCTCGATGTCTTTAGTCTTTAGAGCAGATTTAATTTGTTTCTTTTCGTCAATATTTGAACTATCTACATTTTTTTTATTAGTCGAAATGGTGATTTGTTATAACAAAGATGGTCCATTAAATAATAAAAATGTAGGATGCTAATGAAGAGGTTAGGCTGCCCGAGGGTACCGTAGTTGAAGAGCCTACCTAACATTGGTGCTGTTCTGTTGCAGACATTCTAGTGGCTGCTCATATTTCCTTACGAGGTCGAGCGAACCGCGTCCAGATCAGATAGAAAAATCCCAGGGAGCTAGCTGGGAATCGAACTTGAACTCCGTAGTTGTGATCAAGCGTTGTTATTAATGATCTAAAAAAATATACAAAATACAATCCTAATTAGTTGCAGGGTTTGAATTATTATTGACAAATAATACAATGCGACTATATTTTTATTATTATTTAATTATAACAAGTACAGAAGATGCCTGAATAGGTGAAACTCGATTTGTTTTGAATACGTATTGATTATAAATGTTTCAGTAGGCGTCCAGTAGGAGGGTTGACTCATAAATATCTATATAAATGAGGGTCTACTTTAAGAGGAAAATCCGATTAAGGAAAATAAAATATTGTTGGAAGGAAAGAGACAGCCTACAAACTACAGCAACAACATTTAGTCGGCCCCTACCTCTTCATATGGTGTTGCACCCTGGATTTATTTATTTTATTATCAATTATAAATATGCACATAACAGTCTATATATCCTCATTGTTTGTGAATCCAAATGAGAACGTACCGGGGTCTAGCTGGCTCCCCAGCCCCAAACGTCGGGTAGGTTTGGTTACATGTTTTAATTGAATTTGGTTAGTTACAACTTAGTTAGAAATAAGCTTTTCCAGGGGCTATTTGTGAGCCCGTTTGATGTGTAAAAACAGCTATTAAAAGAATTCAAATCAAGCTGTTAATGGAACTTGAAATCCCACTGGCATCGTAGAGCAGTGAATCATCGCAAGTGTACGTTGAGGTAGTAAGTTCTATTAGTTCGAGATATTTAAAACATGTTTATATCTTTACTGAAGACAGACAAATTGATAGAA